>LYUA01000398.1:140827-180884 GCA_002093875.1 Calopteryx splendens
TGAGTGTTTTTTTATCTCTAACTCCTCCAGCTTGTCCAACTTCCAACCTTTCTTAAAAAACCTGTCACCCATTTCTTAAACCCGTCACTTACTTCTCATGATTCATATTTGGTCGACCTCTATAGTTCCTCCCTGCCAGAGTTCCTTCTGTTGTGGTCTTCAGTAAACTATTGTGTCTCAGGATCTATGCAATTAGTTTTATTCTTCTTCTTGCTGCAAAATTTCTTAGAATTTTCTCTCTATTCAAGCTCATTAAAGGACTTTCAATTAGTCCCTCTGCTCATTCATTTTGTTTTCATCACTCTTGTTTAAAACGGAATTTCCACTGCTTCCAATAATCTTTTTCTCTTCGACTTCTCAATAAATGTCCAATGACTGAAGAAAATTAAATAAATGTTGAGTTTTTTATGAGCTGCATTAGAAATTGTTTATTCTGATTAAAAGGCTTCTTTATCTGGGATAATTTTCAACTTACTATCTCCCTCTTGTTTTTTGCCATTGCTGTTGATCATCTTCCCTAAGCAGCAAAATCATTCTACTTGTTTATTATATCCTTTGCTAGATTTACTTGAAAATCATCTTATTCGCTTCAACTGCAACCATCATCTTAATTTATAAATTTTATTAGGTGTGCACCTTTCCATCCCCTTCTTCACACTGACTTGTATCCTTACCAAGTTCTTTCTGTTAGTATAGCTATATTGTCCACAAAAAAACAGTGTATACTTATAAGTAAAACAGTGTATACTTTTCTCCACATTTTCTCATTTCCTTAATTTTTTCTTTTATCTCATTTATTGTCTTCCCAATAGGTATGTACATTCAAGATCATTGGTTATGAAAACCATTCCTTCTGTACTTCTCACTTATTGTAGTTTCTTCTCTACTTTCAATATTTTTATCACTGTCATCTGCTCTCCAAATAGTGTATATCAGTCTACTGTCAGTTTAGTTAATTCCAAATTCCTTTAGTACTAATTGCAGTATTTACTAATACAGATTTTGAAATGTTTATGAGACCCAACAATGTCAATTAGATTTTATGGTATATTTGTATCCATTTATTTTTTGATAATTCAAGGTTCATCAAGGAAAATTAATACCATATCCTAAATGTGCAACAATTTTCTCTGTTGTGAAAACTCAACATTTGTACTATCTATATTAATGCATGGATTAGAAAGGGCAAAAGGATTTTTGTACCAATAGGATATATATCTAGATTAATTTGGTGACAACATCTTCATGCTGAATTTTTATGTATTTTTGTACTTTGATTGCTTATACAAAGTTGTCATAAACATCTAGATCAAATGAGCATAAACAATGTACAATTTGATAAAAAACAAAAGGAGGCATAATCGCTTCTTCTTAGCTTTTGTCCTTATTACTATGGGTTGGGTTTGGTTACCGTCTCCTCCATTTGCTATCTACGGCATCCTCTGGGTCCAAACCACACCTCCATATTGCTCCTCACAAAATTCCTCCGTCTTTTTCCGGGTTTCCCTCTTCCTCTTCTTTCTTCAAGTTCCAGTCATACCACTTTCATGCATGTTGGATTTAATGACTTGTGGCAAAAATTATGCAAAAATGAAGAAAGTTTTATTTTAGGGATAAAGTTGTGTGTCCATCAGAAACCTACCCTTACGGGTAGATTTATCAAATAATAATAATAGTAAATATTAATTTTTTAGCTCACCCTTTATACTTTCAACCTAAGTTGTGTGTCAAATTTGTAACTTTCTCTTGCACACTTTTAGGTTGCATAGGCTCAAAGAAGTATTTGTCTGTTAATTATGAAAACTTTGAGCTTTTTTTAAAAGCAGCATCATATAACTTGCCAAATTTCATGTACGAGGCCTGTCTAAAAAGAATCCAACATTTGTCCGGGAAAAAATGTTGCATACCTGATGGGGTTGGGACCCTAATCGCCTTCAAAGTAGGCCCCCTTCCTCCTCCACACACTTAGCCCACTGATCCTTCCACTGCTGGAAACACTTCTGGAAGGTTTCTTTTGAATGGCCTTTGGCTCTGCTATCGCTTTATGCATTATCTCTTCTCTACCTTTAAATCGATAGATTTTTAGGTCATACTAGTACACTCATGACTCATCTCAGTTATCACGGTGTTAAGAAACTGAGGATCTGTGTTGCCAGTGTCCAACATGCCCTGCTCTAAGTCAATACAGTTGTTTCTGTTCCTGCAGCAGCAGCTTTGGCACAAAATTTCACAGCCACTCATTTCATGTCCAATTTCTCCTGTAAAATTGCATGTTCAGAATCTTTGCTGATCCCAACCTTGTCAGCTATTTCCCATACTGTCAAATGACAATCTTCCACAGTCAAATTTCACAAGTTCTCGATGACAGCTCCACTGAGAGCTGTTTAAGTCTCCCAGGATGCTGGTAGAGGTGAGAGTGAAGAGTGAGTGAACAAGATCTTCAAAGATGTGCTGCCATTTTTTAATCATTTAAACCAATCCTTTGTTTGGGTTCCAATCATATGAAATGGAATGAAATGAATGGCTTGGGAATCATCAAGCTTCTCACAAAATTTGATACAGAATCTCTGATGTGCATGTTGATTCATCTTGTTCAAATTGGAAATCTGACAAACACATAGTACATACAGCATCTCACACAATGGCTGCCAAACAGCATCTGATGTACATGGCAATGGTGCATCAGATGAAATCAACTGTAAAAATTCAACAATACTAGGTATCGAAGGTATCCCTTTCCATTGTGGGACCGCCTCACTATCATAACTTTGTCGATGAAAATTTAAGGTTGGATCCTTTAAGCATGGCCTCATGAATCAGAGGTTCACATGGAATGGTTGACATGAAATGACCTATTGATGAAACTTCTGTAATTATTCTGACATATATGTATATGTAATTCAAGCATCTTACTTTAATTGGGAAATAATTCACCTTGAAAGTTTCAATTTTATAAATTTGTTGACATATAGGAAGGATTTTTCATGGCAGTGCTGAGTTTCATTAACCCTTCATTTGATTTCAAAAAGTTTTGTGTAGGAACTATTCAGTGTATCCTTTTCTTAAAATATAGGTAGATCTCCTAATTTTTCTATCATCAATTTATCATATAGGTTGCATTAAATTGGTGTAATCATAGTAGTTAGAGGTAAAATAAATTGAGATTTACATAAATATGTGGTCACTCTACATTTCCACTTAAAATCTACCTCCAGTTGCTCTATATTTTCACCTGGCATTCCTTAACTTCATAATGTTTTCATGAATTATCCTGGCAACCATATTACTTTGAACCTTTATTTCATGAGTTCACTTATAGTAAAGCTTATCTTTTTTCAGTGCCTATAGTGTGCTTCTTCCATTAATGTGGTTACCAAAACCATTGATGTGATGATTGTTGGATACATTTATTGGAAGGGCTCAATTAAATTTCAAAGATTGCTCTTAACTTGAGCTGAGTCTGGGCATCAGAGCTTCCTGGAAACCGCAGGTGATATAGGAAATTGAATGTGCCCCCCTTCCCATTGAATGTTTTTGTCCAACTCCGCAAAGGGGTCATTATGGGGTTAACCCCATCTTTGAAGCCAATATTTGGGGTGAATGCTATGGTTTAGTTGATGTTCTCTGCTCAGTCAAATTCAAATAGAAACTGATTTATCATGGATTGATATCTTTTAACTAGAAAATGAAATATTGATTGAATCATTTTTTCACCTAAAAATTGTCAACATTTATGTAACGTGCTGAATCCTACCACGATTTTTGATGAATATGCCTATCTGAACATACAAATTTTCTTTGCAAACATTTATTTACTCATACTATTAGATCTCTCTAATTCAGGACTACCTCCAATATTTTTTATACCGGCATAAAAATATCTTTAACCTTGTTCTATGAATATTATTGTATCCTGCATTATATGCAACACACAAACCCCCTTTTTTAAATCATTCCTTACATTAGATGGTGCTATGTTTGGGGTTTCCATTCATTATTTGTTATTTAGGAGTAAAAATGGTCTAGGAAACGTTTTCATTTTCCTTTATCTGGAAATAGCAATGAGACTGCGAACAAGACAGTTAAAAAATGGCATAGGAATATATAGTCGCTCTACAAAATAGTATTTAAGATGTTTTGTCTTTAGTGTACATACTTGTAACACAAGTTTTAATAAAATTAGTTGTTCAAAAATAGGAAAATTGGTCATAGTAAAATTCACATGTAAATGTAAATTTTGTACATAACTTTTCCATAACTGTCTTTCCTGGTCCCAAATTATATTTGTTCTCTTGCTGAAGTTAAAGTTTTGTTTTGGGCATCCTGGTTTGCCTGACCCTCATTAATTAAGACCAATTGTGTTTATCTCCAAGTAAAGTACCTAACGATCACATGTATGAATTTAAACAGTTACATTGAGATTATCAGGTCATGAAATGACATGCATAAGATGAAATCTGTGCCAAAAATATTCAGGTTAGATGGTGGGTTTTTCATGTTAGTGGAATATTGGGATATTCCAATGCTTGAATTTTTAAACCTTTTATTAAGTGTACAAACATCTCTGCAGATTATGCACATGTTTGATGTTCAAATCTGTAAGATACTGATGATTAGTATAAACATGGTCGGATGCAAGAGTGAGACTGGTGGTCCACTTTATTACAGCAAAAAAAGTGAACAACGTAATGCACATAACGAATGACATGAACACACCACCCAATCTGAGACCATTCATTGCTAAAACATCATAGGAATAGCAGTGGCTATGCAACATTTTTCACATAAACTTTGATGTAAAACATCTTGCTTTTGTTTTATGTTTATATAGTTTTCATTTTACTGAATTTGATGAAAAGTTTTTTTATCGAAGCTATAAATATATTTTTGCTGTATGATATTTATTACATTTTAGAATTCTTTAGATTCTATTTCATAATGAGTAATGAAGTTGGAAAGGTGAAATTTATTTACTTCAGCTCCTTCTGAGCCTTTTTATTTATTGTAATATGTTCGTTTAATAATAAAAAAGAAGACTTGAACAGATAAACGAGGGTTCTTCAGATAAGTATTTCTATATTATCTTCAGAAGGTATAATTTGTAAGAGCACATAGTTTATGTGTATATATATTTTCTTAAGTATCCACTACAGGTGGAAATTATTAATAACGTATCATTTTGTATATATGTATATGAGAGTTCAGTTCAATCACCTTAGATTTCATCAACACAGTTTAGAATTGGCATTTAATTTTCAGACTGGGAGTTGATAACATGAGTCTCATTGATTAAATTCATTCTTGACTGTAATTTATATGTCATCAAGTGGTTACCTAAATTAATGTAACGTATCTGTATGATATAAAACAGTAACTTCAATTTTAGAAAAACATTAATATTGGCTCTGGCAGAAAAGTATTAGCTCTTTATGATATTTTTCTTTATATATCTTTTATACATGTGAATTCTACATCTTAAATATTATTATGCTAACAGTAGAGATTCATTTTAATATCTGTTTATATTAGGTTTTATTTCTTCAGAAAATTCCTCTTTGATTTAGTCTTTCTTATTACTAACCCAAAATATTCTAGGTAGAGGGGTTCAATTATTGGCATGGTTTTGATTTATTTCTTGTTCTAAGAGTTTGGAAATGCAGTGCAACAATTTTGATAGTAAGTCATCCAAGGTTGGAAAAACTATGATTTTTGTAATTTTGTGAGATTAATGATCATTCCTTGAGATAATGATTGCATAAAGAAATTGTAGGTCTAAGTGGGAGAAATTTGCAGAAGAGCCAATGCAAGATGGTTTGCTCCTCAAGAATGGCCTTCTTCATAGTTCTCTAATGCAAGAGCATATATGTAGCAGGGAGCATAAGATCACAACCATTACAAAAGCTTGCAATTCGATCATGAAATTGAAAATTAATAAGTAAATTTATTTTCAAGATTTTTAAAATGGTTTTCACCTATTCTTTTCTTTAGTCATGATCCCAAAATGTGTATGGGAAAAACAAATCATGAAATCGATTTTTGTAACATTCAATCCCCCTTATCTTCTCATTGTGTTCTTGCCTACCAAATATTTTTAGGTTAAAATTGTTTATTCGATGTCAGCAACGTGTACCTAGTTTTTCTGCACCACATCTGCTCTAATAGAATCAGACCCTGGATTTAAGCCAATCCCTCAAATATTTCCAACATTTTTTTTAAATTACCTAATTTTTTAAGGTTTTCTGCTGCAGTGTACTGAGCAAGCAATTGCAGCCTAGAATTCATGATACATATTTGTTAGAGGGTTAAGTGGGAAATACAGGGAATAATATATGGTATAAGTATATAGGTATATATTTTTGTTAACATTAATTTAACTTTCCATTACATTATTTTTATCACCCAAACCCATGGGAAACTGCATGCAGTCGCAGTAAACTGATGAATTATTGTTAATATTGTGAAGGGGTGCCCTACAGAGCACAAAATATAAACTCATCTACGAAACCATTGTTCTCAGAATTTCTACTATCGAATTTCACCTTCAAATTACTAGTAAAGATCAGTCTAGTTATTCTATGCAACATTAATGCATCCTATGCCATGGGCAGTTATTTAAATAACAGTTAACCAATTGTAGTTAATAGGAAATTCCATCAATTGTAATGAAATTTCATGCAACTTACTGTTCTTCATATTAAATTTTATAGCCCTCAAAATCGAAAGAATTTTTCTGAAGCTCATATATAGGCTAATGGGTAATTTTCACTAAAATTTATGGCAAAAACATTGGCTTGTATTCCAGAAGCTAGCATTTAAACCTAGTAAGTTAGCTCAGTTTGGTTGCTTGTTTATGTCATCTCTAAGTATAAAGTCATAGTGCAATATTTGAGAATAGTGTAATGAGTGTTACATGGAGATAGAAGGCTAAAGGCTTTGAATTAAAGAATTAACTTGCTGGAAAAAGCAATTTTATTGGAGATCTAAATATCATAAATCCCTAGGTCATTGTCATTCACCTGAGCTTATTTTTTATTACAATTTTTCAATACTTTTTCATTTATTATGATCTAATAATTATAGGTTTTATTTTCTTAAACTTTTCTATCTCTGTTCTGTTACTAACGAATTCGTGGTCTTTCATATGTACTGCTTCCAAATCGCAAGTGATGTTGTAGATAAGTAAATGATATCATTAGTTAATTTAAATGTACTTAGATTCACCGGATTGGGTTATTTTAACTTAAATAATTGAAGTTATAAAGTGTGACAACTTTTTTTGCTATAATATTCATTTTGTAATATAACTGAACACAAATGCAAACTAACTACACACTATCAAAATTATAATATTGTTAATGGTAGATGACTGATCTAATCCCTTTTTTATTGTATGGAGACCTAAATATCAGTACTACCGTGAACGTTCTCTCAAAAATAGGATATATAAGTTGTATAACCGAAAAGGGACAATAGCTTTGTCTGGACTGTATGTTTTTGCTACTCGGAATGCATTGTCCTGGAATGAACACCTGCATGTTATGTCGTAGAGTTTTTCTGACAAAGTGTTCAAATCTGAGAGAGAATCATTACAGTATCATGTAGATAGAAAATGCAGTAGACATTTTTTAAAAAACTGGGAGGTTAGAACAATTCTCAAAAATTAATAATCATGATAGCTGCATGTGGCTTCATTGAATTTTTTAACAGATTTAGAAAATTTTCATGGTATGATATATGATTACAACGAAAAGGTGAGAATACCTATCAAATGTAAGTAACTGTAAAATATCATGTTTTTAGGCTTTGTTCCATTTGCATTTTTAGTATTGCATGTTGGAAAACTTATGTCTGTTAGAATAATTTCTACACTCTTTTCCAGGGTTTATGTGATAATTATATTGCATATTATGCTAATTATATAAATCAGCCAACTTAAATTTCTGCACCTGCAGTTGTTTAAATCCTCCATCTTGTTTATGCACTTGCGAACTCATCTTCAGTATATAAATGTACTACCTCGGTTTTTCCTTTTCAAGAACATTTTGTTCAATCTTAATAATGATATTTTTATCTACCTGGTTACTTGAATTCAGCCAAAACGAAATTAGGCAACGACAAATTAAATAGCCACCTTAATGCACGAGTGCTGTACTGTAATTATTTCTACCTGTACAGGATGAAATTTTGAAATCAGCAACACTAGTTCAGATGATCACATCACCTTCATAATCATTTGTCACTCACATTATATATAAACATAACGACTTTTCTGAGTTGAAAGTGTATCATATTATTATAATCAACACTTTTCTATAATTTATAAGAGACATATTCATGGTCTTTCATGCATTTTAGCTATACTTAAATTGAAAATGTATTGAAGAAAAGTCATATAACAACTCAATTATTGTGAATGGCACTTGTTTATTAATGATTACAATGATACAATGATATCACACTGTATTAAATTTAATCAGTTGATGGTAAATAATGCTAATGCATATTTACTTAGTGCATACAAAAATGTTTTCATTAAAAAAATTAAGAGTATTATTTGATAGCTCATAAGAAAATTATAAGTGAAGTGTTGTAAGTCAATTCTTATTTAATATTTCACTATTCATTTTTTTATAATACCAATGACAAACTCTCTGTGGCTCTTAGTTTTTAAGCCCTTAATGTTTCTTCTCCTTTAATTTGTGTGTATTTTATGTCTGAAGTTTTTTTTTCAAAAAGTGTATTTTAATAAGGTTCATGGGGTTAATGGATGACCAATTATCTTCCATTTTTAACCTTTAACTAATTTCACCAAATTGATATGCCTAAAATACAAAATAATCTTTTAAACTAACTAATTCATCACATACTAGTACATACTTCAAATAATAATTTATGAAGAAAAATTAAATCAAATATATGGTGACATAAAATTCCCTTGTTTTTAAACTATTAATATTTCTTGACCTACTTTTAAATGTGGTAATTAAATAAAAGAGTAGAAGTGATATACTTTAATGATAGCTAATTATAAAATGTTTATGTAAAATCCCAGAAATGTTTGTATAGCTCTCCCACAGCATGAATTCACATGTGATGTAATAACACACATTATCATAGATGTACTATTTCATTTATATTTTTCCATGGCCGTATTACAATTTGTAAATATTAAGACCTCTTCCTAATGTCAATCCCAATTTGATAGAAATCATTAAAATTCAATTCAGCATGACATTTGAAGACATTTCTACTTAAATTTCATTTTTGAAGGACCACATTCTTCACTTTATATAAAATAATAGAGGAAAATGGCACCAATTTACTTTTATTACTACAATTAATCATCAGTCATACTTTCTCCATTTAGTATTTTATCTTAACTAAAAAATGTCCTGTTCATGCTTAGATATTATTAACATTTTCTATGATATTCTTTATCTGAAATTATGGTAACATGGGGATATGATTATCATAGTCAGTTTCCATCAATTTATTTCATATTGAGTGAATGTTTTGTCTCTACCATTCTATTTATTTAAAGTTTACTTTAAAGTTTAAGTGTTCTTACTCAGAAATCATGATTTTTGTAGTATTCAAGAATATCTGTCCAGTGCTCAATGTTTTTATGCAATGTTTTAAATTTATTGGTGCCAAACTCTTCTTAAATGTTTTTATAACTGCAAAAATATAACCTCCCAAAAGCAATCTTTGAAAATAAAGAAAATAGTATTTATGTACATAGAGTCAGTCCTACATTTTTTTGTGGTTATAAAATGACCATGTGACTTCCTAAATTAGGTTTCTCTGTAGCAATAAATCAAGTGAAGAAATAAATAGTAGTCTATAAAATTAGTTTGAAAGCTAGATAAATCAATTAGTGTGCTCATGAGGAAAACTTTGGTACTGTACTCATACAAATATTATCATTCCTCCTCTTTTTTTTCTTCCCAAACTATATAGTTGTTCAGGATTAGGCCTCTGCCAGTATTAGTAAGTACCTTTCCCAAATTCTGTGGTCTGACATTAATTACAGCTGTGGAGTTATGCCCTGTGCCTTTTGTCTTTCATAGTTTAGTACTGTATTTCAATTTCTATTACATAAACTCGGTGTTATTTTGTGTCATTGTGAATTAGAAGAATATTTCATATAATGAGTTTGAAGTAACATTTCCAAGTTATATATTTATATATATCCCTTGAAAGTAAGTAAAGCAGTGTTGTTTGTCTCTAATTTGAGATGATATGACAAAAATTATCTCTTGTAAAGAGTCAGAGAATACTATGAAATTTTAATTATAATACTTTGCTTTTTAATAGAGTATCCACTGCCAATATGTTTTCATGTTTTTCCCTGCATCTTATTCTCTGTAATCCCAACTTCAAGAATTTAAATGCCAATATTTTCACTGCTTGGGGTAAGAATGGAACAAGAAAACATATTTTCTCTTAACTCATATACCACTCCTATTTTTTTCTTTTATTGTATTTCCCTTAATTTTAAGTGTAAAACTACTCATAGAGCAAATATTTATGCATGTTATCTGGGGAAGGTAGCAAAAAGATTTTTACACTACCTTTAAAATAGTAATTTTATTTTTTTTAAGTTGACATATACTCTTCTTTAACTTTCACCCCCTTTGGTTTCTATAATCATGTCATGACTTTTGAAAATTGGAGGACACTCAAGCAGTCCTTTATAAAGATATATGCAACTAGTGATCATTAATTATTGATATTCATGTTTGATAGCTCTATCTACTCTTGCATGTTCCTTTGTAATTGACTTAACACACAATCTGTGATCTTTGACATACATATTTGAGTGAGTTAAGTTTGCTTAAAAATTCTGTGTGCTGTCATATATAATTATAAAATTAATATTTCCTTTTGTTTCAAAAACCTGATATTTCTGGCTATGTTAGTGATAACAGCTTTGAAAGCCATCCAATGGCAGAATTTTCACATGATAATGCTTGATACCAAGCACAGCATTTATTGGCGATTTTCAGAGGGAAAGTCATTTAATATTCATTATGTCTGATTTCTGAATTTTCTTACAGGAAATTGAAGCATACCACATTTTTATTATTTTCTCTCGTAACCAGAAAACACAAAGGCCACCTATGCATCAAACTTATCTGAGGGAGTTAGGTTTCATGAATAGACAACATTTTGAGGCCATTCAGTTAGAAAAATTATATCAATAAAATACCATAAACAGCCTTAAATCCTGGTTTGATGTCAGTCTTCTATTTTGTTAGTTATTTTAGTGGAAGAATCGATCAGAAATTGTATTGGTAACATTATATTATTTTTATCTAATTTTTGTTCATAAAAAGAAATTAAAAATAACCTAACACGCATTGTTAAAATGGTATTTGTTTGAATTCCATTAATGTGTCTTCTAGTATTACTGAATTGCTGAATGTTTTCAGAAATTTATTTTTGTTATATTAGGAAAATTCCATATAAAATATATGTTAATGATCTATTATGTGCATAAAATTTTGCACCTAACTATATATTGGGCCAAGTAATATTAATTTACGTGAAACTTGGAGCTGTGCAAAGTGCTGGTTTAAGGGTAAAGTCGGTACTTCTGTTTTACTTTACATTAGATTTCAATAAATATTAGCTAAATTCACTTCTAATCAAGAGATGTTATTTTTTGCTCATTTTAGACCTATAATTTCCATTCCAGTTTAATTTATAGCTGTGGGATATTTTTTACATTGCTCTGCTAGCTATAATTTGACTAATGTAAATTTTAAACTTAAAATGTTCACTTTCATTGAAAACTAATTCACTAAATATCTAATTTACATTCATGCAAATTAATTTTGAAGTTTGATCCTCACTGTATCCCTCACTAAGCTTTCACTGTTATTTTTTTCTTTCTAACCATTATTAGGGAAGTGAAAAGTTTTTAGAATGAATTTGTAATAAAAATATAAGGATTTCCTGCCACTGAATTTTGAGAAATTAAAAATGCAAAAACCTAGTCAATACCTTAAGATATAGCTATAATTTTAGCCTTATTGTCTGCTTCCTCATTGTCACAAAAATTTCTTCCTGTAGAAATTTATGTTTCCTAATTAATGAATGCATTTTCTCCCTTGTATAATCATCATAAAATTTCAAATTTTAGCTTAATCCCAGTTCCAGGTATTCTATTATTTGTTTATATTTCTATGAACTGTTATTATTTCACCTTCTGCATGAAGTCCTATTTTAATCCCTATATTTCTTTTTGTAAATAATT
This sequence comes from Calopteryx splendens, assembly GCA_002093875.1. Taxonomy (NCBI): domain Eukaryota; kingdom Metazoa; phylum Arthropoda; class Insecta; order Odonata; family Calopterygidae; genus Calopteryx; species Calopteryx splendens. Next base: position 153,090 of record LYUA01000398.1, read on the forward strand.
ATAACTTTTATTTAAATAAATAAAATTAGTCACTGAAATGTAAATAATATGTTAAGTTACCATTATTATTTTCTCAAATAGTCATGCTGATAGGTATCCAGAATTATGTTAGTTTCTCTGTTTAGGTATGTATGCATATGCTATAGCAGTGAGTTATCATTTGCAAATACAAGCATTTTGTTAAATATTTGAGGCATGGTTTCATTACTATGTGCAGTATTTACCTAAGTATTGTATAAATAAATTTTAATAGTACAATGAAAGTTGATGTTTACTTTTTTTAATATCTTTCTTGGTCAACACTTTGAAAAAAATATGCTGTTCAAACAGTGAAGATGAAACCTAAAGAAACAGTATAATTTTCAATTTAACCATATTTCATGTTTTCATTTAATTGTATGCTATCTTCATTACTATCATACATAATGGCTGAAAAAAGTGCTGTTGCAAAACTTTGTGTGTAAGATTTTGCGACCATGGTGGTGAAGACCCTTCCTTTACACGTTCAACCCAGCATGGGTCACATTCAGTATTTCTACAGAGTGGCATGACCCAGTGGTGAGTCATAATGGCATCAGTGTTCATGGCAGCGTAACCCACCTGTGGGTCATGTCGTCCTTAGTTTCTTATGTGACATTTTAGGTAAGCTGTTGCTTTGTGATTAAAAATGACTTGTCCCCCTCCAGATAAAAAATATAATTATAATTATTACACCACCACCAGATTCACAAAATATTTTGTCCTATGTCGTCTCTAAGGCCTGTTATAGAAATTGTACATCAGGTTGAACGTGTTAAAGTAAGTTTAGTAACATAAATTCATTGTTATTAAATAGCATATCCATCGTTTAATGCCTATGATATTGCATTTATGGCTCATTATTTTAATATTTTAAAATATTAGTGTCATGAATTCTACTTATATTAGTGTTCCTATTCTTTTAAATCATTCATTGTAGGGCTCAATGCATATTTAATATGTATGTCTTCTATTTTTTCTCAAATTGAATATAATATTTTATGGAGTTGGAAGGCTTGCATGTTTTTTTTCTAAATCTTTTATGCTGCTTTAATACTCACACTATTCTGCAATTGAATTTTCCTGATTTAGTTGATGAAATTTTAAAAATTGGTCAGTAACTTTTTAATTCCGCAGTTGATTTTAGTTTCCTCTTCATACTGAATTAACATGAGTTATATGAAACATAAATGCAGTAAATGTGAGAAAGAAAGTATTCGGTATAGATATAATTCTCTATTGAGTAGTTGCATTTTAGTAATGTTAAATGTCCAACCAAACTGAGAAAAATAGTGCTACTCTACTAAAGTAATAATGATTGCAAGATGAGATTAGAGCTTGATATATGCCATCTCTGAAAATCCCTCCACATTTGCAGGCCTATGATCAGATGGCTAGCTTCTCAAATTTCCCAAGGGTGGTCAGCAGTAGTGTGTTAGTGTAGGTTAAAGTTTTCATTAGGCTGAGAGAAATCATGTCTAATGGGGGTTGTCTGAAATTATGATGTCACCATGACACGTCGGGGGTCAGGTATTTCCAAGTAATAGAAGCAAATCATTGCTCAGGTTTAAGGCCAGCCTGAAAACACTGTGCTCTAATGACAACACTATTCTTGTGGTATTTCAACTCTGTGGTGCCTGCTCTCATCCCCTATTGGCCTCATATACTGACAGCATATACACAGCACAAGTAATGCATCCAGCATACTAATCTGAGGAAGCCTATGAATGATTATTCTCACTGGCCACCGCTACTGTACAGGATATACTCCATATGAGCACAATCCAACTGAATTGACCTAAGCATGTTATTGCTCTTGGCTTGTACAGAGTCACAGAGTTTAAAAGTTTTGTACTTTTCTACATAAATGAATTGGATAATGAATTTGGAGTTTTATCTTTTCTTGATATGATTAGCTAATGTTTTAGGTAGATTGATTCTTACAGCTATAATGAACTCTTCACCTCTAGTGGTTTGAGAAAATAGACAAGTTAGAAAGAGCATGATTGCTAACGCCTTCCTCCTAACTGCTAGTTACCTTCTTTCTCTGTAAAATAGGCTCAATATGCATAGGTACATTTTTCTGAATTCATTGCTTTGAGTGGCCATTTATTTTAACCCTTTTGCTGCGAGTGACGATAATGTCTTGTCATGTGTTGTATATCCTGCTATGCATATGATGAGTATGTCTTGTCTTGGTTTTGCTTTGGGTTTTTCACCTCTCCACGTATTCCATTGTAGTAAAGGTGCATGTGGCAATATAGTATATGATAAAGCATTTATATTTTATTCACTAGATGGAGCCACGGTCACTTTCAAATTTTTTTCCGATATATGAGTTGTATCCAAATGTCATATGTGAACATTTTTCGGGGTTTGATTTCCATTGTGTCACATATGGCAATTTAAGACCACCAAAGCGAATGGGTTAAAGAAATTTCACCTAAATGTAAAAGCTTAAATCCACTATCCAGAATATTATTACTTACTAATTCATGGGATTTTTTCTTATGTTAACTCTGGATGCTCTTCTACAGCTCATTTTTAATTAATTTTTATGACTTCTAGTGACACTTCTTGATTTGTAGGGTGTGCATAATTACCAATAATGTCAGGTTGGTTACATATAATTTTTATAAATGCATGTTAATTAAAGACAAACATTATCCAATGTTGCTGTTTGTGTTGTAATTGCTTGAGCCTTGCAATTATTTTTTCCAAACTCTTCTCAAGTTCTAATGTTTTTCTGTGTCCCGAAATATTTTTTCTACCTTAAAAAAACTGTCTGCTAATAATTTTGGGTCCAGAACTCATATTAGCTTCACAAATATTTACATTATATTAAAATGATTTGGTAGGTCAAGTCACACAATTATATTATCAATTTTTATTTTTTTAATTTATTCTCGTTTTAGCAAAATCTTATTCAGGTAGATGTATATGGACAAATAGCTTTGGGATTTTGTATTTGGGCTTTTAGAGGCAGGAAATTGGAAATATGGTAATAAGGTATGGTTTAAGATTCAGGCTTTTTGAGTCAAGGACATGGGTGGGGACAGCTAGGCTCCTACTGACCTTCATTAGATTTATTCTCTGTGTCTTGAGCTATCCTTACCCCAATGAAAATTCATAGACACTCATCCCTCTTGGGAAATCCCCCACGTGTGACAGAAATTCCTGCGTGGTTGGCCAAAACAGCAAGGGCTTAAAAAAATTGATTTTATAATAGGATTTTTAATATGTACTATAAAAATTGAGATTAGTGTGAACAAGTTATTATTTCCTGTGCAATAACTGCCCCTCGTGGAGATGCAAACAATGTGTTTTAAGCTCATTATTTAATTACCATATTGCTTTTACTAATATTGGAATGTTTTTTTACTGATTCAAGTATAATGCTTCCCTTCCACTCGGACGAGTAACGACTGTTCACCATCAATTGATGGCACAACTACTGAGGTTTTTTTTGGATGAGTAGAATGGATTTAAAGTCATAGTATTTTTATTTTCTTTAAGGAAAATTTTGATTTACTTTTTTCAGGAAACTGATTCAGTGTTGGGACTGAAGAATTAGCCTTATTGTGACTAATGCTAAAAACTTGATTTGATTCAATAAGGATTTGTTCTTAAAATGTAGAAAATTCCTTTCTCTGATTAACTTAGGCATCTTTTCAACTAATAAAAATGCCTATCATTTATTGGCACATAAATTACCTACTGAGAACTCAATTCACGCATTGTTTTCTCAAAACTTATGTACTCTTCATTTGATATTTGTTACTTATCTACTTTCTTATTCTCATTTCTTATAACTATGAGGTCAGGTTGGATGCATATGAGTTTTACTTATTTATTAGTGCGCATTGATCGAAAAGCTTTTTAATCAAATTAGAATTGTGTGATTTTAAAATTCAGAGAATTTTGTGAATATGTAATTTATCTTGGAGATGCTACATTATAATAAAAGTGTAGTTATTACCAGATCCATTCAATTTATAGTAGAAAGCACCAACAAAAAAATAGTATATATTATACTGAACAGAAGCTTTACAAAAGGTATTGAAATGTACAAATTCAAATCAATTATAAAATAATGTAATGATAGAAACACATGCTAAATTTAAATACTTCAAAATGTCTTTAATATTTTTTTAGATTATTCAATCTATAGTAGGTAGACGTATGAAACCTGGCATAAAGAACTGGATGCATGTGCAAAATATATATAACAAAATTTTGCATATACATGGTATACAGACATGGATATGAGGAATATTTAAATAACAATAATATGTCAGAAGTTTAACTGAGGCTTCTGCAACTGGGAGTATTGTGATTGGATGATTAAAAGTGACTGATTTACAACTAAATATTATGCCATAATGTTGATGAGATGACTGTGATTAACTAATATAAATTAATCCACAAATTTGTGTTGGTCGTGCAAGGGATAAGAATTAAATTTTTTAACAGCAATTTATTTAACACAAAATATGCAGTCATTGCCAAAGGCAACCAATTTTACTTAATTGGTAACTTCTTTCTGGAGTAGTATGTGGATGACGTAGAATGTTCAGGAGGCATGAAACATTAGTAAATTACATTTTATTTAATGAAGAATAAAATAGAAGATGGAATTTGAAAAATGAAAGTATGTTTTTCTATTTTATACTCACCCATTTTATCTTTTTTTACATTAATATATGTATATTCTGGAATGTATGAATCATTTCATGGATGAGGATTATAATCTGAATAATCCAATTCATATCACCTTCACCACATGTCTATGCATCACACTTCCATCAGAACCAGCATTATTGCCATTCAAACTTAGGCAACTGATGCAGATGTAGGTGTCTAGATAGTAATTCTGTTCATCATTCTTTTTTTTGAAATCTCGCACCAGTCTACCAGCTGCACCGCACTACTAATCAAGAGCACTGAAAGAGTCACTTTTTCATGGGTGATAGTGCAATCAGACAAGGATATATGTGCTCTCAAAATACAGTCTAGTAATCATTACCTCCGATTTAAAAATTTGACAAAAAGGATTTAAGGATAGGGCTTGAATTATTTTTTTAAACTCTCTTTGTATGTATCTTCATCTTTCAAATGGCCTTTTCTGGTTTCATGTTAAATGTTTTTTTTTTTGCTTCACAAATAATAATTTCTTGAAAATTATTCATGCTATTTTCTCTTTCAGCATGTTGTCATACTTTTTAATCCATTTATTAATGTCTTCTTATTATGTTTTATCTTGCAGTACAGCATGACATATGTAGCTATCATAGTTAAAGACTGTAATTCCTTGAGTATCCTGGAATTATATTTTTTCTAGAATTACAGATCCATCTAAAATGCATGAGTTAGGAAATTTGTTCTTTTTCCTTAAAAAAATATATGGCTCTTCTCTGCAAATTAAGTATGTACATATATGCTGCTCTGCAATTGTCATTCTCTGGATATTTGTTTGGTAGCATAGTGATAGCTCTTTAAATGAAAGCAGCTCCCTCAAATATCAATAAGTTTACTGTACAAATCTTTTGTTTAGGCTAGGTGAAGTTATTAGGAATTGTCTTATATTTGAAGCCAATATTTTTTCAGCTTATTTTATTTTATTAAATGTAAATAATATATTTGATCATTAATGGGTGACTTCCTGGCTAGTTTGCCTACATAATTAAGGAAAAAATCTTAATCTGAAGGCTATAACCACTCTGGATACTTTTATGGTAGTTCAGACAATGTTCTGAATGTCAGATAAAAGTAATTTCTATCATATACAAAATATTTCAGTTGTAAATCATGCATGGATATGAAAAGGGCATGTATTAGGTTGGGAGAGATAGGTAGCCAAAATTGAAAAGAAATATATATTGTCCTTTTTTAGATTGCTTCATTATTCAATATGAAAAATGGAATTATCATTGAAACATAATATGAACTATCTGTCATTGGTATGAATAACTCACCTTGCCCTAGATTATCAGAAAATCACATTTTCTGTTTAAACAAAGTAAATTTTGAGTTTCTCAAGAAGTAGTACAGCAAAAAGTATAGTACCTACTAAAACTCTTATTTATTTAGTTCATTTACACACCTTTTTTTCCTTTTGTTTTCATACCTTTTTTTCGGATCCAGTCAAAATCTAAAATTTCCAGTCCTGGAAAATATTATTATGTATTTGGCAAATATTTTCATGGTCATGAAATATCCGCTATTGATGGAATCATAAAATATTTGCAATCCAACTGATGAACACCAATTGAAATTATCATATTTTACACCTGTGGGATAAGTTCATTATTTAAATAAATATTCATTATGATATCTGTCAAATAACTACCTTATCCAGGACCCCATACACATGCAGTATCCATATGCTTATTGAATATCAACTACAAGACACTAAGAGTTATGTATTTTTCTGAGTAAAATGTAGTTTTGGAACACTGAACCTGATTTTCTTCCAGCTAGACTTATTGCTTGAAGTTTCTTTACAATTTAGCCATCTCTTGTGCCATTTACATTATTCCAATGTCATTTATATTTCTAACTGTCAGCCATGATTTTCCACTGAAAATTGAGGACAAAAAACTATGATCTTTAGCAAAACTCAAGTAGAAAAGATATCATAGCTTAGTCATATTATGTCATAGGCACTTCTCCATTTAATGTGAAGGGTTGGCCTAAAAAATTTTGAACCAGGTTTGTATGTGAGAGGATTTGGAAAGATGAAATGTTTACATGCTATAAAAGCAGATTATTTGAATGATGACTTCTTATGGCTGAGAAATGTAGTGAAAAAATTAATAATGGGCTTAAATGCAACCATTCCTGAAAAAAATGCGACTCTTTTTTGCTCCATTGCACCCTAATAAGTATTTTTCATAATAACTGAATAACATGGAGTTGCATATTTGTATTAATACATACAGAGTATATTATCAGTATAAGATTTGGGTCTCTCACAAATAGAGAGGTTTCTTCTCCATTTGCTCATGCAATTATTAAATTTGATTACTTTAACAGGGGCTTAATTTCTACTTATAATAGGTCAGGTAAATCTTGCAACAATCAGAAATAAAAGGGGAAGTGTAGACTGAAATATTTCTCATTTGGCAGACTCTATATTGACTAACCATTGATAAAAATTCACTACCCGAGAGCTCTCAATTAAACTAAATTATATGATACCAAATAATATTCTCAAATCAACTATTCTTTCTGAGGTCACCCTGATCACTGCAACCAATACATATATTACTTATGTATATATACTTGAATTCCCAAGTATATGTAACTATTGTTATTGGGACCACATGCTTGCAGACACACTCGCCTCCTATTTTTTTGTACAGCAGCCTAAATGAAATTAAATCAGCTTATATTTGGATGGTTCACTGATGCACAGTTTCAAATCATATTGCTTCACAATTTTGCCTAAAAATTTTTAAATTCATCTTTACAAAATTAAATTTAAGGTTTCTCTATGCCTTTTTCCTTTCAAGTATTATAACCTATGCACACTACTACTTTCTGAGTACATTATTAAAAGTGTGTTTCATTGCCTAGTAACTTAATATATATACACATGTAACTCTACACATATGGAGTTCACTTATCATTTATTTATGAGCCATTTTGTTTTTCCCATTTAAATTTACCATGGTAGCGTGAGTATGGCTCCGAACATTACTTTTGCAACAAGCATTCTTTTATCAATTGCATTTGAGCAGTAAATAAACGAAATATAAGCGGTTATACTCTCGCAAGAAACCCATCGAATTTGCTCATTCTCGACCTTTTCTCGTAGGGGTAGAAAATGTCTTATTTGGTCTTATGTGGCCTTTGAAACCACAGTCTTCAAGTTTCTGAACTTCTCTGTAAGGTCTTCTTATTTCTCAGGCCCCCATTTACCAATATTGTTCTTTTTCACTTCTTTGAAAGACTTTCCAATGCTCTTCAATTCGGTGTGCTCATCACTGCAAAATTTCTAGCTGTTTCTGATAACAAATTGTTTAGATAGTAAATTTGTTAATGATAAGCTAATTTTATTCTTACCTATAAGTATTTACTTCTTAATATAATATTTATTCATCAGAAATAACAAAACAAACTAAGGTAGTATTTCTATTTGTTTCTAGATATTTGTGAGGGCCCAGTTCGACTATGATCCTTTGGAGGATGACCTTATTCCTTGTGCTCAAGCTGGCATTGCTTTCAAGACTGGAGATATTTTGCAGGTAAGAAAGGACAAAACTCAATGTTAATTCATATTTTTATATTGAGCATGAAATAACTAAATGCTGACTGTAAAGATCACTGTAAGCCACTTTTTTGTAAGCAGTAGCGTAATGATTGTTTGCATGGTGAATATATCTTGCAAGTATTAATGAATGTAACAAAGACCATAAATATACTACCCACAAGAGGTGACGTACATAACTATAATAGTAGGAACAGAAGTAGAATTAATGTAAATTTCCATAGATTAACAAAATCACTGAAGTCTCTAGACTGCATGTGACCCAAGCTTTTTAATAAGCTATGTGGAAAATTTAAAAAACATGGACTTTTTCAAGCTTGACAATACTACATGTAGATGGTTTTTGTCCAAGACATACTATTTTTTACAAGAATATTTTGATGGTATTGAAAATTTATTATATATTATGTATATGTATAGAATATGTATATATCAATTTTGAGGTGCAGAATTCCAGTGGGTAGAGCGCTGGACTGCTAACCAGAGGGCCCTGGTTTGATTCCGGGTGATGCCTCTGGACACCCTCAGCTTCACCAAAGCTGCCATTACCATTTTTCAAAATTTCTATGCAGCTAAAATTCTTGTTTTTTCATTTATATCTACCTTGACCTCCTAATGATGGTCAAGTATGGTAGACTGAGACATTATGCCTTATGAGGTATCAAATCAGTGATGATGTATTCAGAAATCTAGGTAATGCATTCCAAACATTTAATGGTTGAAGAAATCTTATTTATAACTGTGACAAGTACCTATGTATAAGTAGACGGAATGTAATCATTACTGGTAATTGGATTGCATGAACTCAATTACTTTCCATTTGATTGTAACAGAAAGTTGTAAAAATAATGCACCAAATAATGATATTTAATTCCTGTAAAAATAAAACATTGGAATGCAACTCCCCTGAATTTCTATTGCATAAGTCACACCTACTAAAAATGATTTTATTTTGTTGGGTTTAGATTATCAGCAAAGATGACCATAACTGGTGGCAAGCTCGTAAGGATAATGCTGCTGGCACAGCTGGTTTAATTCCCTCACCTGAACTCCAAGAGTGGCGAACTGCATGTCTTGCTGTGGAAAAGAGCAAACAAGAGCAAGGTGAGATATGGAGCTTTAGTAAGCGCTAGCCCAGCCATCATCCATGCTATTATTATGCACAATGACTGAAACTTAAGGCAATTTTATTTAAATTAACAGATTGTCCAGCAGCACCTTCTCTTGAGATATTTTTTTCTCAAAACATGGTGGTGGAAACGATGGACAATAGCACAAATTTACTAGTTTGCCCATGATTGGAATTAATTTCATTCTTAATATTAGCTTATCTCTTTGAATATTAAGAGATCTAATTTTCTAAATCATTTTATTGTAAGAATATTATGTAAAGCATATTGAATTATCTCTATCTTACTTTTGAAAATATCTGTCTGGGAGAAGTTTAATGAATGTTGATTGCCATTTCAGAGGGTCATTAAATTACTGAGGGGTTTGGATTTTTCATCTTTGTTTGCAGTGCTTGATTTGACAAAAAAATATACTTTTTTAATTTCTTGTACTGGCTCTAAACAGATGAGGAATGGCTATTGGTTGTGAAATGGTTTGATAATAGTTTTATTCCCATATGCCATCTTATCTCCTTTTTTTTGAACTACTATAAACCAACAATTTTACTTTCCTATATAGTGGAAATGGAGAATTACCTATTTTTGTATTATTTTACTTAACTTACCATCTGGGGTGAGTTCTATCTTTAATCTCTTGTTAAAAGCCCTATCTCTAAACCAATTGTCTCCACCACCAAACAATATCCATCCCACTGCTTTTTAGTTTTCCATTAACCACAAGACTAAGAGTGTCCAACACCCCTCAATGCAGAATGGTCTGACATGTAATTCTTAAGTAGGGAGAACTATGCTTGAACATTTCCTTCGCCCATTATTATGCAATTTCTTTGATTGTTTATTAGATTTTAACTCAAACATCACCCTTCACTCTCTTTGGTATTTATATTTAATATGATATGAAGTTCCAGCATTGCACTTCTTATGTGTAACCATTGTAAAGTAGTGCTGTCTTCCTTCGTGTCTACTTATCTCAACCCTTAAGTAACAATACTTTTTCTCTTCCCCTGTACTTGTCATTCATACTCTATTTATTGTCACTTGTTTTCAGTAGGAACCTACTTAAATTAATGACTTTCCAGTATTAAGTAATGCTATATTTTATTACTTCATTTCATAGAATTGTTACCTCTTATGATGTGTGTATTACCTGTTATAGTGTTTGTACTGATGGCTGTTTATGTGTTGCTGAGTGTCAAATCTATCTTCTTTTAAAAAACTAATGCTTATCATTAATAGAATTTTATTGGTAATTTTTTCGTGGGGAAAACAAAGGAAGTATATGGAATTTATATTCTTATACATAGATTTGAAATCTTTGTTCTCATTCATTTTATTTTACTGTTACTCAGTAGGTTCTCCTTATTGAAAGTGTTTTAATTTCAAATTAATTCCAAAGAGTATAGTGATATTTTCTCATGTGCATCAAATCTTTCATTAAACCAATGACTGTGAAATAGCATTGATAACCAAGTTACCAGAATTCCAGCATGGCGCATGTCATTCCCTCCAAGAATAAAAGCACATCACAATCTGCACCTTCATGTAACAATATACTTATCATGTTGGCTTGACTTTAAGAAATATTGGGAATTTTTTAAGAAGGTTATTTGTATGGGTCCAAAATATTTCTACTCTATTCCCAGCATTTTTTTCCAAGTGATATTCCTCTTATCCCCATCACATTGTAGTCTAGTCCAATATTTCTTGTCATGTGAGATATTACCCAAGGGAGGACTATACTATGAGCTAGAGGATATGTTCAATTAGGACTTGGAGACATGATTTTTAAATGTATATTGAATGCTGATTTTTCTTGATTATTTTGTATAAATAGCTGCATCCTTAGACATGGAAAATTACTGTAGGATTAAAACATTTACTCCTTTTGATGAAAAATTTATTATCAGTTTCTTGTTAGTAATATTGGTGAATTCGTGAAAAGGATCTATGCTTCAAAAACTTTACATGAGAGTGCAACACAGGCTGTACAATTATATCAGCAAATTCTCAGTTGGTTTGGATACTAGAAAGTGTTGGCATTTCAAGATCTTGAATAATAAAGACCATCTAAAAAATATATAGCCTCAAGTATCATATCAGTTATACAACACTATCCTTGGCACATTGGAGAACTACATCAATTGTGAAGAAAGATTATGCCATTTTGTTTCTGCCAAGTCAGTCACCTAGTTAACAGTGTAATTAATTTTTTTGAAACCACAGAGTTTTTTCAGAGTCACCTACAAATTTCACTAATGATTTACTTTTTCCCATCAACAGTTGATGTCAGTTTCCAGAAAAATGGTACATGTTTACCACAAAAATTGATTAGATGTTCAAATCAATTTATTTAGTTTATTTTTGGTGAAGACATCAAATAGAGATACACCTTTGTAATCATGATGAAGTCATTTGGAAGGGACAAAGAAATCTAACTTTGAAATAACTTTGATTAAGTGGAAAACCAACACTATCTAATTTTTTCAATAGTAATTCATTTATATGCATGGAAATGTTGCACTAGGCTTCAGTTCAACATCATCCACTCAGCTGAGGGGCTATGGAAGAAATGGTCTTAATAAACTGTAAAAGGAATTTTTTGGTTAGGTGGCTGTGGAATTATAATTCTTGTCATAAATTATAAAATGATTCATAAAGAAATTAATAAACTGGTTCATTTACTTGTAAACCAAAACTGGGCTACCCTCTTCACAATTCATATAAACCTGTTAGATTAGGGATTATAGTTATTTGTGGGTTCTCATGGAAAGTGAAAATTAATCTTATACATTTCAAATTTATGTTAAAGAAGGGAAACTGTAGAGGTATTTCTATTTTGTCTTGTAAATCCTCTGGTTTTTATTGAGCTCTTTTGGTGATTGGGGAAACAATATTGTTACTCATTTCAAAGATGGAGATGGCAACAAGAAAATGTGAATTTTTGGAGAGATAAACCAAGCATTTTCATAAAAAATATTTCATCAATTCTCTCTCTTAAGGAAAAGAAGAGATACCTCAAACAATGGCAATTGTTTTGTATGTTCTTCATTTCAATATCTTCAACTTCATTCATGACAGCAGACCTGCAGTTGTCTGACACTGAAAACTTAGGAGAATAACAATAGCAGCTTGTTAATTGCAATGTATCGTAGTGATTTGTATAATTATCTGATATTCTTCTGTGTGGAACACCTTTGATGTTTACAGAGATTATTAAATTTCTAAGTCAGAAATTATAAATGTGTATGTTTTCTCTTTAAGTAACACATTTCATTCATCGATGGGGCACAAATACTTTCTTAACATATTTCACAATATTTTCTGTGTACTGAGTCTTCATTTGTAGTTCGTTTACGTAATTATCACTTCTACCATGTTTTCACTGAGTATTTGTTCCTTCTCGTATATTGAACACATCTCTTTTTCTTAGAAAAGGTTGTTACCTATCCCCTTAGTTCTTGTCTTCATTGAATTAGGAGAATTTATTCACTTGTAATTTTTTATATCCTCTTGACTCATTTGTCACATTACATTTTCATTATTTCTAGTTTTCTCTCAATCCACTGCACATCTGTTTTCACTGCTGAATAGTAACGAATTAATAATACATATTTTGATGATTTATTTGTGACTATTATGATACGTAAAATTAAATTATTGGATGAAATGTGGAACACAAATTTCATCCCTTTCTCTGTTTACTTACTATTTCTTTATTTTTGTTAGCTGCTATAACTCTTCTTGTTTGTGTGTGATATGAGCAGAGGCCCAAAAATTCGTCATCCTGAAAGTTAGGCCACATATACACATATTCGTGGGTTGCCTAAGTTCACAATTGTTTTCTAATTGAAATGATTTATCATTGATATGTGAATTCATTTTGATTCATCTTTGTTCAGAAACTCATTTGATATGTATGTGCTATAGGTTTTTATAAAAACTGTGCAATTATATTTTTTGCATAAAACCTTTTTTAACTATATATACTACTATAACTATATATTTATAAGTGAGAGGTATATTTTGGGCAAATGTGACTTCGCTCCCATTGGTAAAGCGGTTTTTTATGCATCTTCAATGTTATAATGGATATCATTGGCTCCCTATTATTTTGTATGTTGCTGAAGCTAGTGTTCTTGGAATGTTGTCAGTTTGGCTAAATATCTCGAAAGCAGTCTTTTTGAATAGGTATAAAAATGTCATATAGTTGACAGAGGTGTGAGAGGGACTCTGATTTTCAATGCATGGTCTTAATTCTCCATAGAGTTTTCAATTTATAATCTATTGATATTACTGGTACTGTTGTATGGAAGCTGGACGGATACAGTATTTAGCAAGCACACATGAACCTGTAGGGAAAATAATACTCCTATGGAAGGTAATGGTAGTGTGCTCAAGCTCATTGGAGACATTTTTCAGCTGATATTTTCACATTTGTTGGCTCATATTTGAAAAGATGCATTATGTATATTCTCATTCTCATATTTTTAATGGGTTGATGAGAATGAATTTTAGATCAGTCTTTACTTTCAAAGTTTTTTATTACATGGTTATGACTTAGTTGTGAGAAAATATAATTTTATAAGATTTAACTAGGTCTTCTATATCATTAATATATTGGCCAATTTGATGATTGGTTTTGGAAAATTAAAGTTATGAAATGTTTATAAGTTTGAAAAAGTTATTTGACTCTGGCTGTTGAAGTAATGGGAACCAAAATTTTGTGCAGTCAGTTTTTTGCAAGTTTATGTTTAGTTTGCTTCTGTCAGATACTGAAGCAATGGAGAAAATACTTTGAATTAATTTTATCACTTGGAATCAGTAAAATTTACTTTAAACCCACTTAGTGAAATGTTGGTGCAATTAAATCATTCAGTCCCAAAACTTATATATTAAAGTTGGTCCAATTTAACTAGACACAACATTGTGAAACTCTGTAAAGAGGTAAAATTCCTTGCTTGTCTTTGATTAAATTATTTCCATATCCTACCCTCATTATCTCATAAAATAAATGCATGGCAAGGCTGAGCACATTGGAATATTCTTAAATACTCACTTAGTATTCACTTGAAGCAGGAGACAAAAAAATGAAATAATTTATGGGTAGACTTTAAAAAATCTCTTTATAAAAATATATAATACTTTAAATCAGAATAGTCACTATGTTAGGATGACAGATATGAGTATTTCAATGAGTATTTCAAGTTTTCTTAAAGGTATTCCAATGGGATTTCAAACATGCAGTGTTTAAAGAAGCCAATAATTTATTATTTTTAATCATGATGACTACTTTATTTGAGGGAGAATAATTATAACTTTGGAATACATGCTCATGATTGCGACGGCCTAAAATGAAATCACTCATGCTTTAATCCAAATCAAATGGCATCAACATTTTGTCTATTATAATTCATCAGCATTAAAATTCCCTATAATTTTACCCATTAAAACCTTGTAAATTATTTCTTCTTATTATTTGTCAGATTTATATGCCATGTTTCCTTTGGATAAGCCGTTCTCTGCTTTGAACACGAGTTAGTGTGTTGATTTGGAATTTCATGTTCATTTTTATATTATCCTTTATGGGCATCAGGATTCACCATTCATAAATCATTCATGCATTTTGTCATGCTTTCATCAAATGCTCCAGTTGAAAAGCATTCGCTCATTATGGTGTGGAGAGAAAGAAAAAAAAATGAAGGCCATCATATTGAAGATATTCTGGAAAAATAATTTCTTTATCTCTTTTTAGGAAGGTTAGTTTTATGGAAACCGTGTGAAAACGGCTGTAGAAACTATTATGTCCCATTTCAATTTAATGATTGTCTCAGCTTCATATGAATGGTTTTGTGCTCATCATAACATTTGCTGCCAGTGTTGTTGTTCTTGTTGTTGGTATTGTTATTGTTGCGCCCACTATTCCCTCTCAATCAAACTCCTCTCCTTGGTGCATTCCTCAATCAGAGAGCGAGGGGAGCGGTGGATGCACTTCACACAAGGATGGTTGTGATGGCAGCACGGGTGAGTTTGTGGTCCAACCAGGCCCCCAATGGCCTGCTTTAAACCCAGTCAGTCTTGCACATTTCCAATCCCATCTCAATCAATTTAGCTATCCAACCCTTTGTGCCCATGTGTATTTTGTATTATATGATTCCTTTCATCACTATATTCTCTACTTTGTAATTTGGTATTTATCATTTTTTTCTCTTTCCTTTTGTGCCACCTTTACCAGAGAGTTTTTTTATTAATGATACATTGTTATGCATTTATTTGTGTATATATATATATATATATATCTATCTATACATACTTATTTGTTTTGGAAAATATTTTCTTGCTCTCGCTTTCTTCCTCTTGCTCATCTGTTGCTCCATTACTTTCTTTGGCTGGTTTTTAATTCTTCCAAAAGATTCCCTGAATTTGGTTTAGTAAACTGTGGTTCTTCATTTACACTTCTGCTCATAATTTTCATTTTTCTTAAAGTGTCCTGTGTATACCAACATACTCATTTTCATCTTTGCTTGCATTTGGTTGGATTAAAAATTCATGATTGAGATAATTGATGGGATGAATGATTATATATTAGTAAAATGTAATTTAATACATATAATCAAGTGGTTAAATTGAACCTATGACCTTTGGAATACATTATTATGAGGTATATGTGCACAGTCCACACTGATACAATTGTAACACCGTTTATAATATTTTTTTTAGAATGTGCATATATATAGTTAGCACTTTTTAACTGGGGAGGAACTATTGTATAATAATGGTTTATAATAATATGCATTGAGTGTTTACAAAGATCACATCCCAATGCTGTGCGATGCTGGTTTATTAATCTTTTAAAGGCAATACACACACAAAAAGAGGCACAGGGAACTACCTTTTATTTGTAATGGATAATCAAAAAATCCTTATAATTGAGCCAATTACTTCCTTCATTCACATAATAAAAATGTCTTTTAGGTATCTGTTTGTGAGATTTTTATTGGAGTAATGCCCAGAAAGCAATGGACCACAAAAATATGATTACCTTCAGGCAGAAAAATACATATTTTCCATTAACATATCTTATTTGAACATATTGTTTTCTCAGAAGGTAACAAGCAAATAGTGTATGGGTATGTAAATGAGTTAACTTTAAATGGCTAGATATATCTATTCTTTTTATTAACATTAGTATGTCATTCTTATTATTTTTGTGGCTGGATATGTAAGAAAATCTTGTAATGTATGCATATTTTGGGAATACCCTTGGCAGCATTCTCTATTTAAAAAGGTTACTAATGTGGTAGAACACTAAGTCTGATGTTCAGCCCCAACAATTAATGTTCTTTGCACCTATTAGGATTGTGGGAAGTTTTACTGATGTCGTTTTGGAGAGAGAGGTATGTTGGTGAAAAGTATGGTTGTTTAGTCAGTGTAATAATCACGGATTAACCCCTCACGCCTAAAGGTAATTTAAATGAATCCCATGTTGTAGGCTGGAGGAGAATTAAATGTATACCTGGTTTTTATTTTGATGTTTACTAAAGAATTTGTGACTCAAAAAATATTCAAAATAAAAAATATATATAAGTAGTGATTGAAAAAGCCTTTTACCTTTTCCTTCTTAGTCTTCCTTCTTAAACCTTCAAAAAGCCTTTCTTAGTTAGCATAAATGTTGTAGGGATTGAAAAATATTAAAATTCCTAAAAAAATTGAAATATGCACTGTGACGTAGTGAGTGCATTGCTCAGCAACATGTGATGTCAGGGCTCAACATATTGGCTACAATCCTCGCTGCTTAGCGGTTAATATAAATATTAAATGGTACATCAAATATGATTAATATAACCATAAATTTAATCCATGAAGTCACAGGAGTTAGTCTAATCAGTAAAGATAGCGTTGAAGCCCATGTGTAGATTTTTAAATTGCATAAACTAAGAAATGATTAAAAATGACTTAAAAAAGGGTTTCCCACAAATTATTATATCAACCAGCTAATGACTGTAAATGCTAATTTGTGTGTAGGAATTGGATTGGGATTGATTCAATAAAGATGAATTAGAAGATAGTGGACAATGAGTTGCATCATGTGTACATCCATCTAGGAGTGCTTCATAGGTGATTTGATTAGAATAATTTGAAAAAAATCCAAAATAAAGTATGACTGTAGTTAGCTTTTGAAATACATTATTAAAAGTAATGGAAAGAATATAATGGATTTCCAATGCCATGATGTCTTGCATTATCCCATTCAATGATCATTGAGGGTAGGTTAGCCCTCTTAATTTGCATGTTTGCTCACCAACACATCTGTTCATTGAAAGTTAAAAGATAACTTAGGGCATTGATAGAAAGATACTTTTAAATTGAGTATGGATCATTGTATTAAATTTCAGTTATTGAGAATTTGACACTTAATCAGCTTCTTCTAGTAAATAATTTGCCTTCTAAGTAAAGCAATTCTTTGGAAATCAAGATGCATATGTACAGAAAATCCTCTCATTGCTATTATTCAATTCCCTTGTATTTTTATAAACTAAGTTTTGGAATATGTGACATATAACAAGATAGCAATCACCATTCACATAGGTAAATACCATATCCACTAGCATTTCAATCCTCCAATATTTTTTTCTGCTTTTAGTTTATTGTGAAGCTAATGAAGTATGAGTTCATTCCTGGAAGAAGGGTAGTTTTCAACATTTAAACAAAAGACTTAATGAAACATTTTAAATAAAAGTAATTAGAAATATTTTACTATAGCACAGTAGAGCATACATGTAGAGGATTAGCCTAATCTCAAAATGGAGTTGCCTTATTGTAGGATGTATGGATTGCTAATCTTCTGGTTAAATCTTTCCCTAAAACTACCATTCTTCCTTACTGTACATAACTTAAGTTGGCTCCTAAAGTTATTGAGTTGGTTCTGTGTTGATCCATCTTGCTGGAAGATAATTTCACCTGAGTTTTAGTCAGCATGTTTCACTAATGTTAGGAGGTGCATGTTCATAATGAATTATGTGCCCCCTAATCCTGCCAAGTGCAAAGCTCAGGTAGCTGATTTTTATGACATCCATTCAAAAGCTTGATTCTGGACTAAAAGAATGTCACATTAATGGTGAGGATAATATAGAAGATTAGTGTAAGATATGATGTATGGATCTGATTTTCCTCCATGAGGGACTTTTGTTTGTTTTGCTTCACTCTTTGTTCGTACTTGGAATTACTTTGTTAGCTTTACCCTTCCTGATAATATGCATAATTCCATTAATATCTTCCCAAAAATACTATGGGTTGAGATTTTTCCTGGTCTTTAATAATATGTGACCTTTTCTCCTTGACCTATGACCCAATGCTTTTGGGTTATCTTCTTAACAATCACATACAAGTATACATGTAGAGTAGAAGCAAATGATTAAATTGATTTCATCATTATTTTATTATGAATTAATTGACTGGTGAAATTTCAGCCCAAAATAATGACAACCCTGTAATATTGTAGTTTTTAGAAATATTTTTTAGGTATTTATAAATTTAAATGAAACAAAAATCGTAATTTTGTTGTTATTGCTTATATTTCATGATATCTCATAATATTTCTGAAGCTGGACATATTATCTTGATCACCTAGATCCAGATGGTCAATATTTTCCTCGTCCAAAGGTCACTGGTTCAAACACCATGCTAGGAATTCACATACATATTGATACAATGTGTACATATTGATAAAATGAAGTTTTCACCATTTATAGCTAATGACAGCCATATTCAGTTCTGTTTTGTGTTCCAGAAAAATATTTCTTATGTAGTGGTTTTGAAATGTGACACATTATTTGTTTGAGTTTGCTGCTCTCATTGCATGGGAATGATTTAATTTAATTAAAACAAATTCCATTGCTAGCCTTGAACTACTAGGAGTTATGTACAGCTGTCAGTCAGAGGTGTCATAATTGCCATTTTACTTGTTTCAGAACAAAGTGAAATGTGTAAACGGTCCCTGAGAAACATGAGCATCATTATCAAATTTTACTACTAACTAGCTGAATGTTTTTTTTATTCAGCTAACTCTAATAAATGATGTACAGAGTGATTGTAAAGGTTTGGCCCATTATTTCGGAATGGGGGTTATAATTTCGGAACATTTAAATAGAGACCTATTATAGTAGACCACCTATAGGTGAAACATGCACTGTGATACGAGATTTTAAAGCCTACTTTCAATTTAATTAGAATTTGATGGGGAGGAATATATGGAAGTATCCTCTTAATCATTTGCAAACTTACAATGTCTTGCTCGGTGTAACTCATGAGAAAAATGGACAGTGGATGCCTATTACCGGCACAGAGGGTTATTTCACAGACTGAAAATGAGGGATCTCTCCTTATCTTTGAACTGGAACTCCAATTTATATTTATTACTAACTATTATAGCTATGTTAAGCTAATTCATCCTCATTGTATTTATATCAGCTCTTTCATAATGGAATGTATATCTTGTAGCTGTGAAAGAATGGGTGGTTCTATTTGATGGAAGCATTAAGTGTGAGATGTTAGTTTGAAGTCACCTTGACATATGACTGCAAAAATTAGCAGATGTTTAATGTTGAAGGCAAAAAGCCATCATCATCAGTTCATGAAATATCAGCAAAAGGCAACCACTGGTCTGAATGCCCAGGAATTATCCTGAAAAAGTGATTGCATGTGTCCCAGAAATTCTTTGATAAACATTGAAAACATTCTTTCAAATTTGAATGGGCAATTTATTCAAGTGAAATTAAAACTTTTGATGTGCTGATTATTAGATAGATAGATTAAGGCACCATAAATTGATTCCATAAAACAGGGGTTCTTCTATAAATTTGAATCCAATTGGACTGCTCATTAAACTTCTGTATAATGGATCAAAACATTTGAATTACCCAGTATGATAATTAAATTCAATTTTAGTCAAATCTATTTATTTTGCTAAGTCTGAATGTAGCATTTTTCCAGATTTCCTGGACAGTCCCCAGATGAAAAATCCAAAAATGCCTTAACTCACAACAGTATATCCTATCCATTCCCTCTTGAGAGAGGCTTTTCTCTTTATCTTAAGAGAGACTGCCTCTGGAAAAAGGTAATTAAATTAAGGAAAAAATAAAGGTAACTTTATTTATTTTTATTTCTGCTATGCACAAAGGCTCTCCTTGAATGAGGTAGGCTATGTTAAAAATCAATTCAGATTTGGAAGAGGAGAGGAACAACCTAATGCAGTGTTTTTCGTAAGAGGGTATGATTTTTATTGCAATCTAACTCATGAATTGAATGGGTGAATGTTCTTCAGGAAGCTCTATGATACTGTGTCTCACAGGAGGCAGTATCTCTCAAGAGGAGACATGGAGTATAGGCAGTGCTGTTGTGAGATAAGCCATTTATGGATATTAAGAGTTTGGGTTGGCCTGTAAATCTGGAGAAAACATGGAAAATTAGGAATGCTTTTTTGTGATGGTGAAAGCTCTGGGAGTTCTCACAAGTTTGGTAGAATTTCAAAACTTTTAGTAAAACTTATACGCACATGAATATAATAATAATTAAGCCTTATTTTCAAAAGCCTGGATCAACCTTATAATTCAACTTGTTGTTTGAAGAGGTTGAAGAGACAATGGAATGATAATATGATTAAATCATTGAAGATTTTCTGAATAGTTCATGAAATATACTATGTTAAGAAGACTCTTGAGAATAACCAGTGACTTTAATGACCTTTCTGCCTCACAGCTTAAAATTTCATTATCTCATAAAGTGTGTTCAAATTTTATTGATATATATTTTTGTACAATCAAAAGTAGGTGCAGGGGTTTCTACTGAATCATTTGAGATTGAAAAGGGAAGAGGAAGGTGGTAGTGGATTTTGTAAAAAATATCACAAAATTTGTGAAGAGATAGATTAATAGGTATATTGGGAAATATTTTTGAATATGAAACTCACATTTTTTTATTTTTTTTGTGAGTTTGAGTACATATGTGTCACCTTTGTGTGATCTGAACGTTTTTTATAATGACTCAAAGTTTTTCCCCTATAAAATATAATTAAAAACTGTCAACAGTTCATTCTAATTATTTTTTCAACGATAAAACCAATGTATTTGTTTGGAGGAATGTGAATATGATATATCATTCCAACTTTTGAGTACCTTATTTAGTTACTTCCAAAATATAATTAATTTATTGTAATACATGTATTTAAGTGGTTGAACACCTTGTGACATTTTTTTGTTTCTTGTGTGATGTAACAAAGATTGTACTCAACAGTTTTTTATCAGCTTCATCTATTTAAATAAAATAGGACATCATTCTTTAGAATTATATGAATAAACATGGCAATTCAGCTGAATTTTTGTGATGCTTTTTATCATAAGTTAATAAGGAGTTCAATGTCCTTCACTTGTAAAAATATGTATCTTGGTATGCAATTTTGTATGCTTAAAAATTTTAGTTTTGATGTTGTTGCAAAACATACTGAATATCGAATATCAAGTTAATAACATATTTTTGTTTAATTCGAATTGTTTATTTGATAGAAAATGTGGGGGTTAAAATTAGTGTGAATATTTTATCATTGATATAATTTAAGCTACCTCTGGCTTCCACTAATTAATAGCATAGTCAATTTTGTTTAAGCTTATCTGGTTTTATGCTTATCATGATGGTTGCTTTGTCTTTCCTTGATGCATTTTGGAGCCTTCATGAAAACATGTGTACAGTTTTGTTATTCTAATGCAAAAAAAACATGACACATGCATCAGTCATTTCTGGCTGTGGGAATTGTAGAAGCTATTTTTTTGGAAACTCTATGTATGTTGTTATTAATTTTAGTCCTGTTTTCTATCCATTACGACTGTAAACCTTATGTGCTGCTTGAACAATGTTTAAATTGAATTCATTAATGCTTCTAGAAATATATAAACAATATTTATTACATATCAGATGAGCTATATATAAAATATTTAAAAAAACATATACGTTTGTATTATAAATATCTATCAGGTATGCTTAGTATGTAAGTTTGTATAGTTTAATATTTATTTTGGCATTTTTCTATTTAGTGATGCTGTTTTATTGTCATATTTTTACTATCTGTTATGTTACTTTCTTATTTTGATTGTTTTAGGTTGGTTGACAGTCAAGTTAATGCATGATCTCTTTATGCATACATTTTATTTTTTGGTTTATAGTATGTATTTGCTTTATTCTTCTAAAGGTGGTTCAGATATACATTTAGTCTTAGTTTGTTCTCTTGGTGATCAATTTAGTATTGGTAGTGAGCATTAGACTTTCCTTATTTCTATCTGGCTTTTGTGTGGAAGCTTTTATTTTGTTTGTGATATGCATTGTTGGAACTTCCATGTCATATGATACCTTCATTTAATTTAATCAAAGGTGAATTTAGCATGTTAGCGTGAAATATTTTACACAATTATGTACAGAAGGATCCACCATGTACTTAAACAGTCGTGTAGACAGTGCGTTAAGGAGTAGTTAGCTATTAAGTATGGAAACTTAGCAATCAAGTGCATTTGAAAATGTTTGTGTTTATATAGGTACTGTAGAACCTTACATTTCAGTCAGTTTCTAGCCATTATTTATGTACTCTCAATCTAAGCTTTTTTGTGCAATCAAAATTTAATTTGGTTTTGCTGTTTTTAAAATGTTTTATAAGCCTATGTTTCTGACCTCAAAACTTTTCAAAATTATAATTTTGTGTTTTGTAAGTTACTTTATATTTGCTGTAAATCCAAAAATAAAAAAATGTTTTTAGCCATGGATCTACATAGAAAATGCTTAGTCTGCTTCATAGAATCCTGATAAGCCTTTGCTTATCATAAAATTTCCAATGGTTAAGTCACCCACATGTACACAATGCACATATCCAAGATGGGATTTGGGACCTCAGTGTATGGGTTAGCTAGTACATCAATGCTAACCGAACTGGCAATAACATTTTATAGTCAGTTTTTAAGACATGATGCCTTTGAAAGTTATTTCTTCTTCACTTTGGCATGGCACACAATATTTAGTTTTTACTATGCACTCACTGATTCCCTTTCAGTCATCAGTTAAGATATAGATTATTTTTTAATCAATTTAGGTATATTTATTTTATTTTTCATATGTGCTTCATAAAATTTTTGACACATTATTTTTGTCTACCTATAAATCTAATTATTAATTTCATATAAAAATGCACATCTCATGAGCTGCTACTTAGCTTGATTGTTTTATTTTTTTATCATGGCCTTTAACATCTTAATCTAGCAGGAGAAATTATTTCTTGATCATTGTTTAACAGGCAAGTTAATCCCATTGCCTTATATTGAGTAATTATGCTTTGGTACTTCAAATCATAACATGAGACATTTTTTAAATTCTAGTTCCTTTAATTTTTAATTTCTTCCTCTTCTGTTGTAACATCTAATAGTCCGTGAAATGCTATCACCACTTTTTTCACCCCTATTATTTCACCTTATTTCAGTTTGTTGGACCAAATCTAGTTGCACAGTTCTTTAACATAAAATAAAGAAAAAGACTTTAAATAGCTTCTGAGATAAGAGTGAATCCTAATTTTTAAGTTTTTCTTAAATTCTGTGGTCTGGTAGAGCTTGCCCATGTAATCAACACCTAAAAAAAATATTGTATTTGGTATGATACCTACATGTTGGCATCCAAGTATATTTTCTCATTTAAGAGTGTATAAATATTTCATGGCATGGATTTATATTAATAACTTTTTATTTTTAGTTGTTGAGAGCTTTTAAAGAATGTGTATAAGAAAGAAAATAGTAGTAATAATGCTAAAAATCAATTACATATTATAATGGCTTTTTTTTTTACTTTTTTATTCATTCATATAGGTACCTAGTGAATTCTCCTATGGTGCTCTGATGTTATATTCTGTGATGTGAATTATTCTCAATTTAATCCACTTCATAGTTGCACTACATAAGATATGTTCCTCTTAAATCATGTTATAGCATAATTAGGATATGTTGATTACTTTGATTGGGAATATTTTCCAGTTCTTTGGCGTGTCAAAATTATTGATGGGACTGCATTTTTATTTCCATGTGTTTAGTAATGTAAAATTAACTCAGAAGAAAAATTTAATAACTCCCAATTTTGTCTCTGCCATTACTAATTTTTCATTTCCTTATTTTATCAGTTAATTGCTCTATTTTTGGCCGAAAGAAGAAGCAATACAGAGACAAGTACCTGGCTAAGCATAATGCTGTGTTTGACCAGCTGGATCTGGTGACATATGAAGAAGTGGTGAAATTGCCTTGTAAGTGCATTCAATTGTTTTTTTTCTTATAGTCATGGTGAAATAATTAGCAGTGAGATATCACAATCACAACCTCTCTTGCAATGATATGTCTTGAGGAAACTTGGATTTTGTCATCTTAATAAATCAATAAATTCAGATGCATAAAAAGGTGAATATTTGTAATAGTCTAATTTTATTCCAGTGCCAAAAATTACAGCAATCAGTTTAGGTATAACCTTGCCAGTAAATATATATGCTGTGAAAATGTGAATGGGTATTTTTTCCTTATTTATTATTTTTAAGTCCTAATGTTTTTATTACTTAATTAAAATGTATTCTTTATCTGTCCTGAGATAACTCTAACCATTTTTTTAATTACTCAATCATTCAAAATTAATTCACAACCTATAGGTTATATATACTTATAAGTATTTTAAAATGTGTAAGCCAAATATGTAGGAATATAATAGTACATTTTTTTCTATTTTCATGCAAGCATATTATTTCTAGAAAAAGTAAATCAGAAATTTTCCATTAAAATTTACAATATTTAAATTATTGGTGTAAAAACATATGTGAATCCTTTTATTTTTTTATATGAAACTTATATTTTTCATTGATCATAATTGAAATAGTCTATATTGGTGGGCCCCAAATTTCATGGATTGAAATTTACAATTTTTTGTATTTGTTTGATTAGCATTGCTATTTTTTAACATCTGAATTATGTCTCCTTAAAAATCCAATGTGGTCCAACTGAATTGAGACCTTAACTTCTACTTTTGGATAATTATTCAATAGTTAAAGTGATATAGTGAATCATAGCTAAAAACACTCAGATGCCTACGTTTTTAGACTAATCTAGGCTATGTATTAATAAAGATAAAATTTTCTCATAGCTTTTCAGCGTAAGACCTTGGTGCTACTTGGAGCTCATGGTGTTGGTCGAAGGCACATAAAAAATACACTGATTGCTAGGCATCCTGATCAATATGCTTATCCCATTCCACGTAAGTACACTAACAAAAGTATTATAACAATCATCATTATTTAAAAATCAAAATTTTTCATGTCATTATGTTATTATTTCTTAGAAATAAATTTAGAAATAGAAAGTGTTTAGTTTTATTTTATTCTTCAAAGGTATTTTTTCCTTTCAATTAATTATGTACAATTAGTCTACAGTATTCTTGACAAAAATACCTGGAATCTTAATGAACGTAAGAGCATATAGTACACAAAATAATTTTTAAAATAGGAAATTAATTTTGAATGTGCTAACGAGAGCTATGGGTAGTAAGTAGTGCAATAACATAATGAGCCACACCTGACAAGGTTTTATCCAAGCTGGTGCCCTAGGCAAGTTATCAACATATTGGGCAATAAAGAGAAAGAGGAGGGAAGAGTAATACCTATTTCAGAAATGGAAGTTTATCAGGCATACATTTTTGCTGCCTTTAGTAATTATTAAGTTTGCCTAAGAGTTAAACCAGCCCTGATGACCCCTGAGTCTTCATGCATGCTAATTGTTGGAAATATGTTATTTATGTAATGTATTTCAATTTTTAACAGCCAATTATCATATTTACGAACTTGCTTATCCTTTGTTCTTTAAGATACAACGAGGCCTCCAAGAGCTGATGAGGAGAATGGGCGCAATTACTATTTTGTGTCCCATGATGAGATGATGGCTGACATTGCAGCTAATGAGTACCTTGAGTATGGTAAGATATTTTATGAGGGTGCACATATATTTTTTAAAAATATTTATTTGATGAAGTATTTTAGAGCAAATCATTCATGCTTCTGAGAAGTGGTTATTTTAACACAGAGAAGGTCATCCTCTGATCTAAATATTTCAGTTAGCTAACAGGGATTCTTATAAAGGATGTGGGTCAAGCCAAAGAGAAGGGAAAAGGAGTAGAATGGTAGATATTGAAGTTAATGCTGTTATAAGATGGTGCAAGTTACTATTTTATTTTCTCTCAGGAACACATGAAGAAGCAATGTATGGGACCAAACTTGAAACCATTCGCAAGATCCAGCAGGAAGGAAGGGTGGCCATTTTGGATGTTGAGCCCCAGGCTCTTAAGGTTCTCCGCACAGCCGAGTTTGCCCCTTACGTTGTTTTCATTGCTGCTCCTCTTTTGCAAAATTTGAATGATGTAAGTATTGAGTTTGATCAAATTCAAATAGCATCTCTTTATATAATATTTTCAATGGTGGCGGTTAACTCCTCTAATCATTAGTTCATTGATCACAGTGTTGCTAGATTCAGGTTTTAAATGGATTCATTTAATAGACAAATGTGAAGGCTGACCTAAGGTTACTAATTCACTGTCAAACTGCAGGTGGTTTACTTTCCTTATTTATAGATGAGGTACTATTGCATAGTGGCATAATAAATGTGATTGCTTTTTCTTTTTTCTTCTGAAAAATGTTCTGAAAAACATGTTCAAGATTTTATATTCCAGTTACATATTAACAAAGCTGTTTTTCCATATCTTCCCTGTGTCCCCAATAAACATAATGTTAGTTCCCTCATAAGTTGCAATATTAAGTTATTCACTGAAGACCCAGTTACTTAAAGTGAAATAATAAATGGATTTTAGGTGTCTTACAATTGTTGTAATTTAAATTTCAAATTGCTATGAAAAACATTGATTGGAAATAAAAAAAATACATATTTGGCAATGAAATTTTGAGGTGAAAGAAATATGGTATTGCAAAGAAAACCATTTCACCACTCATCTGTGCTATGTAGTCAATTAACTCTTAACCGGCTTCTACTTGTAACTTGTATGATCTCCATATGCCATAATCTTCAAAACACCCTCTCCCCCCAATTCTTCCTTCCATCAAGAAGCACTTTACTCTAACTCACTCACACAACACTCCTGTTTTCCCTATACCCCACCTCCCTTTTTCTTGAAGAATTTAACGGCTTGACTTAAATTATAATTGTACTAATACTCCATGATGATTATATACTTATACCACTCAGTGGATGGTATTTTATTTATTAAAGGTAACCTACCGGTTAAGGTAGGTCTCTGATGGACACACTCCTAAAGAAA
>LYUA01000398.1:180996-191501 GCA_002093875.1 Calopteryx splendens
TGCCTTTTTTGGATTTCTCCCAATAGCCTTCTCTCCTCCACTACCATTCCCAAAACTTTTTTGTTCATTTTCTTTCCATCCATTTCACCTTTTCCATCCTTCTCTACACCCTTAGTGGATAATATAGCACAATGGAAGAGTACAATGGTTTTCATTTTGATAGTTCATTGCTTATTGAGAACTTTTTGATGAGAGAGAGCTAATGGTTTAGTAAAGGATTGTTCATTAACTTCTTCCAGTATGATGGTAGCCTTGAGCGACTGGCACGTGAATCAGATCTCCTTCGGCAAGCCTATGGTCACCTCTTTGATGTGACCATAGTGAACAACGACATTGAGGAGACGATTGCGGCTTTGGAGGCGGGACTGGAGCGCGTCAGGGCCACTCCCCAGTGGGTCCCGGTTGCTTGGGTGTACTGACGCCGGGGGGACGCCGCCTGTGTGGCGGCGGCCCCTACTCAGCCGATCCCCGTTGACGACAGTGGAGATGACGCCAGCTCCCAGCAGTGGCATTACTGCCGCCTTGCCACGAGTGGGGCGGCACCTGACGAGTGTGACTACGCCACGATACGGAGGCCCGGGACATCTGGTGGCAGTGTGAGGAGGCGAGGGGTGGAGGGAGCTGGGCGGGGTGGGTGTGGGGGCGTGGGTGGCGCTGGTAGGGGCCGCAGGAGGCGCGGTAACTCTGGTTCCCTCCGAGTCCGCTGAGCAAATGTCGAAATACGAATGCTTAAGTGTGTGTCGGGAAATGCACATAACCCAGCTCGTTTGTCAGACAGTTGTGGATATGTTAACGGTTAGGTGACCTGATTTTCGGTGGTGCTTTGATTTACGGGAGGGATGTTGGGTCAGTTTTAATGTGTCAAAGGAGTTATTCTTTGAAGAGCAGTTGCTACAAAAGCTCAGGCTTTATTTAGTTGGGTGTGCCTGTAATGGTGTGACGTGTGGAGAGCGAGAGATAGAGAGAGAAAGAGTGTGTGTGTGTTTGATTGTTGGTTTCCTCGATAGAGTAAATGTGCAGTTGAATGCCCAATGGTCACTAATTGCATTGAATAGGTCATGATTTTTGCCTAACAGTGGACTATGGTAGTGCATTAAAAAAATTGAATTCTCAATATGCTTTCTAGCGACAAGCATTTCTATGATTTTTCTGAATGTATTTGTGAGGATTTTTATTAATTATGATCTGATGCCTCTGTACCCATGTATAAGTTTTTGAACATACAAATCCAGTCAGAAAGTTTACCCTGCACTTTGTAAGAGTGCTCAAACATAGTGCTCTTTTGTTGGAGTTGTGCATGCTTGTTTAAAGTATACTTGTAATTATTCCCGAATAACAGAAAAAGTTGCAGAAAGCTTTGTATGATTTTCAACAGGTCGTACTCTCTGGTCTTCTGCGGTATGTTTGAAATTTAAACATGTGTGTTTAAAAAAGGTGGAGTAGCTCTCTCTCAAAGCACCATTAGAGCTATTCTGTCAATTGCCTGTACAACAGAGAGGGGACAGTTCTCCATATTGCTCAATGATTCTACTTGGTGAATTTTCTGTTTGAATGGCGATTGTTTTTATGACAGAAAAGGCTCTTCCGTGAATCCTAAATATTTTCTTATAGATATTGTTTTAGTTTGCAAATAACCAATATAAATTTGGAATCTTGGTGCGTGATCACTGAAAAAATCGCTTTCATTTAGTTGGTTAAACAGTATGCTTAGCCAAAAACTTTGTAACATAATAAACTACTATGATATCTTAATAAAAATATAGTTAACTGTTTAAAACAAACCTGTTGACACTGAGCTCTGAAGCAATTATTAATAATTGATTTGGCTAAACTGTTGGTTCTATACTTAGTCAGCATATCATTGCAATGGCAAACATGATTGTTTTACAGCCCTGCGCTATGGTGATGTAGGTACTGCACAATTCAGGGTTCTAAAGAGAAATTTAAAATACTATGGTAATGTTACCACTTTCACTGATATTCACTCTTCATGAAAGGAGAATTTTTATCATTTCTCTTTCTTCATCATAAGAAAGTAACATTCTTGAAATATGATTCTGAAGAAGTGATTTTATTAGAATATTGGAGGATTTTCTAGAGGAAGTATCGTTGTGAGTGTAATTGAGCCACATGGATCGATACAGTTTTTTTATTTCTCTTTTTGGTGTCGAATAAAAAGAGACTAATGCCTTATGCTCTCTTAAGTTTGCATGGACTACATAAAAAAAAAATCATTTAATATTCTAGATTTATGTATGGGAGAAGCAATGCTACTTCAAGGAGAGTGTTGGTGCTAATTTTTGTTGTTCTAGAAACTGAACAGCAATGACCGACTTCCAGGTGGAGCTTCAACTTTTATATGGGCCTTCAATCACATGATTTCTAGTATGAAACATAGCACTTGTGTTCCTCTCCTGCTCTTTGAGGATGTTTGTTATCTTTGCCATGCTTCATTCATGGTATATGAATTAGGGTGGCAAGAGGCCATTTCATCAGCATTGAATCTCATGCTGTTGGATAGGGAGTGATTTAAGACCAAATCATTATGCAGTGAGTGTGCACTCATCTCAACTGTGCATTGGGACCTTGAAAGTCAATCAACTTGTGAAGTCTGAGCCGAAGAAGACATAGAATCCTCAGTATCTTTTGGGACTGGCCGAGGTTCACAAGTGGAAGTTGTCGTGCGTGGAAAGGTTGACTTGTTGAAGTTGGATCAAGAGATTTCCTTATTCCTTTTCAAAAAGACCCTAAAATGTCCTCTCATGTTTCAGCTCCCTATTTTAGAATGAAACCATTGTCCCAGCAATGAGACCTATGGAACTTTGATGCTCAATTTAAATGGAAGGGCAGTTAAGAAAGTAGGTATCCCCAAGAATTCGAAAAAAAAGTTATGTAGATGATTTACAAGTTTTAAAACCAAAAGAAGTTCTTAATATATACTGGTCAATACTAGTAATGCATTGCATTCACTATTAAATAATTATTAAAAATGAAGTTTATTAAATTTAAGTAATTTATTATATTAATACTATTTAATAAAAAAATGAGGTGGAATGCAAGCACCTAAAGTGAAGTGAGAATTATACAAAGAGAAATCAGGGCTCCATACCACACTCCTAATGACTTTGTACCAGTGAAGTGAGATGATTAGCTGACAAAGCTAAAATTTTTGAACAAACACAAATTTGGCATCGCGTGCATTTCCCTTTGAACAACTGGTTTTCTTATTCCTAGTCAATGATCTAATGAAATAGTTAAGGCATGTAGGAAAGTTTTTTATTGATGAAGGAATGGCCCTGCTGTACTCAAGGAGTGGTTTTCTGTTAAGTGTTGCCCTTGGGAGTGAAATGATATTTGGATGTGTTTAACTGGGTAGAGTGAATGAAAAATTTATCATTATACTTTTATTGAAAAACAATTTTTTGTTGATATCTTTTGTGTTTGTGGGTTTGAAAGAGACAGTTCATTCCTGTGGCATCTCAGGTTTCAGTAACTTCATTTATTCAGTGTGGATAAATAACTTTGTTACCGAGACCAATAGCTCAGTAGTGAATAAGGATAGCTCGGAAATGAAGGGCTCATTTGAATGGTGGGAGAACTGTTTGTTTTCATTGGTGAATCTGTTAATTGTTAAATGAATGCTGTAAAATTAGTGTTTGTAATGGTTTCACCATTGTCATTAAAGAAAACCTTTAGACATTTTATAGATTGGTGAATCCCAGCATTACATTACATACAGCCTGTTGGACAGATAAACCTGTGATCAATACTTGACTCCAGTATTCTTCTGGCATGACCTAGGGTTACTTATATCTATGAAAGTAAGATTGTGGTGTTTTTGGGAAAAACTGCTACCTCCTCGACCCCATCTGCATTTAAGTGCACCACAGCAAGCAATCATAGTTTAATAATTTGGCTCAAGTTTTAACAAAGACGTGGATAATAGAACAGCAATCAGTTTTCCTTGCTTTAAATTTGCTGGGGATCTTGAAGCTAGTTGCTCATGATTGGTCTCTGCACTCCTTAAATTTTTGTGAATAAGTTGGAAGTGAATCAGTCATTGGTGAAAAATCAGGTTAGCAAATGTGGATATAGTGTCAGTGGAATTGGACTGATGTTGACAGGTGCAAATGAGATGGCCATTTTCAACAATATGGCCATTACTAGTGTGGGATTATGTCCTGTTACTGGCTGTGTAGTGTGAAGTTTCTACTGATGTTTCTTTCTTTGACATTTTGTCTTTGGTGAATTATTGATTTTCAAAGATTTCCAAGTTGTGTCTTTGTGGTGACTTTGTTTAATTAGAAGAAACTTGATCTTTTCTTCACATCTATTTCAAACTTTCCCTTGCTCCAGTATTTTATTTTGGAATGCATGTTGTTTAAGAAGTTAATGTAATGATTATCTGCCTGATAGATTTGCTAGGTAGCACACAATATTATTATTCCCATAGTTTAAAATGTAATTTTGAAACATCACGGTTGCCAAAAGCATTAATTCACTATCAAGGATGTTTGTGTGCATATTGCTATTGATTTTTGATTCGAAGTTATATTCTGAGGTTATTGAGTGTGTACCTACTGTTTCTTAGCATTCTGTGCTTCCAAACTTATTCCATGTTATTCTGTAGCAAATTAAGAGAAGAAATGAATTTTAATTACAAATTCTTGCCTTTCGCTGTACCATTGACTTTTAATCATTTACTTTCCAAAATGATCTACACCTATGATGATATCCTTTCCATTCAACTGCTTCCTGAAGTAGATGTTATTGTTTGTGCTAACCAAAAATTTGAGTAATATTTTGTTTGGCAAGCTGGTACTTGAGTTAAATTCATTTTTCAAGATGGTATTCTGTGCTATGGCAGCAATTCCTCAAATCACTTGTTTAACATTGTTGGAAACTTGCTGTTGTGATGAAGAAATGTGACAATGAGAATATGTAATGAATTTGCGTATGTTTTAATAATAGAATATATGTAAAGAAAATTATGTTTTTTTTTATTTTTCAGACCATAATTCATCTATGATCTATCTATGTGATAAATTAACACAGAAATGAGCACCTTTTATTTATATTTTGCAATGGATATAGCAATGAATATGCAGGCAATCAGGTAGTGGAAATACATTCATCAGCTCACTTTCTTATTCAACATTACTGGAATAGGTTATAACAATTTTTTAGGTTAGTCAGCTAATATTCAATCAATGAGATTTTTATACCAAATTATATCTCAGTTTTAACCCATTAGTGCATTCAGATTATTTAATGCAATATTTTTTGTGTTTAATGTTGAAATGGTACATTAAAAATGTTCTGATTATTTTTATAATTTGAAATGAACTAGTTTTGAAAATATAGCATGTCCAATATATCAGACACTGGGGTCAGTTGGGTTGTTAACTAACTTTTAGGAGTTCAGAGGAAAATATCATACTCGGTATAAAATTTGCATCCTCAGGTCTATTATACTCAAGTATTTTTAGACACATTTAAAAAACTCATTAGTGCATGAATGCATTAATTAATAATTTTACATTTTTGCATGGTACATGTCGTGTATAACATTTTTTGAAGAAGCACAATATTGCATTCAGTGCAAATAAACTTTGCTCTATCTTTACGATTAGTGCAGCATCTTTTAGTGTTTTACCTAAGTCCTTCAAATCATGCACTCATAAAAGGTAATGGTGTGCCTTTTCCTTGCTTCAAAGGTTTTTCAGTTAAAAAAAATATTGTTATGGCCAGGAACCTTCTGAATATTAAAAGTGTCTCTATTTTCTGTCCAGTTGGTTGTTGGTAATGAAGCTGTGAGCTGGCTACAGTAGCATCCAGGAAGTAGGTAAAAATGGGCCACCAGAATTTTTTCTGCTTTATCAGTACAAAACGATGAACTGATCCATTTGTTCAAATCCTCCCATTCTCTTGTTGTAATAGAGAAAAAATATGGCCTCACTTTGTTTTCTCTTGACTTTCAGTGCTTTGAGCCAAGAGAATGTTTTTGTAATTTTTAGTCGCTGTCACAATGCTTTTGGCTTTCCAACAAACTAGAAGGGCATCATCATAACTTGTATGAACATATGCCCCATTGTTCTCTTCTTCATTGACAATTTAGTCTTTATAGGACTGTTATCTAGTTATTGTCTTGTATTGTTCCACTAGCACAATTTTTAGGGATGTCAGGTATCTATGTAGTTTCACAGATGTGAAGTAATTGGCAAGAGAAAATCCCTCCATCTCTTGAGATATTTGCAGTCAGTG
Organism: Calopteryx splendens; assembly: GCA_002093875.1. NCBI lineage: Eukaryota > Metazoa > Arthropoda > Insecta > Odonata > Calopterygidae > Calopteryx > Calopteryx splendens. Next base: position 187,261 of record LYUA01000398.1, read on the forward strand.
TTTATCAAGGAAGGAGCAATATCTCAGCTATCTGTCCAAATTGACATGGTTTAATGACCTCTTACCAGTGTACACTTGCATGTGATCATATACCAACTGTTAGAACAGAGAGTCAAATTTTTAAAACAAAACCGATTAGCTTCCACCAAATAAACTGCTTGCCATAGTGCTTACCAAAGTATGGTACCATTCTTTCATCTATTGAAGGATTTCAAGGCTACCTTGAACTTGAAGTTAGTTTCAAACATATACATCAATGGTCTAATTTTGAATAACTTATCACTTCCATTGTGCAGAACATTATAATTTAAATGAAAGTAATGCAATATTGTTTGAAATTTGTTTGTAGTGCACTTCATCAGATAAAAGTGCCGGTACATCATTTTCCTTAGACCAGAGCAAACTTTTATTTGAATATTTTGCATACCCTGGCATTATCATGCCACCAATAAATTTCAATAGTTCCTCTTTTCTGACACCAAGGCTAATATTTTTTGTCCCACACATACATTACTTTGTTTGCAGATGTGATCCAAGAGATTGTGCTTGCAAAACAGAGGAAAAAAAACAGTGGGCTATCACACTTCATTGCCTCTTCCAATGGAAGAATCATAGAACAATTTTTCTTTCAGTTTTAAAGGAGAATTCGCTTTACTTACATATTTTATTATGAACTACATTGGAAATTTCAGTTGGACTCAGTTCAGTTCAGTTTCAGTTTTCTCCCCAGGTGACTGAGTTCTTCATCATACATGTTGATGTCCTCATCTGCATCCACCCCTTAATTTGGCTGTTCAACACATGTTAAGCTGGTTTGCATCTTCTTCACCATCCAAATCTTCCAATATTTCATTAATAGTCAACCTAAAAGAGAAATATGGGGTAAATGTGGAGTAATAATCTTTCACAAATTTGAATGAGTAATAAAAATACATTTGTAAATTGTATATTTTATTGACAGTAAATTTAACAATATATTATTTCTTAAAAATAAAAAGGAAGTAAAATACCACTTTGTAGCAAAATTATATTAATTTAGGTAAAAAACTAATGAGCCTAACTGCATTTTCTATCATTACTAATCACAATGCATTGCATCTGTTTCATGGGATGGTAAAATTTAAATTACAAAAATAATAGATAAACAGTAAAACACTATACAGTAATTTTTTATAAATATAACTAACATTTCTCATCATATTATTATATTTATTAAAAAAAGGGTTGCTCAGTTTGGGTCACAGAAAAGTCCTTGGGACTAATTTTCTAGAAAAGGCATGCATAGCTTGTGTGATCATGATGAAAACTGAGATGTGCTGGCAGCAGTGAAAAGGAAAATTCATGTGACCAGTACAAAGTAACACTATGTCTCAACCATGTATTGATACTTCAGAAAAATATATGTATGATGTAACCATTCAATACATTGGAAATATTAATGGGTTAGAAAAGTAGGTAGGTTTTCTACAAATTGTATAGAAGTGAATTACCAATTTATTATTGTTTACTGTAATGAACATTTTTTGGGGGCAGTTTTTAATTGCTTTACATATTCAAACTTTTCTTTTACAGAGTGTCTAAGGAATCCATGTATACATATCTAGGACTTCCAGCACAGCATATTGCTAGATAAATCAATCAAATTTTTGTCATGTGAACTCCTTGCAGCTAGGTACTGAATCTCTTCTGGAGTGACACTTCAAATATATTGTTATGCACATGGACTGTGTTGTATAATGCATTGTTTTTCATATTTTTATGGCATACAATGTCTTTCAAGAATGTTAAGTTTTACCTTTGGTAAAGTTCCTTGAAGAACAGTTCACCAATCTAAATGCAAGAGAATGTATAAACATAACTCTCACTGAATGTGAATTCAACTTATTCACTCATATTTGCCACTCTGGAAATCTGGAAAAAAAGATATTAATTCAGTAAGTTTGGAAACACTACTTCAGGGTTTCTCTTGGTAGTAAGAGATTTTGTTAAACTATTAAAGTAAGACAGTTGTTGAAACTATTAAAGTTTTTATTTTTTTACAGTATCATAATGATATGCGCTTTTGCAAGAAAGTGATTCTGTTCCCAACAGAGCATAGCACAAGCAAAAATCAAGAGCAGTTATGTGTAAATAAAATATAGTCAAGTGCAATGAAGTTCTTTATTTGGAACTGCCTACTCTTGGTGTTGGATCAAAGTTTGATGCGTTTGGATAATTTATCAATACATTGAAGCAATGGACTATGGATTAAAAATTGAATTGTACCTACAAGCAGATAAGTGGAAAATTAACTTTTAATAATAATTATGCTCTCCTCATCAGAAATGGTTTACACTATCTGGACTTAGAGTTTGAAAATATAGGCAGGTACCAATGCTGGAAGAACTCTGGCTGAACTTGAGATCCTGAGGAGTGATTCAATATTTCATTGATTTAAGATTTGACTATCCGTGGACTACATTTTAACAGTGTTCTAATGAGATTTTGGTGCATTTTAAATTGCATAAATATATGATGCCACTGCCAAGATTAATTTGTAGTTACTCAATTATGCACTTCTATTTTAATTGTTCCCTTTAAGTAATCATTTACTGTATTTTTTAATTTTTTTAAATGTATAAACTGGATTAGAATCATATTTAATGATATATAGATAATAGGTATAGTTTAAATTAAATACTATATAACTGGTAGAAAATAAAACTCTTAACATTGGAAATCCAATTGATAAATGTTCCTTATGATTGGAAAACTTGAGTCATTCCATATTAATAAGAAATTATTGAATGGCATAATGAAACAATTTTCATTAATGTGCCTTTACTTTTTTCTTTTATTTTTTCTTGTTGAAGGGAGTTTGAATCTGAAGCCACCCTAACATATGTAAATACTCTTTTCAGCAGTTAATTTCCAGGATTCAAAAATGACATAACTTAGTTATAGTTATACAAGTAGAACATTATGATGTCATCAATCAACCTTATTCCATCTGAAGATCGATAGGTGAGGGTAGAGTTAACCACAAACCTAAGACATGTGAAATTAATACATTGAGGGTAGGGGGGTCAGTTTCTTTCATTGAGCCATTAAGTATTAGATATTTTGACAGGGCTGTCAAAAGGCATCACTCTGTATTTAAAACCATGACCCCACCAGTCAGTAGCTAGATGCTCTATCCACCGGGCTACCACATCGCCATGTAGAGCATATTGTTATTCATATACAAAGAATCAGGTTTTTGTATGTGAGGGAAATTGAACTAACTTTTTTATGTAACCCCCATGCTCTTTTGAAAAAAGTATTTAATTACTATTTATTAAATCCCACCTACCCTGGAACTTGACAGATGCCCTAAATAAATGCCCAGAATGAACTTCATCAGTAATCTAAGACATAATTGCCAGCCGGGTTAGCAAGGTGGGCATGTGCTCGCCTGCTAACCCAAGGGTCGCGGGTTCGTGTCCCACCTTGGGCATGGATGTTTGTAATGTAAAAAAGGTTAAATGTAAGAGAGAGCCTTATAGCCCTAATTTCACCTTAAAAAATAAAGCTGTCATTATAATTATAATGCAAAACATTATTCTAGTAGTAGGCAATTGTTTATAATTCTAGTAGTATTCTGGTAGTAACTGTACTCATAATCTGAAGGTAAGAGATAGTCTGGTCCATTGTAGGCTATTCCAAATATGTTCCTTAGCCAGGTGTTTTAAAAAAGGAGCTGAAGACAAAAAATCCGTCTTCATATCCAGAGTACATAGTCTGTATAAAATCCAATGATCATATACACTTTCTGATAGCATGACACAGGTCTTGGGGCCCCAAAGCAGTTGGTATATTTTATTTTGAATTATCATATACCTTTGAGTGTATGTTGAGGAATTGAGGTTGCTTTTTCAAGTTGAAATTTTCCTAAATTCTATGAATGTGACTCTTTTTGAACCAATAGTTCAGCATATGGCTAGCGGAAATTAAATTTTAGATGTGACTGATTTTGATGTGCATGGGTAACTGAGAAATCTAACTTATGAATATCATTGAATCCCTCTCTAAACATTTTTTTTACCATCTAACTGTGTTTTGATTTTTGTGTGAATCTGTGTGAGATAGTTTAGCACCAACCTGGATTGATATTAATTAGAGGAACGCTCCGAGTAATGAAACCCCAAACCGTTTCCTATCCTAACAATATCCTATGAGAAAATATCCAATGGCATAGCTAAAGTTTATACCACACCCGGGGG
>LYUA01000398.1:213674-224309 GCA_002093875.1 Calopteryx splendens
AGAACTTTTCCTCCAGTCTATTCGCCGGGAAAACCTGAGATCCTTCATTAGGCTTTTTATGTCTCGAAAACCTATTAACCTTTGTTTACCTGTCTTACCCCCGACCTACTACTACCCAGCCTGTTTTTCCATTCGCTAACGTGACCTGTGGCAGTCTGTAAAGGTTTCGGATAAATCTCCTATTCTTCCAGTCTACTCTATCTCCTGTAATATGTTCATAAAATGCTCCTGATCCACTCTGCGAAACGCCTTCTTAAAATCTATGAACCAGATAAACACATCCTCATTAAGCTCGATATTCCTTTCTATCGGTGGCCTAAATACTGGTATGACGTCAACGTACCCCTACTATTCCTAAACCCAAATTGATACCGTCTTAAGTAATCATTTGCCTTCATCTCGATCTATTTATTAATGATCCTGAATACTACCTTTACTACGAGTGAAATCCAACTAATTTTCCTATAATCCTCACATACTGCTTTTTTCCCATTTTTAGGATGGGAACTAGGTACTACAGATTTAACAAAGCCTAACGGCCACAAGCCACCCCCATAAATTGTGCGATCGACCCCATAGAAACTCATTCTTCCATGTTTCCCTAAACTCTCGTTATCGTATATTTCTTCAATTTATGCTTTCCATCTTGAATGAATCTCTTATACTTCTATTATTACTTTCCCTGATGAATTTCGAATAGTGTACACGGCCTTTCCTTTCTGGCATCGCTTTCACTTTTATAAACAGCGCACCCGTTACCCCCTTTCGTCGCAAACTCTTGATGTCCTCACACTGCTCTTTACACCACTTTTATTTTGCCTTATTGCTGTCTAGCCTTAATTTATTACTTAGCTCTTTGTGTATCCTTCTTCCTAATTCTCTCTTTACGTTCTATTTCCTTCCCCCGTCTATCTTTCTATTCATCTCTTCTGTAATCCATATTTTTTTCATCCGTTTTTTATTTACCCTTCCTATTGTTTCGTTTGCGGTTTTCGTTATCCCTTCTTTGAGAGGACTGTTCCCACCGACCTTCCACTTTACCGACCCCCACAGGGTCACATTGTATTCCATGGGAAGTCTTTTCTACTCTCGGATAAAATAATTTTATTAAGATGAGATGTTTTTTCTCAAATAAGACCAATTATCATTATTCCCGATAGGTTTTGTACTGAAATCTCCTCCATTATAAATTTCCTCCAAATGCTCTTCCCACATCTTCACTTTTCATTTATAGCTAAATAAATCTCCACTTTCTTTCCGAGAATTTTCTTAGGTTGATTTACTTGAATTGGTTTCTCATAATACCACAGTGGTTCTAAAACATCTACATGCGTTGGCTTTTGAGGTTTTTTTTCAGTTTCTTGAAAAATTGTTCATCCACACTTCTAAGGATTTTCTTTCTTTCTGGCTAATTCCACGTATCATTCTTTCATTACAAAAAATTCCATACTTGTTTCTCGGCTACTTATACTTCCTTCGTTCTCCAATCTGTTGCATTGCTTCTTCCGTGATATCTAGGGCTTTATCATGGTAACTTTCCCTCTTCCGAAACTTCTCTGTTTGACTTCTAATGGATCGCTTTCAATATTTTTTCATCCTTCCTCCACTGCACCCATGTCAATTTGCTTTTCCAAATTTTATTTCTAAGCCTTTTAAACGAAGTTTCAAATATGTCCTTAAGGATTTAACAAACAAAAGGGGGAAGAGCTCCTATGACCTTAGTTAATTATTTTACGGGAAGTGCTCAAAGTTAAACGGAAGAAAACTTCAAAAATTGGGAGGTGATTTATAGGGAAATATAATTTCTCGTCAGGAATCACGTCACAAGGGACAAGAACACTACAATTGCGCGTTCTATGATTGTTTAAGGCAAATTATTTCCTCACTAGGACAACCGCAGGACTCAAATACACTACTTAGTAGCCATCTCTTATCTTTGTTTTGTGATCCCGTAAGGGCAATAATAGGTTTTTAGTAAATGAAGTGGTTTGAGAAGATTTTAATCCTGCGCCAGGGACAGGCCGGAATTAGTCGCAATGCTGAATTGGACGCTATTAGTCGCATGTTGTGAATTAGATAAGGATGTAAAAATGCATCTTTAAATTGAATTTGCGTAATTCACAGCGATGTTATTGCTTTTGTTCGGTGATCATTTCATGCAGATTTTATGTTCCAGTGGTAAAAGTGTGTGTGGGTTAAACGATTAAGTAACTGGAATATAAATTAAATATTTTAAACTTATATAGATTATTTCACTTATACATGAACTTATTGGGTGAACTATGATGCAGTTCTCAGAAATGGAAAATGGTAGAGTATTTGTACTCGGGCAAAATACGGGTCTGCCATTTTGTCAGTTATCTGGAATTTGTGGTGCTCTGTATTAGAATTTATTTCGGGATCAGATCAGATGTTGTTGACAATCCTATGCCTCTTGTTATCGGAAAACAAACAAATGGAGAGTAGTGACACTGAAGTGTGTCAAATATACGATCGGTCTGAGTAAAAAAAAACAAATAAAAAGTTCAAACAACAAACGAATGAAGAGCATTCAGCGCATTACACATCTAATTTTGAAATACTTACTGGGGTAACTCTTTCGGCTCAGATTTTGTCTGAATAAACTCTATCCCGCATATTTCAAAAGAATACGAAAACCTTAATCCCCTATTTTCTGGTATAGCTTCCGGTGAGATGGTTTACAAGTTCTGCATACCCACCAGAGTCTCATCTTAACTCCGCATTCTATCGGATTTAAAAACGATGTGAAACAGTCTAAATGCTCTTTTGCTTGTGTACTCCACATGAATTGTAGATATGTTTTTTTAACATGGGATAATGATTACAAGATTATCTTTCAACGTAGCTCTAAAATTACTTTTGGCGAGTATAGCTAATTCAAATCGTTCATGTAAATTCAACTATTAGCTTAACTCAGCTAAAAATATATTTAAATTAACTTGAAGCAGTTAGTTTTTTAAATAAACTTTTCGAAATATGGTTCTGATGCTGCAGAAGACGTTTCATTCCCAATTTCACCGAAATTTCCGCTCAGCATCAGCCAGAGGAAGTGTTGAAGTGAGAGAAGTGACGGTATCACTTTTCATTCCAGTCTTTCTCTTGCTGAATTAAGAAAAAACAATGGCTTGCGATACTATCAAGGAAAGGAGTGAGAGTGACACTCAATGGTCCACTTTAGTGATCAACAATCTGCAGCTTGCATTTTAGTTCCGAAAATAGCAGCCATGGTGCGACAAAAAAGGTCAAAACATGTTCTCAGCTGAAGTCATTTCAGTCCTGCAAAACTTGAAGGCTATCGAGCCAGAGAAGATTTTAAGCATGGAAAGTTTCAATGGAACGATAGGATTTGTGAAAATAATTAAGGCATGGTTTGACATTCATAGCGTGGAAAATACTAGCCACAATTTTCGATCAGGAATTGAAGACAGAGCAGTTTTTAAGAAGATGAGATGGATTAGCCTTTATAGTGGTTAGAAACGGTTTTTTAAAGCACATTACAAACTTTCAGAAGATTCCCTGACTAAAAAGGCTCACAGAGGTAATTTAGAATGCCTCCGAAGGAGTTGCCGATTTCAAACATTTATTCCGGAAGCTGCAGTTGCTACAATGAGTGAAGCAGCGGTGGAATACGTGGCGGGCTACCTCGTCACCGTCGCAGAGGAGAGAACGGAGTGCTTAGGATAAGCCTAGAACTCCTCTCCGGGTCCCAAGATAATACTATACTATTGTCACTTGTAAAAACCTAATCACTGTACATTTTTTAAGGTTTAATTCTAACCCCCATTCCTTACACCAATTTGGGATATCGTCTAAGTCGTAAGAGAGTCGCTCCATATCGCTTGAATTATTTATCTATCTTCAAATTACTGTGTCGTCGGAAAATAGTATGATGTTCCTGTGCATGTGGGAACTTATGTCGTTAATAGTCATATATTATTACGTAGGCTACGGCCTACGTTATTGTATATAATTTTATCTACTCGTGTATCATTACGTGGGCTACGCTTTGTGGAAGGGGGTTCCAACATTATTCTACGGCAGGGAGATAACAATTTTCTTATCTTTAACGTGATATAAAGGCGCGAGTTGAAGGAGATATGGCAGAAACAAACCCTTTTATCGTGCAGAAGGTGACGAGTTCTTGGGAGGAATCGAAACGGTGGACCTTCGTTGTGCCTCGTTGAGGAAAGCCGGTTACATATTTTACGCTCAGCATGGTAGTGTTTTCCCCATCGTCCGCGTCACTCGGGAGAAGAGGGATGTCTTTCGAGCAGATTGGTCCTTGGGTGTTTCTCCTGCTGGCTCTCAACGCGATCGCTACGGTGAGTCCCAAAGCCGAAACGACCGTCCAAGGAGGGTCTCTTAGTCGTGCACAGTTATTTTCTTCAAGTCAGTGGGGTCATTGTGTAACTCGAAGCTCCGGAGGTAGTGGGCGAAAAGAGCTTCATCGTAGGCTCAAAGCCCCCGACCTGATTTGGTCACTCATTTCTCAGAAGGAATGAGCTAGCAGCAACCTCTGAGAGCTTGTTTGGCTCCTATTCACTCCCAATTTTTTTCTATCGTGGGAACGAAGCGCCTACCGGCGCTCCCACGATCACCAGCCAGAGCTTCAGGTTCAGTTTCCTGCCTGAAACCATTTCGTTACACGAATAGTTTCTTCGTTCGCAACTGTTTCCTTCATTTTTCGCACCAAAACCTCTCGTTGTCTTAGTTACACCCCAGCTCTTGGGTAACGTTGAAGAAATGTAAGAAAATCGAAGAGTGAGTATTTGGGAACAGACATTTTAAACATTTTTTATATTGTTTAAACAATCAAAATTTTTTTTTTATTTTAATAAAATACTTTTATATTGTAGACTGAATCTCTACCATTTGACGTTAGTTATTTTTATTTTTCTCATAACCAACAATGCAATAAAGATATAGGATGACTTAGGTAATTTTAGAAGCGGTTAACGGCTCCAATGGGTAAAGGTCTACTAAAAACCTTTAATAGCCATTCACTTATTTCAGTACACGTCTACTTAATTTAACCGATATCATCTAATACATCAAAAATTTGAAAAGTGGGCATCCAAATCTTTTAATAGATTTAGTTTTCCCTACCTCCTCATTTTTACTCCCCAATAGGTGCGGTCATCGCTCGCGCAATCGCTATGACCTTCTTGGTTTCAAGACAAGGCACTCGGCCACCTTGTTTCTCTATCTATCGAGCTTAAAACGTTCGGGTTTCAAACGATTTTTTTCTTAGTATTGGCACATGATCAACTTACATTTCTACGCAATTAGTATTGTACTCAACGTAGACGCGAAGGGTACGGCTGACTTTTTGTTGCATAATTTTCAGGGGCTCTAATCTCCATTTCAAATAATTTCGCACGAGACAAGTGGAAACATAGAATAACATGGGCAAAATAATTGATACTATGTCTTTCTACTTCGTTGCATGAAACTATGCAATTGGATTGTGTGGGCCATTTTTTCTGGGGCTACCATCTTTGTTTCAACACCAAGGGCAAAACCTTTACGATTTTCAATTTAACTTGTGTGTGAGGGATGATGAAGCTACATTGATATTTCTATCACACAAAGGGTAAAAGAAACTATCACTGAATGGTGAATGGTATTTCGTGAATGGTCTCCCAAGGGTGTTTTTGCGAATAGAAGTTATTTTTCTTAAATTTTCTAAGTGGGCAACTTTTTTGGGGGGCATTGCTGTCCATTGAAAATGCGGTATGTGTTTTTTTAATTTAAGATGCGATTAATAATAAAATATTTTCAAACTCCCCTAAAAATACGAGAAAAACTCAAAAATCAATTCCCTTTGTAATATGTATATCTAAAATGTGTCACTATCAGTAAGCATCACTACTATATATTGTTAGTGTTCATGAATTCAAACCATGCATTTTCATTCATCTATGGGAAGGTGGAAAGGGTTTTAATAAGTACTTATAATATAATTACGCAGAGGTTTCCCCTTATTGCATTGAACTCAGGATTACATTGGAACGAAGTGTATAGGTAATTTACATTTTCTTTATCACTCTATCATGACAGGTCAGTGGAGACTGTGTAATGTATGGAAATTGTGGGGTTAATGGACGACTTCAAAATTTACCATGCAAAGTAGACATCAAAGCACAGAAGGTGAATGGAAGTTTTGACATCCTGAAAAAGTACTGTCCAGAGCTGGTAACAAATGGTGAAGGTAAGCCAATTTTATTACAACAAATTTAAATATTCCATGTTGAATAACTTATGTTTTGAATGAGCTTCAGTTTTTAATTTATTTGAATTTAAATTAAAATTCGAAAAATCACGTTATATGTACTCGGTTATCAACTCATTTGGCTACATTAGTGATGGAAAAATTGAATTTCCAAGGAATTCGAGTGCATTAGCCTAACCCCATCATTTGATGACGGCACAATGACACAAACCATAGTATAAATACAGTCCTATGTAAAAAAAACTGCATATGAGTTTTTTGCATATTTCAGTTAGAGAAATATAGAAAAATAACCATTAAATATAATTTATATCGAAGTCATAATCATTGCTGTGCTTTGAAATTGCTACAAAAAGCTATTTGTCTTAAGTAACTTCCCGACAAAAATAGGAAAATAAAATTGGTGCGTAGGATATAATCATGCTGCACCAAGGGTTACTTGTTCATAGGTTCTAACTTTTAACTTCTAACTTAGAGAACTTTTAAAATGATTGCATGAAATATAATATGAATGAGCCCCTGTATTGTATTTGTTGCTCTAATAAAGAAATAAGTATGGTAAAAAATGCTCACGAAATTCTCATGAATGCCCACAGGAGAGGCATGATCCCTTCTTTCAGCCATCCATGCCCGCCAATAGATTTTTAGTGCTATTACTTTAGAAATCTTTTTATTCAGAAATATTATATTTTCATAAGAAAGCCATTTAAAATTAGCGGGGATGTAGAAAGGAAATGGAATTTCTCCCTAAGAAAGAAGTATGGAGGAAAGGAATGTAATGATTAAAAAATCTTTGACGTCTCTTCCCACTATATTTCAAATTCTCAGTGATGATGGAAAATCATGGAGCCAAAAACAGTAAGACTAATTGTATTAAAATGTTTGATTATCTATTTATCATTAAGAAACGTTGCGAGTACTCACAGAGATTCAGATTCAGATTGGCCCGAATTGAAGACGCTAGTGCTCATGAAACGGCTTGAGTTTTGAGCTGTCATTTTAGGAAAAATATTTTGATGCATAGGAAAGTCAAGGGAAGTAATGTAGAATATAACATATTTAATATGAACATAGCTACATTTAATAATGCAGACAGTTCTGTGAAACTGGCGAATTTTAAAATGGAATAAATATTATAAATCCGCAGTTGGGGAGTACGTGATGTTAAAAAGAATATAACAAAAGAGGTGAGAATGACGCTTACATTTTCCGCGGGGAATAATTCGTCACCTAAAAACATTCTCTCGACGAACACGGTTTTGAAACGTCGTACTGAACCTTACACGAAAAACTAGGCGAGTCGCTACTTACCTATCCGTTCTTCCGTGGTGGTGTCTCTTCAGCCGGCGATGATTCTCCGTGACCGTTGCCATGGAGCGGGATCCCCAAATTTCTGTAGAGGTGGACCGTGTTAAATACATGGAAAAAGTAAATTATTCGGTGAGTCGGATATTAAAAAAATGTATCTTTAATTTAACTATAATTACACATGGTATACTTACTTAGAAATAAATTAATGCAAGATTTTTATTATTCGTAAGAGAGTATAAGAGATAAAATATATCAAATCTGCGCAACAATAATATTAATATGGATAAGTAAATATTGTTATAGTTAATTTCTAGAAACAAAGAACAGATCCTCATGAAGTTTTCATGTTGAAATAGTGATTTTATTGGATTGTCAGTTTTGTAATCTGATGACTCCAATTGCATATTTGCTTCAACGTCAGCAGCAAAAAAGGGATTTTGAAACAAAATAATGCATTTTGTATGATCGCAAAAATGATTGAAGTGGTTGTTTAGTTCATTTGGTAAAAGTATAATTTTGTTAACACAAAGATTTACGCAAAAATTAAATTCTGGTGACATATTTTTCTACAAAGAGTCACATTGTGGAAGATGTGAGAAAACATTTTGTTGCATCTGTTTTTTGAAAAATCCCAGTTTTTGGCGGAAAGACAAGATCAGAAAATAGTTCGTGGGAGTGTTTTCCCTTTCCTTGTAGTTATGCTCTAAGAAAATTCAGGCTTTCAGTTATATCAGTTAAAAATTCAACTTCCACAGCAAAGTGGAATGGGCGTATATTTAATTACGGGTGTATATTTCTTTCATAAACATGCCAAGTTCGTTAACACTTTTCATCTACTTAACCACTGATACCACACAATACCCCATGATACAGCAAGTCATCAAATTTAGATACAGTATCATTTAGAAAAAATTGAATTAGCGATAATTCAAACTATATTTCCTTTTATTATTTACTGTAAAAATTCAGTCAATATTACAGACTTGAAATGAAGAACTTTTAAATTAAATATATATTTAAATTAATTTATCATTTAGTAACACTGCACTTAAACCTTCAGTATTGAATTCCTCTTCAGAATGTTTTCGAATAGCTTCCTCGCACTGAAGGCTTCCTGGCTCTTTAATCTCACAAGTTAGTTACGCTATTTCTTCAATCAAAGCGAAGAGAATAATGACCAAGACACTAGCAATAAGAAACTAAAGGACATAAGTTTCTCCAAACCTTTGTTGATTTGTGTTGGCTACGTTGATGTTTATTGGTAATATTTTATTTTTATTACACACCCGGTTGATAGTGAAAGACACGATTTCTATTCATTTACCAAAATGGCTCAAAACTGTTGGTTCCTTTTAAAAAAAATCCGTCTTTTATATAGCTGCATTTTTCTTCCATTCCCGATGTGTCGTTTATGGTTACTATGAATTAAAACACTTATAAAGAATCAAGAACACCCCGATTAAATACTTTGAAATTATAAATATCGTGACTCAACATACGGTGGTTTGGGTACAATGTCGTGCCCATGAGGTTATTCAACGTGACAGTGCGTCAGTCAATGCGTGGCGTATCTAGAATTGTATCCTAAATTTTTCTGCGACCCATCAGCGCCCAAAGAGTATCTCGAACGTGCTTAGGTTAGGGGGGTTAGGGGATAGCAGTATCCAATGTGGCCGCGGTCACATTGGAGCCTTTCGCGGACCGTAGTTTGGGGATTCCTGCCTTAGAGAATAGGACCCCGATACGATGATTCACTATCACCTCGTTTGCTGCGAAGAAGAAACCTTACGGGACTCTAGAATTGGAAGGATGTGGTGTTAGGTGAAATGATATCACTGGTGATGCTTCCGGACCGGTCCTACGCTTAATGTTTTCGGTTATTATCGTGGTTGGATAAAGTTTCATTGAGCGATGGCGCGGAGTGGGTAGTTTGCACATCACACATGTGTCGTGCGGGTTGCGTTCCGGGATTGGTTCTTTTGGGACTTGAAAATAAAACTGTGATGTTCTGTACAAATGGAAGAAAACGTCTCATATTTAGTCCAATGCGGTACTTGAATATAAATGTCTTTTCTGATTATATTCGCAATTAAAGTAAATAATAATAGTGGAAAGTTAGTTAATGTCAAGTTAGCTTTCTAAATTCATAGGTAGGTACTCAAACTAAGAAAACAAACGGCAATTTGGCTGAGAGACTGGGAAGGTAAATGACACAAAATTGGCTACTTATATAAATGAATTTCGTGTGGTAAAAAACCTTCAAATGTGTATAAGTATTAACGGAAACAATTCTAAGCAATATATGATATCCAGAGTTAGCCTTTATCATCATTGATTGGGAGGGATGAGGAGCTATATTTGGATATTAGCAAAAAAATTATGTATTCGGTGTGGAGATAGACATTTTGATGGAGATTAAATTTTTTGTTCGTTTTAAGAGGGTTTTAGCTAAAGCAAATGGTAACTGAGATGTCATTAAAATATTTTATTGTAGTTTCAACTTACAAGGATATCTTTTTTTAAAACTGACTCTTCTCACTTGAATCAAGAGTATGAATTCATTTTTTTTAGACTCCTTGACATGCTGCCGGGGTGATCAACTGAACGACTTCGAGAAAAATATTGGAATGGTATCAAATCTCCTCAACAGATGCCCATCCTGTTTCAGGAATCTGAAATCTAGCATATGTGGTTACATATGCTCACCAAATCAGAGTGATTTCACAAATGTGACAAACTTCAATGAATCAGGTATGTAAATGAAAACGTCTTTTTCTGGAATCATTTTAAGGGAAAGAGTTTCAAGGTTTAATGAAATTATGTTTTACATCAACTTGGTGTATATTTAGTTTGAGGAAACACCCATGCTGGTGAATGGTGAGAGTGTTTTCCTTTCTATAATTTGCAAATAAAAATATTATTTAATTCAAAAGTATGCATCTTAACTGATATAGCTACCAACAAAAATTTCCATCTCTGGTTTCCGTCTTTGGTGATATTATAGGTGTATGATATTGTGACATCTATCCATCCTGACAGATGGTCATGTATGGTTGAAAATCTCTTATTGT
>LYUA01000398.1:264511-275921 GCA_002093875.1 Calopteryx splendens
CATTTCGTGGGGGAGGGGGGGGGGTTGCTGCGTTCGTGGTAAAAAGAATCGGGTTGTTGTTTCCCCCCGAGAGAGCGCACGGATTTCGTCGGTGCACTGCACCCACTGGAGGAATCGTTTTCTGGAGTTTTCATATCCGTGCCACCCCCCTCGGCCAATCAGCGCCCAGATCTCGGGCTCCCACCATTCACTTTGCCTTTGTATTGTTATTATGCCGCATATCGTCCGTCGAGGAAATGGAGTCGTGGGTTCAAAATGGCAAGGAAGATAGCGAATGTTAACTCTCCACCAGGGAACTGCATTCTTTTGAGGGAGGAGAAACTTACTCTCCATCACGGTTGGATCTTATCTCCGCCGTATTAAAGTACTTAGGCGTAGCGTTGATAACGGTTAAACGCGGATACTCTGTGAACATGGAAGTAGACCATCGTTGTCATCGTCATGCCATTGATATGTATATAATATCTCTTTTTTAATGTCACCAGTCTTGAGTTTAAGGAATAAATCGAAGCGGTGAAAAAATGATACGAAAGACAAGTTGAATTTAATTAGATTTCAACATCTCTAAAATTAAGATGTAGATGAATTCTTACAGACGATATCCTTGCTTGGAAAGAAAGGTTTAATGTCATACTTTCAACTATACTATATCTTTCCCGTTCCATTAATTCGGTAAAGTATTGACTGGTTTTTATCCCTTATGCTGTAATTGGAAGAGCACACGGTATGAAATAAATCCTTATAGGCCATTTATTTATGCAAGGTAAATAAAATAAAAGGAAAATGAAAGGTCAATGTTTGACACACATGTTTAATGATGGCATGGTGATTATAGTTGCACTTTTTCTAATGCAAAGGTGTGTAATATCTAATGATTTCGTTCTAGGCACATAAAAGAGTAGATCGTTATATATATATATAGGTACACATGTTTTATATAATATGTTTAGAATGACCGTAAACATTTCTGCTTCACATATTCTTTTAAGAACTCTGTCATGGAAAAGTAATGTTTTTTGGGATATTGTGAATTATTCTGTAGCTAATTCATAAAAATAATATAGTTTTGGTTGGAGTTGGCAGAAGTAGCAAAGAAGGAGTGTTGTTAATTAATTTGGTCATACTGATAAATAAAAGCACTTTTCCACATTTATTTAAGTCATACCTAAGGAAGGTGGTATAGTGGCCTGAATTTGTGAACTTTAATTAGGTCATGCTATTACGATCGTTATTTAGGAAAAATATCTTTAATAAGATCTCTGATTACTGCTGCTTCATTTCATATACTAATTATTGATAGCTTGGCTTACTTTTTGTTTGATCCCACACAAATGGGAACTTTACAACAGTTGTTTTTTGAATCATGCTAATTTTTACCGCGATATTTTATAAATATAGAAATACTCAAGATGATCTTTAACATACTTCATTTGAGAGAATATTGGATTTTAAGATGGTCCGACATCTGGTGCTATATCATACTGGCTTTAATAGACGCCATGACTTTATATAATAAAAGAAAAACATATTTGTTTATGATCATTTTCTGAAACAAATGTCTTGATTTGACACCTTCCATGTAAGAATGGCAGCCTAATATTACTGAAATTGCGGCGGGATTAGTAGAAGTTTTAATGATATGATAGTTTTCATTTGAAACTAAAGAACGGGAGTATTTCATTTGAGGTTCAATGCTTTCGGATCTATGAAGAACCTGGAGTCTATGTAATTCACTGGAAAGTTTGGTTGGCACACTTTGTGCACAGGTCAAAATGAGACCATTTTAGCACTTTAAAACATTTATAATATAATGAAGCAGGGGATAAATCAAATAAACATGCCAAATTCCATGTACAACACGATGGGTCCCACATTCTTCATATATATAAATTTGTTTTTATTCTGAAAACAAAGTCCTCTTCGAAGATAATATTTGCGAAGGAATTCTGAGTTTTCTCGCTGTTCGATAGCTTAAATTTCAGTGTAAATATTGTTTTCTCGCGTAGGATGATTGATTATTGTGTTTGAAGATGGAGTAACTCTCAAATTTATTAAAATTGAATCTCTGCGTTATCAGTTCACGAAAATTGTTAGCAAAAAAACGTGGTGTGTTTTCAGTCGAGCTTTAAGCAAAAAGCTACATGCTCGTCACTTAAGTTTTGAAAACCGGTACTGATTATATTCTCGTCTGCTGAGCACCCACATACCCACAAATAGAAGTAGGTAGATGAGTGTTAGTTTAGAAAGAAGATGGTAGCCTCAAGAGCCCAAATCGATTCGGTAGACCTGTCGAGGGTAGACGATATCGTTCAGCACGATTCCCTTGTCGGCTGGTTTGCCTCAAGTCTTATCCAGAAATAATTCATCGGAAGGAGGATCTAAGCATTGGTTTTCAGCCCAACAAGAAGTCTCGCTGTAAAAACACGCAAGGACTGTCCCTCGTCACCGTTTTAGGATCTCCGTGCCATATAAAATATTGAAGAAGGAAAATTTTTAACTGATATTCCTATCATTTGAAACCTTTTGAGATAGCACTAATTTGGAACCGCACGATGTCTTTGCCATACAAATATAGGCCTAAAACAAAGCAGCACTACTCATGTAGAAATCATATGTCTAGGATTCATTCTAGATGTTTTTCTGACCTCCACTCAATGAAATTCTCCATGTCGTTCTGTGGCCCCGCCATTAATGTGGGAGGTGCTGAGCCATTGACGTGGGACCGTCGCCGTTCATGGTCAACGTCATTAAAAATCAAGAAATGACTGACGTAACGAGGAAAAAGTAACGGTGGGAAAGCGGAGTTGACATTATTGATGCTGCCATTAAGAACTGTTTACTCTCAAAAAGGTTTTAATTTTGGTGGATCCTTCTTTTAAATGAATTTTTAATAATAAAAATAACCTTTTAGCTTTTGGTACTTCTCCCCTTAATTCCGCGTGACATGGCAACAGTAAATTATTATAAATTTAGTAGGGATATGACAGAGCGTGGAATAGAGTTCAGAGAACGTAGCATTATGGCTTTCGTTGAAACTGATGGGTATAGAATGGGGGAATGGGTTTCGTAGTGTAACTTTTCCACAAACTAATACGCTGTAGCACAATTGAAGCATTTCGTAGTTCAAACAGTCTGCCATTTCACGAATCGAGAACCCCAGTCAAGTCATCTTCGTAGTTTAGCGGTCTATACTGGGGTAAACAATTGAGAATCAGTGACAGTAGAAGAAGGAAAAACGGACCGTATGTCTCTCACATTGGTTCCCATTTACATTTAACATTGGATCTCAAATGACTCAAATGATTCCAAGCATTAAAAAAACTCAGGAAATTAAGAAAAAATAAACAATAAATGGATAATATAAATAAATGATTTATTATCAGTTAATTCTTCTGATGTGAGCGCATTTTACATTTTGTTTATCAAACCTTGAGGCGTCTTCATAAATTATGACAAGAAGTGGGCATTGAAGAGTAGCTTAACTAATGGGAACTTTGTGTATGAACCTAACTCCTTATTTTAATTAGCGTTTAGAGAAAATTTATAAAAATAGTTTAAGTATCATACTCTTGAATTTTAAAAACGTTCTTTGATATAAACCATGTCCTCAATTATCAGGGGGAACATCTTCAGATATTACTATAATATTGAACACAATATGCCTAGAAGACGACGCTAAAATTTGCAATTAGATGCTAAAAAACATATTTATGAATTATTTTTTCCACTCCCTTTATTGTGGCTGGCTCTCTTAAAATATGGTTTTAAGATTGTGAAATGGATTTTTTAAATTTAGCATTTTCGATTCTTAAAATATATCCCCTTTCATTTTTTAATACCCCCAATAAGTATCCAAATTCATTCCTTTTGAGAACCTGAATATGTTAACTAATAACTCAAGCAGTCGAAGACGAATAATATCAAATTATCAGTAAAGAAGCACTCACCTTTGGAAACAATTCTCACGAAGAGCGCACTATGCCCTCTATAACTAATTTTAAGCACTCATGTTTCTGCTAAATACAGAGATAAATATGAATATTCTATAATTGCAACATTTTTTATCCTGAATAATATCTGTCATTCTCATCAGAGTTAATAAGATCTACAGAAGGGATCAGAATGATTGCTCTCTGCATGCAGCAGGTAATGGACTAAGCATGACCGAAACGCCGAAATACTTACTCGAATTATAATATTGTATTTTTGTAACTTTATAGTGAACTAATCGTATAGTGATGGAGGAGGAACCTTTTTTTTAGTTTAGAGACTTCTTTCTTTATTCATTCTGGAACAGAATAAGGTTGTATAACTTTTTAAGGTACTCTGCCTACTGGATTCCGCACTCCGTAGCTCGAGTCTTAACGTCATTTCAACACACTCCCCCTGCCATTCAAATTCCAAGTGGTCGTGTATTTGTAGAATGCATGTGTATCTTACGTGTTATATGCCAAAAATATGTCGCCTAAGAATTATACACCCAATGGATTCGCCTGGCGGGAGGGCGTAATGCTTCAAATTAGTCGTATTTTGTTCGCTGACAGACACCTCTCAGTTCGCAAAAATTGAGATAAAAGTTTGTGTAGCACCGTAACATATTCCTTCCCATGTTTCACAACTATGTAACATAGAATTAGAAAAAAACCGTTTTTGATATTGAAATACACGATGTAAGTAATGCACCTGATTGATTATTTTCTCACCTAAAGACATGTTAGGTGATTCAGGCATTCATAATTTTCAATCATTTCCAAGGTATGGAATGAAATGACGGTTCAAAGTAATCAAATTATTTAAGACCTTGATTGGGTACGTTCGCAATCGTTTTAAAAATTGTTTATGGTTCACGTAAGAAGCGTTGGTAGTCATGAACATAAAGGCGTATGAACGATTTGCATGTCGCATTATACGGTTATATGCCAGGAACTGCCTCCTATTTTTTTCCTTTGATACCATCGCAGTGAGGAAATAAATGACCCAACACGAACCTTTTCATTTACCTACTTTTTATCAAAGTCGAGAAAGTTCTGAAGCGTTGGTCGGAGACGAAAGAAGTTCGGTTTTTTTATCATAAATATTTATTATGGAGAAGAAATTTCTATAAAGGATAAGTGTGATTAAAATAGAAGACAGACTGTTCCCTATTTCACAACAGCGAAGAAAAAATGCTGTGAATGCACGGTATCATTATCGAAAAAATATATTTGTTTGGTTTATTTATAGTTAGTTATTCTTTCAAATGCTATTATTTTTGTTTTCCAATTATTTCATCGTAGTCTACACTTTTTGTCCACTTATGGGCACGACCCAAAAGTCCCTTTCACTGCTATTTTACATTAATTTAGATGGCAAGGAACCCCACTAATTGAATTGTCATTATAATTAACCAGGCGTTTCGTCTTCACATGTGCATTAATTTATAAAAAAAGTATAGCTATACCTACCTACATACTAAATATATCCACTAAAAAAAATATCTATATATATCTATGCATTAAAGATGTACCGGGCAATCCTCAAGCCAATACGAATTAATTCCAAAATTAATATTCCATGGACGGTGGAATATTAATTTTGCACGACGGTGTGAGGGAGAAGAAGCATATTTTGGGAAATTTAAAGCGTGGTCGTAATCGTCATTAACTGGAGAAATCAGTTTCTGGGGAAAAATGTGTTCGTACCCCTAGAAAAAAGTTCCTTAGGCTGGGTCGGGACAGAACGAAACCTAATCCATGGTGGAAGAATATGATCAGAACTTGAGGAAGTTTAACAGTTTCGATTATTGTTTCTTCTTCAGCAGTAATTAACCCGGCGATAAGTTTTGATAGGTAAGGGTAAAGTTCACCTAAAATTAGGCTCTAAGGATTGTGAAATTCACAAAGTCCGGATATGGGGTATTAGTTTATTTTCCTACCCATAAAGCCGCACTGATTAGATATTAGGTAGGGCAGTCCAAAGGAATCGCCCGGGATTTGAACCCTTCGGTTGGTAGCTGGATGCTACTATTTAACACCATGGCTACCACGCCCTTAAAAGCGTGCGACGTGAGATTAAAACCGAAAATCTCCGGATAATAAAACAAGAACTTTACTCCTCTGCCTCAGGGTCCGGGTATATATGTGGTACGAACATGTGGGAGGTATTTCCTCTCAATGTTAAAGCGAGAGGGTAATCCGATAGCCATAATACTTAATGAAGAAATAAACAGTAAGGTATTGAAGTTCCTTCCTTCGTTTTATATTGGATTTAGGATAACTCTCCTTCTTCTCAAAAGAAAAATAAGTGTAAATGCACTACCTATTACATTCCAGTCTATATTTATTTTTGGTACTTACCCTAAATATTTCTGCGCGCTTTAAATTGGGTCCATTTCATTAGTTCAATGTAACCCATTTCGTACGTATGGTGGCATCAGGTCCGGGTCAATCAGGCACGGGAGACCGATATGCTAACACAAATGCTGTGGAAACACGGGCACCATCCGTCCACCCGAGTTTTCCCCCCTTCCGCCTTCCCACCCATCTCTCTCTCCATTTCGTCTCCCAATAAAACATCTCAACTCTGCCAGGGAGACATGGCGCATTGACTTGCACATCACAGCGCTTCAGCTCGAACCTTGATATTGGAATACGATATTTATAGACAGAAACGGTTTTATATTAATGCATACGACCATTCATAACGTGATTCCCTTTCTTGAATTAGGAAAGCGGATGGATGGAAGATATTAGGATGTATTGCATGCAGTACCTATTCACTTTTCATATAAAATATGTGTACGTTCAAGCTGTATCCCGCGAAGAGAACCCATCCGTACTACCCAAAGAGAGATTCGTGGGAAGCACGAGGGTGCGTGCAAACGCGGGCGATTCCGGTATGAGGCTCTTTGGCTCAATGGATACTGGATTTTTTTTAAACTTGGGTAAAATAATAAATTTGCCTATCTAGGTATCCGCCCTATCATGCAGGGAGGGAGACAGGCCCCGCCCTATTTACGCAGTCTATGGTGATTCTCTTACAAAGTTGTTTGCATGTGTATCGGAAAATGGCCTCCGTGGCGTACTTTGAACCGCCACCGAGTTTCTAGTTCGAATGCATCCACAATCGATCCTTCAAATCCATCACGGCGGTGTTTGGCCGAGATTACGAGTGTAACCAGTCTCTTTCCTTGGAAAACTTCCATTCTGATTTTCAAGTTTCCGTTTTCAAAGCAATTACACGATTCTACAGACATGCTGTAACTAATGCTTCCTGATTTCTTAGTGAGGGATAATAAATAGGCAAAAGAATGAGTCAAAGAAGAACTCCATTCCCTTCTTGTATTCCTTTTCTTTTCATGGAAATGATTTCATCTTAATTCGCTGATTGAATAATATGAATTCTTGGCGATGCGGATATTTGATGTGTTTACACTTTTATTGATAAATTAGGTCCATCCCACGGTGGTTTCGCCCTTAAAATAACTGAATATTTTAGTATTAGAACCTG
The DNA here is from genome assembly GCA_002093875.1 of Calopteryx splendens. Taxonomy (NCBI): domain Eukaryota; kingdom Metazoa; phylum Arthropoda; class Insecta; order Odonata; family Calopterygidae; genus Calopteryx; species Calopteryx splendens. The sequence continues at coordinate 272,000 of LYUA01000398.1, forward strand.
CTCACGGATTTATGAATTATTACTAAGGTTATTAGTGTCCTGAAAGAGCGGGAATCTACTCATTAGGACTACAGAGCGTTCACCCGTATGTTGTGACGATTATCAGATTGCGGCTCTTCTTAATGTCATCATTTATAAATCTTGGCTTTCTCAGCCATTAAATAGCTGAGAAGACTTGCATTTTACGTGATTAAAAAAACATATTTTATTCTTTCTATACCACCGCATTACGTAGATAAATTATGGAAAAAATCACAGTCGTATTTAGTGAAAGGAAATGCTTTAGAATCATTATGAAATTCAAAATTATTTGTATTACTTTTTAAAAACTATGCTGTTAAATTTAGGGGAGAATAGCTGAGGAATTGAGGGTAATTGTTTTAATATGAATTACATAAATTTTCTGTAGATTACTTTGGGATACTGTGGAGAGATGGATCCCCGTTGAAGGTATTCTTGTGCGAATAGGGGAACGTTATTTTTGAGAGGCGGCTTATTCTGTTCATAATGAATTATCTTTCAACATTTTATAGAAAAATGAAAAAACAATTATAAAAATTCTTTTTCCTCTTCCAAATAGTATCATTTTCATGTAAAATTGGAGGAACTGAGTCTTCAGTCAAACTTGGTTTCTTCACTGAGCAAGTGTCTATCTTGGCAATTCCAAATTTATATTTTCACAACTTATTGCAACCTCCCATTTTTTAAAAACATGAAATCCACAAATATTTGAGATTTTTTCCAATTCGTGGTTTGAAAACGGAAATAGCGCAGCTATTCATACATTTTCTTTCACTGCGAATACACACACTAATTACCATTCTCTGTGGACGATTTTATGATAAACGATTGCAGTAGGTATATTTATGGTAACATTATTAGCGATTAAACGAATCTAGTTTATCATCATAATCATGATTGGAGATTTGTAAATTTCGTATTAATTAACATAAAAGGACCAGACTTCGGTAGTTTTTTCCTGAATTCCTTAGTTCCATTATTTTCTGTTTCTGTTCTTTTCTTGTTTTTTTTTGTTTGTTTCCTTTTCTAAATATTCAATAATTCGTACTCAATTACTTCCCATCTTCATTATGTCCTCGCATAAATACGTATTCCTTTGGTTTTATTTTAATTATTTTTCTCTTGATATGAAAATTTATAAGTTTATATAATATGTAAACAACATATAATTTATTTAAGCATCTGATGCAATACTCAATGGGAATTTAATCGATCAAATTTTAAGGGAGCTTTGCCCAACGATGAGGAAAGTGGACAGAAAAGGGGTGAACAATTGATGTTGTGGTTTTGAAATGATGCATCGCATAATAAGTTATTATCATTGTTTAGTAAACTCAAACTCCAGTATCACATCACCGTAAAACCTTATGTCACTGTAAACATCATGTAGGCGAGACTAATAGATAGCTCAAAATTGTAAATCACGGATATTTACAGTATTGTTCCAAAATGAGATGCAAATTTTAATTGAGCTCACATCAGTTCTCATTTTAGTGGGATTATAAAAACAAATACAAGACAGTTTCCCAATTCAATTTCTTATTTGTAATTGTACAAAAATCATGACAGATAATGTATTATCCGATCCATTAGCTTCTTTCAGTCTTAATTTTCTTTCTTTGATCGATTTAATAAAATTTTGGATTAAATACAACAGAATTTTGCCTTCCACCATGCAGTCAAATATAAAGCTCGATAAAAATGCGTTTATATCTCCTCGGTAAAAATAATTTTTGCAGTTTACGGATTTGTGCATGGTAGAGTATTCCAGGTGTAATCGCATTATGCTTACCAAGGGTTATGCTGTCTCTTTAAAGTTGTGGTTTCGTTTTACATTTATTTTAGGGAGGAAACAATGGGTATTTTGATTAACAAGATTGGTATTTAAATACATGAGCGACATATCTATATCTCGTTACTTTTCGGGGTGGTGAATCTGCCGATGTACAACGAATTATTAATAAATCCCCAATCGGTGTCAAAATTAATAAAACCCCCATTAGTGCCATTGCTTGCCGTGCACCTTTCTTAAGACCTTCCTAAGGTTTACTCCTTTGGTGACTTGAGGACTTTCCGTTCTAGTATTTCTGCTACATTTGTGACTCTCTCTGAATTTCTCCTCTTGGCCGATTCTGATAAATCTGGTATATCTCCTTTGAGCTTTGTCTAATTCCTTCATTGACACCTACTCCCTTGGTGGCCCACGAAACTACGCATATCCTAAATGCGCTCCAAAAATAATGTTTTTTTTTTGGAATAATATTTTTTTTTTCCTTTTTCATTGCATATACCTGCCATAAGCCGAATGAACCCAAGTTTATTCATGGTGATGTCGAGTGCTTTTCCAGCGTGTGCCAACTAAGAAAGTTTTGAGCGATTACAATTTGCTTAACGCGTCGTGAGGCACTTCATTAAATCCCATCTCGTTTGAATCTATCATCGTGCTTTACATTTATTTTTACAAAATCTTTTATTGCCATGCGCTATTTATAATTCTAAAACCTCGCATTTGTTCGGAATTCAACTTAAATGATGTCCTTGGTGAAGATTATTTGCTACCTACGTTGTTTATCAGTTCAAGCTGTGGTACGTGAGCATACTTCGTTCGTTCGTTATTAGGCGAAGAATTAGTCTAAGTGTCTAATCTTTCCCAGCTCTTGAAGTTATGGGGCTGCACGGTTGATTTTATCTGAAGGTTTAAAATCATAGGTATTTATCTTTGGCGAAGGTCTGTATTTGAATACAGCTCATTTTAACTTAAACGACTCCTTTAATTAAACATTTTATACTTATTGGTTTTTCAAAATTTAGGGTTAGAAACGCTTGGGACGTAATCCGTGAAACGCACAGCCACTTGGTTGTTTCCGAAATTTATATTTATAGGAAATACTTAGAAAACGTTTGCATTTATTCTGTACCTGTATGAATCTCCCTAAATACGAATTTTAGTGAACGTTGGAAAAAAAAATCCACTGAACGAAAATTGAAAAAAATGTATGCCTGCCGGTTGATAAAATTGGAATTTAAATCTCTGTTATGATTAAGCTGTTTTTTTTTACCAGTGTCTGTTTTCAGAAAACGGGTGTTTCGGACAAGCCATCCGTAAAAAAAAACTCCGCTACTTTTGTCACCCTTCATTGATTTCATCTTGTAAATGTTTCGTCGCCATATACAACAATTTAAATTCACCAAATTACCCTTATTTTGGTTTGATAAATTTTAAAATCCACACAAAGTGGTCCCCTGGGTGAAGGTGAGGGAAATTTGCAAGAACAGCCCTTATGGGAACTAAGCGTCGGTTTTCGATTCGCCCACAGAGATGTGAATTCCAAGTCTTATCCGTGATTTCGTCAAATGGACGCGAGAATTAAACTTTGGTCAAAATATATTTTTTTTCCTATCGGTCGAATCGTCAAACAGAGGTCTGAGAGAAAATGGAGTGGTTTTTGAGGAGAAAGGGCAGGCCGAGAAAGACGTGGGTGAATGTGGCCGAAGAGACTCAAGAGGTGAAGTATCAGAAGTAGATGGACATGTGTGTAAAAATTCTTAAATGCGACAGAGGCCTCGAAAGAAGTATTCAAGGATAGAGTAGCATGTTAGAGAAGTATTCCTAATAAAATTGTCCATTTCCTCATTAGAAAGGCGAAAAAGTTACCGCTTCCAATGGGGATGGGGATAAGTAATGATTCGCCTTTGGGGTAACGCAGTGCCGTCGCATCGCAGTGGTAATATGAAGAATGATGCTCATGGCGTAGAAAGCATCGGTCCGTTCCATTGAGTATAAAGTTTTAGCGCTTCAATACCCCTCAACTATGACTCGGAATCTGACAAGGAGAGGTCGCGAAAGTTAACTCACAGATGTCAATGCCAATTTTTTGTGTGGTAGAAGACGTAAAATAGG
>LYUA01000398.1:530174-541841 GCA_002093875.1 Calopteryx splendens
CGAGGAGGTGGGGGTTGGTTGGGGGGGGGGACTATCGCGGTGCACGATAGTTTGAGGCAATTCCACTTTGGAAACTCCAAAAATTGACCATCAACCGAGTCGCCGTTTGTAATGTCCGGTCCGTCCCGGGATACATATTTAGGGCCACTTGCTGCTTATTCCCGGCGAAATTTGGGTCGTTCGTTTTTACGTTCGCCGGCGGGAGTTGCGATACGGAAATAGTTTTCCAACTGATCCCGCCCGTTAAGGTTTGAGAAGCAGCTGAAGAGGCAGTGAGGTACCCCGCGGGGTGGGGAAATGCATTAAACCCTTCCGAAGCGCTCCTTAAGGTCCTGCATTTCGGCCCGCAAGGCGGGAGTCCCGCTCGCAACGCTTAATAATGGCGTGGCCCCAGGGGAAATATTTTACAAAATATTTGCTTCAAAATTTTAATAAAAATTTCGCTTTGCTTCTTCCCCCACCCCACCCCCTTCTACCCTTCTGATGATAAACCTCGACGAGGTTTATCGTTCACTTTGACGGCCATCACCAGCCTCATTCGATGTTATGGACGTAATTATGGCTAATGAATAAAGTTCATTTGCGACAAACCTCGCCGGAGGTTTTTTCGTAAATCGGATAACTTCCTAGTTTTCCTTGTGCACACCGGGTAATGTGCCACGCTGGTCTCCGTCGAGATTCTCCCTGTGGACCGAATCAGAGAGATGCGGAAGTCGAATGGATAGGGAAAATGACTTCGTGCTTATATACTCCAAATATATGTTGACTATATTTCGACTTAAAGTATTCTATTAGTGCATAGGTAACACATGGCAGAAATGGTTATTTAACAAATTAGACCAATAGGTTCCGCAATGATTAGTTACTTTTTTTTGGAGAAAATATCGAGTTATAATGTTATAAAAGAAACAACATTGGGAGCTGATCCGGTTACAAAAAGAGATAGGCATACTTGTTAAATTTGGCTTGTCTACTAAAATATTCTAGCAGAGGGCCGCGTTAGGACTCGGTATGAAATAAATGCAGTAACATTCTTTTCCAGTTCGGTAAATTAGGATACGGAACTTCGCAACGAATTCGTATCAGTGTCCAAATCAAACAACCCAAATCGTATATTTGCCGTCGAATTAAGTGCCACTCAGTTGTGGAAAGTCGCATAAGGGCCAATTAGGGCCACCCTCCGCAGAATCCGTAAACTAATGAATATAAGCAAGACGAAGAATGACACTAGATGGGTGTAGTAAAGTTTCCCGTGGAAGTAGCACTATTTCAGGTAAAAATATGTTTGCACACGTGCGAAATGAATGCGCGACTCCATACAAGTGACTCCGACTGAGGCAAATATGCAATTTACAGCTCGCGGTAAGAGGACAGCGTTAAATATCTGATCTTATCATATAGAGTGCTCGCAAAATCAAGATGACGTGGTCTCGGAATGTACTCGGCCGTCGGAAGCGGACCATTGAACTCATGTTCTGACGTAGGCTTCCGCGATGTTTATTGTGAGTTTGACGCCGCATATTGTGAGTTTGACGCCCTTATGAGGCCGATGGGCATTGACGCCGCGATTTATTTCTCGATGTGTTAAAATCTGATCAGATCATTGTGAATTTTGCTGATTATTTTGAAGTGAATCACCTGCTACCTTCCCGCATCTCATACACTGCGATTGCCAAATGAACCCATCAGAATCACCCGATGTAATTGGGTAGTTTCCAGTGAGTTCAAATAAATTAAAATTACCGTTTTTCTAACTTGAAACGCCATCAAGTAATGATAACCTTTTTCTTTTCGGCCTAACATTTTTTCTTATTCGCTTTGTAAATTAATGGAAAATTATTTTTAACAAATCTTTTTTCTAAAAAATGTAACATTTTAATGCAATTAATCCATACCTACTCTTTTCAAGGAAATTCGAAAATAATGTTTAAATCCATGGAAAAATACTAAAGTAAGATATTTAAAGTTTAAACTATCATACCTATTAATTGAGAACAACGGACGGGAACAACAACTACCTCTCACTCTGAGAAAATTCATTTATGAGTAATCATTGAAATGCCGTAATAAAAAATATAAATAAAAAATGCTACTATAATGGAATTCTGTCATACTGATGATATTCTATTTAAAATTTATTAGATATGTTTTTCGAAAGTTAAAGTTAAGTTAACTAAGAAAAATTAGGCATTCAGGATGGAATAAAGGGTGGCAGAAAGTATGCGGAAATGAAGAAAGGGGGTATTGTAGAAGATTGTCCTTCAGAAACCTACCTTAATCGGTAGATTAACATTAATAATATAATCAATATATAATAGATAACTATTTCTCATAATAAAAATTATTACTGTTGACAGATTTCTCTTTTAAATGAAGCTCTTGACAAGGAATTAGAATTAATAAGTATTGGAATCATTATAAATCTCTTAATAGCAGTGTTTTTCCTGTTCGTCTTTTCTCATTAGGCAGGAAAAACTAAATTCTCAACAAGTCTTTTAATATGGCAAGAAATATCGAGACGAAAAATAATTCGGGTTTTATGCAAGTACTGCTGTTAAATATTGAGGGCGTAGATATTTAACTTTTTTAATTATTTATTTCTTACTTATGTAATGATTTCTAGTCACTTATGATCCGACTCTATTGCAGTATTTGCTCAGTACATTACAGAGCCAAAGTGCTAGTAATGGGATGAGAATCAATTATTTAAAAAAACGAATGAAATGAGGTTCTCAAGAAATAGAAAGCCTTAGTTAAATATTTAAGTTGTAGTGCATAAATCAGAGAAGGTAAAGTATCTTCACGTATTTAGGAAGTGGATTAAAATTATCAAATTAGTAAAAAAATTAAATGAAAGCATTTTTTTAGGTAAAGAAGAGTCTGAAAATATGCAGTTGATGCTATGGACCTCGAGTAAAGATGTAAAAGAAAGAGTAGTGAAAACATTGAAATGGAAGCATAGTTTTGAAAGGTGCGGAAACTTGGTCATTAAGGCAAGAGGATAAGAGAAGATCGCAGGTAATTGAAATAAAGGTCTTGGAAAAGAATGGAAAAAAATATTGGGCGGAAGGGAAAACAAAGGCAGAATAGAGGAAGAAGGAAGATTGTCGAAGTTTGTGTGGGAGATATTTGAATAAGCAGGAAAAGTGGTTGCTGGGAGTATTGAGTGGCAATGGATTGTTGAAGACAGCTAAAGAGGGAATAATACTGGATTGCCAAGGTAGAGAGAGGAAGTGGTTTGGCATGTTGGACATGATTAAGGGATATAGAAAAGATATGGACCTGAAAAATGATTTATTGCCATATAGGGTGTTAGCGTATTTAGTGTCTTGTAAGGCGGAGCTCAAGAGGACTGGCAATGCTTTGTACCTAGGTCCATAAAAAACCTACTTTAACCGGTAGACTGCTGCTAATAGGTAATAATTCGTTTATGGCCCTTAAATAAATCCTTTATCTTTAAATTTAGTGCCCGATATAAAGGCGTGTCTTCTTTTTAATGGTATTAAACGCGCGTATCCTCTGTCGTCACTCCAAACTCCATTCCCGCTCCGTTCGGTCGTTTGTATTCATGTTGTTCTTCATATGGTATTGTCAGCATCCTTCAATTTCAACCCTTTGAATGGGATTTTGTATTTGCTTCACTGACAACACCTCTTGCGGGGGTAAGGTTTTATGAAGGGCAGCTTGCAATACAAATAGTGTTAGGAGTTCGAGTGGAGTTTGGAGTGACGACATCGAATGCGGGCATTTATTTTTTTATTGACCTAAAATAGAGAATTTCACAACGTAGTTGGCACCTAGGCATTCGGGGAGCAAAAAGAAGATGTGGATTGATATGGTAGAGGGACCTATCATCCATAGCCACCTCTGCAGGAAATTTCAAAGCCTTAATAATTTATTTTTAATTAATTCCGTGGAGAGGATGCAACCAACCGTTCCTCGCCAATTTAAAATTGAAATCATTCGAGAGATGACAACTGAGGGTTAAAACCGCTTTGATAAGAAATATATACGTTTAAAAATATCGGTGAATGTGTGTCAATTAAAAATGAATCCAAAATAAATATGAAATGCTCATTGTGTTTCAAGTAAAATCGTAATAAAAACGCCCAAGTGTTCCTTTGTCATGCTTTGGTGGAATAAATTCGATAGCTCTAAAATGCACATTAACACAATCACAAAAGGAGTCCAGTAATCTAAAATTATGCAAATTTATCTTTGATTCTATGTTTTGTCATAAAAATCGTCCTCGAAGGTTCGCATGGACTCCTGTAGTACTTCATGGCGTTGCACGTTTTTCTGTGATTTTAGGAGGATGAAATTCATTCTGTTTTTCTAAAATATATTCTCGACAGTGAATAAATGATCGTAAGACCAAAAAGGAAAAAATCAGAAATTCGAAGGTCCTCATCCAAGGTCACAAAATCCTTGGAGCCGTTCCGTCCTCGTGGAGTCGCTCTATTGAGACAACTACCCTTTTTCTGAATCAAACCTTTAATTTTAAAATTTATCATCGTAAATATACCTATCAAGGAAAAAGGTGCTGTGGCTATAATACTGGCTCCCAAAGCGATACCTCAGGTTCGAAACCCAGACGCTCGATATTTAAAAGAATTCAATTGTTTAAGCATCGGATGCATCGTTCAAAACCCACATATTCCGTGGAAATAATCAGAAAAGAAAGCGTTTATCCGTGTTCAAATTGCTCTGGTAATTAATGTAATGCATTGAGTATTCTTTTTGGCGGAGAAAACTCTTAGCTCATGGCATGAGAATACGCAGCAATTCTGAGCATAAAGAAAAAATTTCCGAGTCGTATGCCGATTAATTGATCAAAATAAGACGAAAATTCATAAGAAGTACCTAAAAAAAGCGGGGAATGGTATTTGGCGTCTTCACGTGCGCAGAAAAAGTAAATTAACCGTAACTATTCGGGAGTTGCGTGTTGCAAAAAATTCCAAACCCTCCCGTTTATCAAAATCAGCAATCCAGATAACGAGTACTTTATATTTGTCCGATCCTAGAAGCAGGTAGTGTCATAATACCTCTTTGGAGCCTAACCGATGGCATTATTCTCAAAAATCAAGAGTTTAACTTCGAATTCTTTCTTCTCTGGAAATAGTCAATTTAAAGTTCAATTTAATGTTTAGATAATAGATTGGTAGTTTTCTAAAGTTCCGTGCCGATATTTATATATTAAATGGCAAGTAAAACTTTCATTTTCTCAGCATCCATTCTCTTACTCAATTGTTCAAAGAGTAATATTATTTAATTTAGTACACAATTTTATTAGAAAAAAGTCCCGTCAACTCCGCTATTCATCTTCCGAGAAAATGAGTGCCATTGATTGGTGTCGAGGGTCATGTATGTATTGCCCAGAGAGTGCAGATTTATAGCATGCGGTGGAGTACTCACTGTAGGTACTCACTGAATATGGAAGGAGTTGCAATTGACGCTGCGCTGGGAATCGTCCGAGGTTTTTTTTTCTATGCCATTGTTTTTGGAATGCTTGGCAACCACAACCTTCTCTCGCTACGTGCCTCCAAGGCGACTCGAAGGGCTTGTGTGAATAGAATTCATGCGACGCACACTCTAGAAACCACTTTTTTGACCTGAGAGCATTTTTCCATGCTACTTTTAATTTTGAAAAAAATATCGTCCGTCGTAATTTCCGACAATATGACACGGATGGTTTCCGTCAATCCCTTAGCCAAATCATCCAGCGATGAGGGAATATACTTAGGAATCTTCTAACCTCTGAAAAGATCGAAGTTTTGACGTCTTCTTAAATACATCCTGCCGCTGAACTCAAACATCGAGACTGTGAAGTCTGAACTTCGTCACTTTCGAGGTTCGACAAATTCGAGTCCTTCCTGAAAAATCCCTATCAAAAATTTTTCCTAGAGGCGCCATTAGCGTACTATTTCATCAAGATCAATTGCTTATGCTCATAGATTTAGATCTCTATTCCTTGATATTCGATCATCTGGCTACTTACATCCCCGATAAGCAGCTAGTTTAGTTTCTATGGAAGCTTGATTTTTTTTGTAAATTCCATCTACCACGTCCATCTTGTATTATATTATTCAAGCAAAAATTGTCCTTGCACTAATAAAAGGAAATAATTCTCAATTAATATTTATTTTAATTCTTGTACTCAAGAGTTGTGTTTAAAAGGAATGTCAGCTGAGCTCACATCGATTTCTTCAATATTATAGCTATATAGAAATCATAGACGAATAAAAATATTTTAAGAATAAATTTAGCAATAGAGAAAGTAATAACTTCATTTTTTTCACTCAAATCCACTACTAGTCAGGATAATATAAAAAGAACATGTAGGTAATAAATCATATACCTAATGGTTTCATGCAGTTTTAGAATTTTTATACACTTTTTCCATTTTAAAATTGATATCCTAAAAATGCTAAATGGATAAAAATGGTGTGACGCATTCTAACGAAATTTTACGCCAGAAAATCCATTTTTCTTTATTCTCGGTAGCACTTAAATAGATTGCAACGGAATCGCGTTTTTTTCCGAGATTAATTTTCATGTCATGCCCAGTTTATTTCAAATACGTCCTTTATCTAAGATAGGATTTAAAAAAAGGAATAATATTTACTGTAGCACACTCAAATCGTTATCGGTCGGTTGAACTCAGCCCTTTCGTTGGTATCATGCCAATGGGGAAAGTAAAAATGAATCGAGCGTTTGCATTGTCGCAGTGCTAAAGCACCAGGTGGTGTACAGCCATCCATGAATTCCTTATTATCCTCTTTCAGGATTTTCCCTCAAGTTGCATAGCCTTTTTTGCTTTAGTTCAATTTCCTTTTTATATTTCATTTTCTACGTTTTGAGTGACGCCGTCGTAGTCTTGCTTTCTCTCTTCTTCCTTCTCTCTCTCTGGTTCATTCTCTTTTTAGCTCTGCATCTGTACATTTATCTTACTATTTTTGTTTTACTCTTGTTTATATTTTTTCTTAATCTCTCTCTATCTATCTATCTCCGCCCGGCAGCAAAAGTGCCACTTTCACACGACCGTGTCATTATTTCTCTTACAGTCTGCCTTCCTCTCTCTCCAGGGGCAACGCGCCCAAACCCAACTACCGAGAGAAGGAGAAGCAAGTCCTGGACCAGATCCTCGGGCCCGGACGATATGACGCTCGGATCCGGCCATCAGGAGTCAACGGAACCGGTGAGGCAGGCCACGCGAGGCATTTTAGAATATTATTGCAGTTTTGTATTTATCGTTACTCACACGCATAAGCGTGTAAACGTGTATTGTTATTACTTCATAATGATGATAATGATAGTGAAACTTATTCCTAGTGATAATGGTATTAGATGTAATGGCGTGTGTGTGTCGGCCTGTTAAACTGGCTATGCGCGCTCACGCCCAAGTGTGAGGTTGTGTTTTTTTTTAAATCGTTTCGGTGTAAACAAAATTGATTTATATGAATATATATATATATATCTACACATATATTTAAAAAGTGTTGCGGTTTTATTGCGATGCGTGTGTTCTTGAGCTTGTGCTTTAATGGATAAATGCCATTGAATTAAATGCCATATCATTTGTAATGGCATCGGTGAGTTTTCCAGTTATTTTTTTCATCGTTGTGTATAAAACCCCTGGAAGATTAAAACTGTAAAGCTCCATGTATTTGATCTTAATGATTTTCGCCATGTAATCACGGCGCATGAAACCGTAACATTTATCTCTCTTTGTGGCATTTTTTCATTATGATTCTCTGATGTGTGGCGCTTTTACGTGCATTAAAATGGTCGCATTAACCATTAAGCAACTCTATTACATTTTTGTTTCCTCTCCAACTGAGAGATGAGTTATAGCATTACTCGGATTACGAATTCCTTTTTCAGAATTATAAATGGCAGTTTATGCTGAAAAAGTAAGGTGTAAATATTGGATCAGAGCTTGGACAAAATTTTTATGCATGTGAAACGCCTATTCCTTTTTCTCGCATACATTTAAAGTTCTCTTAGTATTATCAAAGATGTGTCAAAATGTGAAATTAAGAAATGTGTGTTGTCTATTTAATTTCCCACAGTGAACGGAGTTAGTGAAAATTGTGTTCAAAACATTAATATATATTGTGTGAATTTATTCAATCGAGATTCTTATGATTTCTTTATCTCGTGCGAACATGTTTTATAGGAAAGAGTACATAAATATGCCATATATCTCACTCTTGATATTTAAGTGTTCTAGATATTGTTTTTCGTTAATCGTTATTAATGCGTTTAACACGTTTCTGGTAGGATCCTTCTGCCTTTGAAATAAGTCGAAAGATTTCCAACTTGTACATATACCTGATGTCGAATTAGCCAACTTCACAAAATTTGCAGTCATGCATTTTAACAAAATGATAGATGACACTTCTGTGTAACTGGTAGCGTTTTCATTCCACGGAGGAAAAATTGTTTAGGAAGTGATAGTGAATACGTGACGTATTAGTATTTTTTTGGTAATCTTGCCTTGATTATATATAAGCAATAAATCCTTAAGCATACACTTCCAAGTACACCTGTTTTTACTTAGCGTCACTCATGAAAGAATTTGCAAGGAAAAAGCTTCATCCTTTGCTTCAGACACGTTGAACATCTAAAAGCACATTTTCTTCCAATTAAAATAACTATATTTCGCTATTTTTCTCAGTTTCAGTTTGAGGCATTTTCACGCTTGTACACGAAGTTGATTGATTCCATTTAATTCAGTTTAGAGGAAATTATATTATTCCTTGGATTATATATTCGGGAATATCAGGATGAATCTCAAATACATATACCTTGAATGACAACTTTGAAATGGAATGCTACGTTATTTAAAACATATTTCTGAAGGTGACACACTTCTCGGAGAATTAAATTAATTTTTATGTTACTAAATCGGATTTTTTATCAATAATATTGTTTATGCGGAGAGCTACAGTTAACATCTCCTGCCATTCCCTTCTAATAGGCAATATCATTCCTAATGTTCCTCTACTTCAGAATTCAAAAAAGCTTGACGATAGAAAATTCTTTTCTAAAATGAACAGCTGACCTTACCACCTTTGTTACTCCACCTATCCATTTTCTCCAATAGCGCTCCAAGCTATACCGAGACTTTTACCATATTCTTCAAATCATTCCCAAAAAAAACGCGTAATTGATTATATTATCCATGCGTTTCTCAATTATCCTTCCTTCCTAACTCTCCATCTCCAATGCGGAAAGTCATGTGCTTACCATTGAAATAGGGTAAACGAGGACAATATTCGCACGTTGAAGCTATATTCAAAGTTTGATTCCAAGATGAGCTAGGGCATGTTAGTGGCATTTCGGTAGGCATCAGCGCACGTGCTTCAAAATAGGAATTTTAAATTGAAATTGGGCGTAATTCGCTTGAGAGTAGGTCGATGCCGACCTCACGGTACCCCTTCAGCGCTCCCTCTCTAGCTACTTGCTTGGCATGAATGGCGCATATGGCCTTAGCAGCCACAATATTTCAGGGTACAATAGGAAACATTTTTTTCTGTCAACGATTTAGACATGGCAAATATATTCCTGCCGAATTCTATTCGAAAAACTTACTGCGTAAATTTATCACCAAAGTTGAAACAAAGTTTTTAGGTAACATGTGACGAATTAAAACAAGAGGTGCTGGGCGTGACGTTATAGCATGGAGGTTACTTTATTTTTTTATCATTTATGAATCCTAGTGATGATAGAGGTAAATGTATACTAAAAATGCGTAGCCAACAATAAACACCATCAAGTATTTGAAAACTGCAAGTCCTCTAACCAATTTAAATGAAGTGGTAATATAAGGTTAAAATGCAGAGATGTTCACTCAAAATATTTATGATTGCTGACATTAAATCGAGCATTAGATTATGCCGCTGACTTAGATAGTTGTAATACGTTTGGAGACACTTGAAAAGCTCAAATGAACGTGTGTAAAAAATAATATCGCGTTCCCGATGCAGGCTTTCACATCGTCTTACTGCTCAAAAAGAGTCGGGTACATATATTGTGAAGTTCTTTCTCTTATTCTCAGATAAAATTTCAGAAAAAATGCTCAATGATTTCCCTATCAGTAGGATAGCCATTTTATAAAGCTGCACTGATTTTTAGGGGACACCGGAATGATATTTTCCAAATGAGTAAACATGAAGAATTCCTCAAGAGTTGAATGATAAATTCCAACTCCTTAGGTTCTTTGCCTTTTATCTGTGTTGCAGATGTGCACCACGAGGCCATCTGTGTTGCACCACGAGGAAAATATGAATCGAGCACTTTGGAGACACCACTACAATTGGGGAGATGATTTTTAGCAAAGATTTTGATTGGTTAAATTGAATTTGGGTCTCTGGGCTAATTCATATCTTTGATGCTTTCTTGCATCGTCACTTTTCTCACTTGCAGTTACTTTTCTAATAGTGCCTAAATTTTACGATAGATGAAGACGTAACTATTTTATTGAAGCCTCATATTTAGGTTACAATAAAAAAAATATTTTTGCTATCACAAAAGACCAAATAAAAGTTACCAAAATCATACGGAGAATAAATCATTAGTCATTAAAAGTCATTAGTTTCGTTTCCGAGGATCATCGTCGACAATTCACTTTGAATAGATGCCCGAGTCCTTATCTTCCATCAAAACATAAAATGGGTAAAATTGTAAGGCAAAAAATTGAATAGAATGGATTGTAGGATTGTACTACTTAAAAACTCGGGATACGCGTATCTTACGTTATTTGGCTCTGGGATCACTGACTCAGGGTTTAATCCAAACTCTACAAAATAATCTAGAAATGGATGAAAGACGTTGAATAGAGTAAAATAGAAAGAAAAAATATATGATCGTAGAGATGACGCTATGGGAAATCACCTCGTGTAAAAATTCAATTATTATCCTACGCAACGTGATTTATATGAATATTTTGAATCGTAATGATTAATTTTTCGATCATTGAACATATGTTTAAAAAATTATATACAAGGGATAAAATTGTAAGCAAATATAGTATATCGAAATTAGGAATCCCGGCGGAAAATTTCAACTGCAACAATCGTAATAATTGCCTTACAAACACAAAAAGATTTTAGTAAAAAAATGCATATTTGGCTAACGTAATGATTACCATTTGGTTAGTTCATTAATCAAAGAGTAGAATGATTAAGAGTTCATTAGGGTATTAGGAGAAGGTTTTGCAAGGAATGTGTTTTCTTTCCAGTGTCCAAAGGAACAAATACGACTCAGACGTCCTTAAAAATCGAAATACTCTTTTACCCCTGGATAACAAGCAACCTCGTGACTTTGATATTGCGGGGAATTGCATATACTACAGGCGCTCACCAACCTCGAATCAAAAATGACACTTAGGCCGACATTTCTTTTCAAGTTCGTTACAAGGATTTGTATCGACACTCTCTTTCCGTCAGCACCTCCCACCTCCTCACCGCCCCTCCACTCCCGACACGGCACCAAAAAGTTTCAATCCCTACGTGTTTTATTGCTTGACGTGCTTGTCGTCCTGCTCATGAGACACGTAGGACTGTAAAGGTGTAGTGGGTGTGTGTGTGTATATATATGTGCGTATATATATATATATTTATATATATATATATATTCCATGATATTTATTTATATATATAT
>LYUA01000398.1:670513-685654 GCA_002093875.1 Calopteryx splendens
AGGGAGGGGGCGCGTTGGGGTATTCGGCGGAGGCGGCGGAGGAGAGGAGCGGAAGAGGAGGACTGAGGTCGCCGGCGGAGAAAGGTGGTTCTGTTGGTGTCCTACGGTCTCTGTCGCATCGCCGGGTGAGTGTGATTATTGCTCCATTTAACCGCCCCGAGGGTCTTTCGCGTGTTTCTTGAACGCACCGGAGTAGGTATCGTCGAATTGGGGACACGACGGCGGGCTGATGGCTTCGATAAGACCGTCGGTTCAGCGGGCGGAGGGGAAGGGGTCATCTGTTCTCCTTTCAAAGCGGGGCGGCTCGGAAAGGGAGCGTCGTATTGAATTTTTTTTACTTGAGCGCTAAGGGAGAGTTAGAACGCGGCTCGCTTGTTTAAGTCTCCTCCCGCGGTAAATGTCGAGTCGACTCCGATACTATGAATTCGGGAAGGCTATTCCTCACCGCTGTGATTACCATGCCATATGGAAGTTTTCCCATGCGTTTCTCGTTTTCCTCCGAATTTCTCCGAAGCTAATCATTTTATCCTTACCTCACTTGACACGGTTGAAAATTTTCGGATAGTTTTTATTTATATTTTGTATAACATTTATATATAAGTTACCCTTGTGTGGAAAATGTATCAGACTAAATATTCTATATGTTCACTTAAATTTTATGAGACGACCTGAAATAATCCCCTCTTAGCAAAAATCAATGGATTTTTCAATTTGATAATACATATATTAAACCTTCTAAATATTCCATTCAGACAATGCTCTGATCTGTTGTCGCACATTTCTAACTCCTGGTGTCATCTTATAACTTCTCTTGCAAAAATTAATATCATTAATTCATGTAACGCTGGGATTGTTACATTCCTCAATCAAAAACTCCCATAGTATAATCATGAACACGGTCAGGTCTAATAGGTACCAAATCGTCAACAGTTATGATTCAGGAAGAGGGGGTTAGTGATATTGTGCTAGGTTTCCCCACACTGATGTGAATTTTGGTAATGTCTTTCATTTATTAACATTTTTCCTTTAAATGGAAATTCAGAAGAATCATAAATTTGTACTCATGCCAAAGTAATCATCTGCCCTATATTTATTTTCCCAACATTGGTATGTGGCATATATGGTGTACTTTTACGCATATAGGTATTATTTATTTCCTTTTATAATATGTGGATCAAAAGCCTGGTTTCCATAGAACCTGTCGTTTAAAAAGGAATTCAATTTTGTTTTATTAATTACAATCCATACCTACCATGGAAGGGAACGGCTTAAAGTTTAATTAATATCGAGGCAAAAAAGATGGCAGCAAGTATGGACGCAGAAATGGGCCAATACGTTCACGGTGATTTTGTCTTAAATTTGATTTCTTGGTTGTTAATCTCATAAAAAATATTTTTTTAATAAGGGAGGCATTCTGTTTCGTATGGAAGTCTCAAGGCTGGTTTCTATATGTCTTCCTACCCTCTGAAAGTTCCAGATATCCCTATATAAACAGTTAATAAACTAGGACTTATTGCCACTGAGCTATGACTATGACAGATTTTATATAGGTAATGTTTCCTTATTATTTCATAAGAGTACTAAATATGGATTTCTATGGATTTTAGTGATCAATCATGCCCATTGCCTCTATTTTGATATTCACGTAGCGTAACGTTGGGACTATAAAGGTTTAAGCAGGTAATTTTATAGCTGCGTTATTTGATTATGTACTTCGTCAGCAAGTTTCTTGGCCACTCAGTAATAACAGTAGAAAACTGTCTTCTCTTTCTGGGACTCAACGTCTACATTCAAATATCGGTAAATGCAATTCTTTGTAATGTTCCTCGGGTACAGATTACGAAAAAGATGTCTTACGCTATGTCTTACGCTATATTAAGAAGTTTAAACTAAAATCATTGAAAAATACTGCTGCTGCATGGAAGTAACAGGTGTTCAAGAATGACGCATTTGTTTTAGCTTTGGATCGTTTTCCATACACTGGTAGGTAGGTACTTTGTTTAATGGACATGGCTGCATTTTCGAGTAAAATTTAAACCTTGAAGCTAGTCTAGTAATATAATAATCAATGTACTATTTATGTATCAAAGTACAAAGTAGGAGCACACCCAGGGAGCCTCTAGATGGGCACTTGGGACGGAGTTGATAGAATATCTGTTTAATGGTATACACATCTCTCGAATATATTATGAAATTATCGTGCAAAGTGTTCGTGATAGGATAATACAAATGACACAAGGTCATATTGCATATATTTTGGGAGTACTTACCCTGAGAATTCAAGTGACGTGCGAAGGAAATGCGGATATTATAATAATTCTCATTCTTCACAAAAGTGGACGTGCCTTAGGCCTTCATGCGTATTGAAGACACATCCAGGCACGTTCTCTTCGTGAATATAGGAGTTCCTTTTACCCATCTGTAACTACATATTACCTTCGATACTTAACGCACGTGCTGTTGCCCATTGACCTTTACACACCCGCACACCAAAAAACACGGCAGATTTCTATGAGAATCCCGACGCGGCCCCAGTCACACGTTCCCGCGTATCGATCCCCCTCACCTTTCGCCATTCAGAAACGGAAACCCGCCCCGTTTGGGGGGCCTCTCTCCCCGTCAGGGTTCGCTCTCGTGGCAGGGGCGGCCCGAGACACCGTGACTTTCCACGGCGTCCCGCCATTGGTATCTCCCGACTTCCCTTCCACGCTACTCTCGACCCGCGCGCGCCTAGGGTTCTTATTTTTCATTCCCCGTGTGAGTCCAAAAGTGAATCCACAGNGCGGGGGGGTTGGAGGGGGGGAACGTGAGGTGCACTCGCATAGAATTCGGTGCCGATGGGTGAGAGCTGTGAGAGGGGGAAGGAGGGGTGCGGAGGAGTGGTTGCGGGGAGGGCGGAGTGATCTTGATGAATGGAAAGCAGAGCCATGGAGATGCGTGCGGCCGGTATGAATCGAGAGAGAGAGAGGGAGTGTCTCCCTCCTCTCCTCCCCCCCCCTGGTGGGACATTACTACCGCTCGCTCGCATGGAGGTGGGAGAATTAGACGCCTGATCCCGATTCTCATAAGCTACGAAGACATATTATTAGAGATTTCTTCATTTGACATTTATATCTCTATCTAGATTTGACTTTTAGACAATTCCAGGGTTAAATGAATTAGTGGTATTAATTTTTGCAAGAGAAGTTATCAAATGACAGCAGGATTTAGAAATGTGCGATAACATATCAGAGCTTTGTCTGAATAGAATATTTAGAAGGCTTAATTTATGTGCTATCAAATAGAAAAATCCATTGATTTTTGCTAAGAGATCGCTTCATTTGATTCCGTCACTTGGCTTATTGGCTTTCGTATTTGCCATCTGCAAACTTACTATCCATTGTCTCGCCAACTTTCACCTTCATAGTTGTAGTCACGGGAGTAATACAATTAAATTGTTTCACAGAGTAGTAAACTTTTTTTGTCCCATTTACACGTGTAAGTAGCAGATGATACTTCCTCATAATAAATTTTATTAATGGTAATCAACCGGTTAAGGTAGGTTTCTGATGGACACACCGGTACAATAACTCTTTCTTCATTTCCACATACTTCCTTCCACCCCTTCATCCCATTCAACATGCCTAATCTTTTCCGCCTTCTCCCTCGCTTATCCAACATTTTGCCCTCTTATCACATTCTTCAACAATATATTGCTACTCAGCACTCCCTGAATCCAGTGTTCCTGCCTTGTTTGGATATCTTCAATAGTCTTCTCTCCTTGACTATCATTTCCAAAACGTCTTCTTTCGTTTTGATTTTCCACCATCCTCATAATAATATCCATCCATAAAAAATTACAACTTTTTTAGTATTATTACTGTGTAAAAGGGTCGCGGTAGTCCAGTGGGTAGAGTACTGAGCCAGAGGCCCCGGGGTTCGATTCCGGGTGATTCATCTGGGCACCCTTATCTTTACCCAAGCTCTGTACCATTTTTTTGGGTACCAGGTCGTCCTGGGAAATCACCGGAAAGGAACTGGCTACCCTACCCTGACGTATGAATTTCACACGCCGTTGGGCTTAGTTCTGGGTGGAGCTCTACCCTCACCTGCTAAACTGACCTCCGGGTTGATTACTATGATTGATAATGTGTAACCTGCTGACTTCTGCCGGGTGGTATTAAGCCACATGTTCTGAGAAAATGAGTTGTTGAGTGTTTAAAATTTCCTTTCGGATTTTTATTTTATCAATCTGGAAACTATACTTATCAACCTTAAGATTGTTTTGATAGTTGATGGTGGAGCTCGCATAGGACTGAGCCCTGTGAAGCGTGTAATTTTACAAATCCAAGGAAAGGAGGGGGGTGTCTCCTTTCCCTGTTCCCTTTATGCGGTTTCCCAGGAATATCTTTTTGTGTCTGAAAAATCTCACAGCTTGAGTAAGGATGAAATTCCCCTGGGAATTGGATTCGCCCCCTCTGGTCAAAAACCGAACCCACTAGACTGCCACGCCCCATCCACTTACATTAACTAGTGTGAAAAGATCGCATCCCACGATCTTCATTATTACGGCTGTAATTGCCAGTTTTCCAAAACTTACAGGAAAATGTCAACAAATGTATGTGTTAAATTTATGGGAGATATCGTTGCAGCAAGATAAATAAATACCTGTTGAATAGACTGAAAAATGCTAATAGTAGAAGTTCACTTGACTTTGGAATCCATCAACAGTGTTTGAAGACAAAATGATTTAATAGATTTTGAGAAACTAAGTGGTATAAATTTATGTTAAACTAGTAATTTCCGTTAAAGGTTGAAATTCACCTCGCTGTATGTTTAAATACTGAATGTCAAGGAAATATTTTGTCCACACTTTGCCATATAAGCAAATCCATATAAGCAAATCTGAAAATTTGTAGTTAAATTTCAAACAGAAACCGGATTATTATGAGCTATTAGTGGGTTTTTCTGTCAGCGATAATTCGAGAAGATGTTTAAGCGCGTTAATTATTTCCGAAACCTTAAGCAGAGTCACACGAAATCTCATGAAGAAATCGCCTTCATTAACTGCGAAATATTTTTGCGAAGTATTCCTGAAGATGTAGTGAAACTAGTTGAAAAATAAATTAATATTTCTTGTGGATCGCAAAGTACTTCTTTCCGTTGTTATTTATTAATTGCCCCTAAAATGCTGAAGTCATCAAAGTATAACCATGTACACCGTCGTTTTTGTATACTTGAATAAACACGATCCCATGCCCATCAAATTCTAATATATTGAGGGAAACCGTGAAATGGCTTAGGTTTTTCAGCTCAGACAAGTGACTCTCTACTGAACATGAACTTGCCATTTTGTGGCAATTTTTCCTGCCCAAAAATATAGAGGGAAAAAAATACATGAAAATCATTCTCACTAATAAGCCGTAGTTAGCCTTTGAATGGTAAAATAATCAAAGAGTTCCACTTTGATCATTGGGATTATCATCCAATGAATTAGCCCGACCGGCATCAAAGTTCTCAAGATATTTATTCGACATTCTCCATAAAAAACTTCGTACGTTTCTCAGCTCGAGAGTTCTTCCAAACTACCCTACTCGATAAAAGTTTACTCACCAAACTGTTTTGTTAGATTCCTTCCTCAGTAACAGAAACGTCTCCTTTTTTCAGGCCGTTTTCCTTGACCTTTATTAGTTCAGGTTAGCCCAAGACTTTTGGTATTGTAAAAGACAATGGTACGAGTATTTACGATTATATGGATATGTCAAAATGTCATAGGAACATATTTTCGCTTCCTGGAACAATTGTTTTAAGTATTATTTTCAAAGGTAATGTCTCTAAAGATCCATTTTTCCTGTGAATGAAAGGTAAAACCAGAAATAATGTGATAAAATCATTGTTTTTTAATGTAATGGCATGTAAATTATTATTTAAAACGCCTCGCATTTCGATACACAGCTCGAGGTGCCAGAATTTTGCGTTCTATACATTTTTTCACAGTGCTCCGAGACTAATTAATACTGGGCCAGTGAACGATACATGGTTCAAATGGGAGTAAATATGCTCACACGATAGTAAAGGAATCCCTCGAAAAATCTTGGAGACTGCTAAACTGGAGACCATGTCAAAATCACTAACGATTTTCTAACCTTCTCCTTATAAACACTTAATGTCTCCTGAATCATTCTAATCATAATTACAATAAAAACTTTAGCAATGCCTAATGATATGCTAAAATTAAATTTGTTAAAAAAATAAATAAACTATTTTTCAAAAGAATGTACTTCAAAATTTTAACCAATCGGCGTGACATTTTAAGTAAACGTTTTGGGTCAGTCGCAGCTTTAACCCCCTTCATATTTTTTAACCTATATAAAAATTCGGTTTACGGTTCATCAATGCTACAGTACTCGTAAAATTGGAAGAGCATATATCATTTATTCTAGTTTATCAATATAACTTTTGAATAGCCATCGACTCATTAGAAAGTGCAATATTTCACTAAATCACTAATAGATGAGAAAAAGAATTCCCCATACCCCAAATGGTCTCTGCTTTACTTTTAACATGCATCACAATTCAAGAACTTTGGGGGAGACTTTTGGCAAGACGCCATACCAAAGAGTTGCCATTTTCATCGTTGATAGATCGATGAAGGCGGAGAGTACGTTTAAAAATCACATCCGTCACCGAAATTTTTGCCTCAGACGTGCCTCATTCGTGGATGTATCCCTACGAGGGGAAGAAATGGAAATGGTCTGTGTTTTGAAAAGGTTTTTCATATTTCCAGTGCATCTCTTTTTTTCTTCTGGTGCAATGTTGAAGATTTTCTGGACCGTTCATAGTATTCCCTCCCACCAACTCAAACAATTGTGCAATCGTAATTAACCCTGAATGGTCACAAGTACAGGAAAGTAATAATCCACAGTAAAATTTGGGTCTTACTAAATACATTCCTATGTGCAAATTCCAAGTGATCCTATTTCATGGCGAAGACGCGTTGTTGCTGGATACCGTTAACTTTATCGTAACAATCTAGAAAAATTGAAGGTTGGCAAAACTGTGGCCTACGCTGACATGCCCTATTGATATGTCCGATTATATGCGATTAACTCATAAATGTCTGCAGGCGAATACAGCTCATGCACAGACGTTCTTTTTGGTATTCCGCGGAGAGCCTAATTTTTTCTGAGAGTCAAGATAAAGTCCCAGTTTCACGCTGTCATATTGATCCCTTTTGAGTTCCCGAGCTAGAGCCCTCGTTAAAAAACTCCTCCCCCATTGTGGTCAACGAATGAGACCCCACGTCTCCCACTTTTCCACAAACCGCGTTCTTTTCCAAGCCTCCCACAAGTTGAGGTGAAACCATAGGAACGTTAAGGCCAACGGTTCGGCCATGTTGGCTCGCGATATTGAATTTAAGTGGCGACGAAACGCGATACGCAGCGGAAATCTAAGGGAAGGATCAGTTCAAACGTTTTCATTCCTGTTATTTTTAATCTATAAGCAATGCCTCTTCCGATTTTTTTCGAGCTCAAAATGGTGAAAAGCGATGTATTTTCAATAGATTCTCATCCCCCAATCCAACGTATACGTCTGGGGAGCACACCGTCCTTGCTTCATATCGATTTTCTGAACTTATGGAGCGTCCTAAATAAAAATTATGATAATTTAGCATTCTAAAAATATCCAGTTCTGCATGATTGATCATCTTTAGGGTCTTAAAAGTTTCCATTATAGTTTGTGATAAAGCTGATGAGAATTTCCACTCAAAGCATATTAATAACTCCAGTACAATCCAAATTACATGGGTATAGTAGTGTTCTGGCTGACCTTTTAAGGCGACCTCATAAGTAGGTCATGATACTCGGATTCACTTGGCAATGTGCCGGTAGTATTAACGGCTTCACTCTTATATACTAACCGCGTACATTTCTTCTGGAAATTTTAGCATGCAGACATTCCATTTGGATTGAGAATTATTAAATTGAGAGGAATAAATGGGTCAAGCATGTATCTTTGCACCAAATAACGATTCAGTAAGAATGGTAACTAACTAGAACTGGACTTTTAATTAAATTTATATGCCTAACATACGTTATTTGAAGGTTTTAAATTATTATTGTAGATAACTGGAAATACTTGAGCGAAAGCTAAACTGTAATTATTCCGGGGAAATGATTTTGGTGAGGGTGGATTGGAAACAAGTTTTTTGTGGCATGATTTTTCCATTACCTATTGGTAGAAGGCCCAGTTCTACTCTCGTATCCATCGTTTTCAATGATGTATGTATTTGTATAAAAAATGATCTCGCCACTTGAACGTATAATAGTTTTTTTCAAAATAATCAGTCTTTCGTTCTTAAGTATTCTGAGACAGGTAGGTGCCTACCGTTCAGTATCTGTACGATCAATCCAAACCTATTTCTACTGCAAGAGGTTAAATATTTCAGCATTAACAGGATGCAAATATACTGTGAATTCATTTAGCATGAGTGAATTAATAAAATCAGAAAAACTACGATATAGTACACATTTTAACTTTTTTATGAAATAATTTTAACATTTTACTTCATTTTAATTTTTTTGAAGAATATTAAGTAAAAAAGAGAAAAATAAATACTGATTAATAGATTCAATGAAATAGCTATTTTCTAAAAAATCTCGGAAGCCAATTTTTTGAGTCTATTGTTAGGGTAACATTTTATCGTAGAATTCTTAAGCATCTGTAAGACCCTTACCCCATGGTTAGTCTTCCATGAATTCCAAATATTATGTTTTCAAGTGTTTCAAAAGCACGCCATCGTCCAACAACCTGTGGACCTGCGTAAACGCCTATTGCTGACAAACTGGTCTATTGATGAATTTGGCGGATAGCTAACAGTTGGTAGGTTCGAATTCAATCTTGATATATTTTTTTCAAATTCTAGTCGCTATTCCTCTTGGAAACCTTATGGAAAGAAAAAGTGACTCCTCGAGTTTTCACAGACTACGAATAATCGCTAGCATCTGGAAGGAAAAAAATGCGTGCGTACATAAAGGAGTTCCGGTAAACAATTACCGAATAAATTGACTTAAAAAAATTGATCGCTCTATCCCAATCATTGATTGAACTCATGCGTCGAAACCTTTTCATAGGGTTTCACGACTACCGTAACTTATAGAAACATTTCTGAAAAACATTTAACCCCAATTTGTACACAGCTTGGGTTGCCAATGATCGTGACCTAAAAATTTACATTAAAACAAACGAAAATCTACATTTTATTCCGAACGGAATCACAATTTACTCACTATTGGAATAACTCGAGTATATTAATGTGGTCGGTGCATTCATAAAATTATTAAGTTCGGTTGAACATCATCTACGATAAAAAAGGAGATATATTTCTGTTGATGTTAATCAACGTTTGAGATTCATGATTGAATACTACTAAATGTACTCTATTCTATACACCATATATGATGTTCAGTGTATTCAGATAAAAAACAAAAATTAGTAAAACATCTAGAAAAATGTTTTCGTATTATACGTCTGTAAAATGTTTTGCCTGATAATGAAGCTAATTTAAAAAGGTTTTTTAATATAATTCAAAACTCGGGTTTGTCATAAAACAAACGGTTTTTTTCAATTTTTGGCGATTACTTAATATCGATGAAAGGTTGCGGAGGCAGAATTCAACTGGCATTATGTCCCTCACACATGTGTACGTCAAATGCAAACCGTTTAATAATATTTTTAAGTTTTCCTGCTTAATTAAAAAAATAACTTACTAATCCAAAATGGATTTACTTTTCATTTTTACATACGCTATGAGCCGCAAAAGTAAAAAAATAAAATATCTGGTAAATGAAATTTCATCAAAAATGTGTATAAATACCTATTAGAAATACTGTCGTTATTTTTTATAACCAATTTAAGAAAATTTTGTATAAATCGCTTAAAAGAAATAAGATTTAGGCTCCAAAATATTTCATCCACCTATCATTAATGAATTCGCCTGTTTCAATCATTAAGTACATACGCTGTAGACGACCCAAATTGCGGACTCCATAACTGGTCAAGAGAAGAATTTATATTCGTCAGTATTTATTCCTTCCATAAATAGTCACCAACCAGTCAAATTAATGGGAAAATATTGGTAGTCATTACCAGAGGAAGCATGTTTGTGAGTCGTTAGTTGCAGATTATCAATAGAGTGATAAATTCTCTTAGTCTTATGAGATCTTACGGTCTCGTACTTCGAACCGACACCAAAGTCGGCCGACCTCGGTGGCGGCGAGCTAACGTCCCTGAACATCAATCCAGAGGACGTAAGTTCGATTCCCTCCTAATTGGATACTCATTCATCAACTAAGACCTGGGTGCCTGTAATTGTCCTTTTTTTATAATCCTATTTAAAAGGTTAACCACTTGGCGGTTTTCAAATTAATAGTAAATAAAATAAAAATATGTCCATGAAAAATCTATTTGATGGACTAATTCTCCACCCAGTAATTAAAATTAAGTAGAGTCTTTTACTCCACTTATTTCATGATAACATCTAAAAATTGGTAGTTTCCTGTTGCATAATAAAAATACTTTTTTCATGGTAGCAGTACTTTGTAGAATGTTAATTTAATGTACTTACATCGATTTCAATGACTCAAATTTTACCATAATAAAGGGAAATGAAATTTTACTTGACGTTTTCTATCTCCCTTTATAAATAAATCCATTATGTAAATATCGAATTAAGTTACTATTGATCATATAATTTTAAAATATTAATGAGAAGCAACATCTCACATTGCTGAACTCCAGAGAATATTCGTCTTTTAATTGAATTTCAGAAGAAAACCGTTGACGCACGCGTCTCCAATTTTAAAGCTAAATTGAATATTTTTAATAGTCATGAAAATTTCCATTACTCCTTTGTTGCTACAAAATGGTTATATAAGTACCCTATTGCATAGAGTACTTATACAAATAAGTTTTGATAAGGGTCTGCCCATTTATTACTTTCGTATCCCTCTCCTCATTTTCTCCCCGTGTGAACTTTTGTTAGAACGATTTTATTTAGAGTATCACACCCACCAATTTACCTTCTCAACGTTTTCTATATTATATTCAGGTTTACCGACTACAAACATAGCTATCAACCATTATGTACTCGGGAGCAAAAAGAGTAG
Organism: Calopteryx splendens; assembly: GCA_002093875.1. Lineage (NCBI taxonomy): Eukaryota > Metazoa > Arthropoda > Insecta > Odonata > Calopterygidae > Calopteryx > Calopteryx splendens. The sequence goes on from LYUA01000398.1 coordinate 681,661, forward strand.
GTAACGTAATGTGTGGTTTTCTGTCATGGTCATCATCCAAAATGCAGTCGCTTTTCTTTTGTAGTCTCGAACTTCCCATAACCTCTACCATCCCTCTGGTTCACCTTGTTACACATTAACAGAAACTCTCCTCTACCAATGCGCGCGATACAACAAAATCAAAAATATTGGTCAATCGGAGGGGGCTCACCCTTTACGTACTCTAGCATGCAATGTGTCTTTCCTGAATTATAGGCAGTACGCGATACACAATATAGTGCTGGTTGCCTAGGGCGCAGGATGAATATTTTTTTATTTGAGAATTTGGATTCAAATTTGAATTTTATCCGTGCAGTATACCACCAAACAAATTAAACTAAAATGCCGATCTTGGCTTATTAATAATTGCATATGCTCAGGATTATATTCATTATGCACTACATGATATTTTGTCCCGAACTACAAATATTTTGTCCAGAGTTTAACCGGCATATTCTATTGAGGTCTAACGAGCAGCGACACGATCGGGATTCCATTGAACATTATCCGTCACGAATTTTGGGATAAGCGTTTCATATGTAAAATATGGGCATGTCGTGAGTTCAGTTGTGTAATATCCGCTTCATCGCCAAACATCTGGAAATTGGATTGGCCAAAAAATTTAAACTTTTCCAAAAGAAGCGACAGTGTGAAACTATGACTACGACTAACACAAATGGTCCACTCATTATTTATACTTGAAAATAAGGAATTTCGGATAACGTTGTTGAGTGAATAACATTTAATTAGAAGTTCTCAATTTTCAATCAACTACCCAAATCAGAATATGAGAAAGATATTTTTCATTTCGGTTGACGTTGAGAAAAATGATACCTAGTGATATTTTTTCAGCGAGGCAACTTGATGATGTACGGAGTGAAAACACGCTAAAAAAACATCGTGGTTTCATGGGATAACTGCGAAAACTCGAATAACGTCGTTTTTTTATCAAGTATTTTATCCATTATTTAACATTTGAGGTTATCGTGAGGCACAGGGTGATTGTTTCCAACAGGTCTGTTACTGACCTTACTGGTGTATAGACGATTGAGTGAACATTAGTTTTACTTTCATCATGACAAGATGAAAGAAAAATACTTAAATCATAAAAAGACACAATTATATTTTATACGCACAAACTCGAAAACCATGAGTGAAAAACAACAAAAAAAGACGATCACAGGCTTTGGTGGAAGTAACGGAAATACTGATATAATTTTATTTTTGGAATATACGTGATAGACGTAGTAGTTTGAAAGGGAAAGTAATTCCGCGTTTGAAACTAAAATAATTTAATCGGCTGTACCAAAACCAGTTAAAACTATGTTCAGGGTTGACCAAATTATGACCAGTGTATGTACATGGATTTCTACATGAATAATCCGACTCAATAAGTGTCGAACTATTGTGATTTAAATTAATATAAACAAGAAATAAAATCTCGAGAAATATATTCTTCACATTTTGTTTACCCTTAATAATTCCTAACTTTTTTATTCCCTTTGCACTTTTCACGCTCAATCCTTACCTTACTTCATTTCCCTTCTTTGACATTGTAACAATATGCCTATCTCCCACGTTTATGACATACCTATCCCCCCCTTTTTAGTCTAAGAGGATAGTGCGAATTTCGTTTCATCTGTTAGCCTCAATGAAACAATCCATACCACTTTATTATGCTATTTCAATGGAAAGGCGGGCGAAAGGAAAGCTATTTCATTCGTCACGAGTGCCTTAAGACTCGAATTCATCAAAGAAAACCCAACGAGCATACGAAATAAATATAACCGTGACGATTCAATGGCTTTGGCTATGCCTTTGATGATGTAAAAATGTAGAAACGGCCAACTCCCATGGGCGGAGTGAGCAATCAGAAAGGAGTGATCACCCCTTGGGAAATCGCACACATGTGAAAGGTGCGTGGGTCGCCTGACAGCCGCGAGACTTATACTCCTTGACGACCGTAACGATGAGTCATACTACCATTCAACGACACGGCACTCGGAAATGGGAGTCCCCCGAAAATTGTTCCAATCCCAAGAGAGATTTACGGCCCTTGGGTTATCGCGGTTTCGAATGCATTAATCAGAAGGTTAAAAAAAAACATTGGCCATTCGAGTCGAGTAAGCTTCGGCGAAATACAGGAATTTTACACGCTGGGTCAAAGCAAGTTAGTTGTAAATCTCGTCTCACTCCTTAATTGGTTTAATTAGCCATTTACAAGTGTCCAAGTATATCTTTTTGGCTACTAAATTTCCTTTCGGAAATTTAATTTCACAGTAACACCTGTACAAAATTAATTTCTCAAGTAACAATGTAAAGCTTTGAACTCATACTGAATATAATGCTAATTTGCAAATTTTATAAAGCCGATTTTGGTGGAGCTCACTCATGTTTTTGAAAGATGAGGCAAAAAATACAAAAAAACATGTGGACAGCGTTATTCATGGTAGAATGACTCTATGTTTGAGGTTATTTAAAAACAGATAATTTGAGAAATAATCAAGCTAATATTAAGGTCTGATTTTTGTCTTCATTCCTTTATTATTTGATACACGCTAACGTTTTTGCTGTTGAGGAAATTATCAAGTTTTGTCGCAAAAAGGCATCGATAAAGCCAATAAAATATCTATTCCATATTCAATTAACACTGCTTATGATAAATTTAAGCATAATGAGCTATTTGAAAATAATTGTACGAACATTTTGTTTGATTATTATTGCTCGAGTAATCCCTTCTATAGCATTTTTACAGTATCAGTCCCCAAACATTCATAAATCACCGTATTGTTAAACCTCCGGGATTATTTGGAAGTTAGGGAGTCCCTCGAGTCCCCTTCCACAGGTAGGAATCATTCTTAGGCATTATCAGTCATCATCGTTGTAATTTATGTTTATGAAATATATTGGATTAAGTGGCATAAATACTTAACTCACTGAATGTTGTGTCAGATTTTAGACTCCCCGACCAAGAGGTTGTGCTTAGTTTCACACCTCAAAATGCATCAAAAACATCCAGACGCCATCAAAGTGCCTTTTCCCAGAAATAAATCTCAGAAATTCCAAGGTACCAAATATTTCGAAGAAATATTTACATATAATTATTTATATTAATAATGTCTTTTACCCAATATTTCTTCCTACCCTCTTTTGATCTTATGGATGATTTGTCACTCTCTAGCAGAGGCATTGAGGTGGATTGACAATAACCAATGCCGAGAGAATATTTTGTCATCGTGATCAAGACACATTAATCCCGCGTTTGGCTTGATGCAACACTCCACCCTTTCTTCCTACTCACCTCTTCAGCTATTAGTATTTTATCCCTATCACGCACATGTAACCTCCTCTAATTGTCGAAACCTGGGGTTTTCCACCGTCCTTTCTCCTATTCGCCTCGCCTTCCGCAATTTTTTGATAAATCTATCGCGTCGCGTCCCCGATGAGTTTTAACCCTTCCACACCCTTGGTATTTTTCGATTGCCCTTCACTTTCCACCCACTCGCGGAACTCCGTTTTCCACAATAACCCACCATGATTATAATCCAGTGGAAACATATTTCCATAGCTTTTCAACCATCTTACCACGTTCCGCAACCGTCGGGGAATCTAGCCCGATTTTTTAAGGGCATTCCGCAAGGGAAAAATAAAAAAAAAGGCCCTTAGCTTCGGTCTCCGGCGGGCGGTCCAACCTTTTCCACTGCCCAATTCATTTTTCGAAGAAAATGATCGTGGAGTGATGACGATCGGCGCGATTGATACGCCCCCGCGGAGCTGTCACCGCTCGGGTTTCGGTCCCGTCACATCCGGCGCCACGACGGGCGTCCATCCCTCTCGCTTGTGCACCGGCGGAGGGTGAACGAAATAAAAAAGGGGGCGCTGGAGAAAGGGAATGCTAAAAGAACGGGGAGGGAGGCCAGGGGGATGTTTCAGAAAACCTTCGATTCCAAGATTCGGCTCGGATTCGGAAGAACTT
>LYUA01000398.1:762786-777311 GCA_002093875.1 Calopteryx splendens
CCCCCAAGGGTTCTCCCCTCCCCTACTCCCCCCTTCAGTTGTTCCTCCTCCTGTCTCCGCTCCCTCCCACCGCACCCGCGTCCCAGAACGGGCCAGCCGTTCACAGTTCGATATCCAACTCTCTCCAATAGTTCCAATATCGATCGTCGTTATAGAATTCATATCGAGGGGATAAAAATATAGTATAAGTAGGCTTGGCGATAGTTTCTGGGTGCATCATGTCATAGCGACACTATCGGGTATATTGAGCAATATAAGGTATCATCATCCTGGGTTATCGATCCGAGCAGCTATCTAAGCTCTTCTGTTACCGCCAATTTTTGCATTCCTCCAAAGTAACTTGCGCTGACTTCGTCCATCAATCGTTTCTCGTAGTTTATCCGCGTTCTTCTTCTGTATTTTTTCCTCTTATTTTTCCCTCAATGTCTTCTGAAAACAATCGTGTCTCATGCTGTTTTCAATTAGGTGCCGTTATAATGAAATATCAGGTATTCCGAGCAATATTGGCGCTAACGGGTTTATCGAGAATTATAAATGCATCGGGAATGATCGGAAATCTCGGTATTGATTAGTTTTGACAATACCGCCAATTGGCTTTATTGTATCTGGCGTAAATTTGAGGAACTTCTCCTTTACAAAATAGCACAGTAACTTAGTTTTTATCCACATATATTTATTCCTCATGACCAAGGTTTCGTTGTATCAAAATATTATCACTTTATGATGTAGTGAAACAGCTTAATTTTCGATTTTATTCACGAATTCAGGGATAGACCCAATAAATGAACCTTGGTAAAACATTATCATCTGAGGCTCTGTTATCCCGTGAACTGAAAATGAAAATACTCAATGGTTTCCACCCACTCGGTGACAGTTACTACGCTATCGGGTTCGGCTCAACACGGAAAATAACCCTTAAGCACCGTGGCGATTATGTGGAGGTGGCTTTTGATTAATAACTACGGGACCACCCCTTTTAACGAAAGGGCTATGCGCTTCGATGTTTGGCCGGAAACTAGGTAACAGATTGAAGAAAATTCGAGTTTTTATTATTTTTTTAAACTAGCAGAAAAAATAATGAAAAAAGTTGTGAATGAGCCAATTGCATAAATTACAATGATTTTGAAACCCGGTCCAAACCGGATCGGTTCATTTGGCGAGTGTGAATTGTGTGCTTTTTTCCTACCTGTTCTGCTCACGTCATCACTCCTGCGGATGCCAGTCGACTTCTCTTCCCCTCGCCACGAAAAAAAACGCCACTGAAGGGGATTTCCACGGGGGGCGCCGGCGTCAGAAATGTCGCGAAAGGATCACTCGGGCTGTCGGATGGAAGCGGTGGGAAATGGCGGCCGGAATAATAATAGGAAGATCCCAGGGCTCGATGTCACTTCATCATGAATCGACGATCACGAGGGAGATTTCCTCGCTGGCACAGTAATACTCTTTGAATTCGTGGGCGACGGGGGGACGTGATGGTCATCGTGACATTCCCCCAAGGTGGATAAGAGAATCTATTAACCTTTAGCGTTGAAATCTGCAAATTGAAAAAAAAACAAATTTCTACGTATCGTGGCTGAAATTTATTATATTGTGCTTGAAAGCAATCAAAACAGTATTTTTTTACGAAGCAAACCTTACATTTATTTTTAGCTGATGCGCATTTACTGTGAAATACAAGTAGGAAAATAAAAAACTAAAGTATTTTCTAAATTCTTTAATGTTAACGTTTTCCTACATTCGAGCATATTAGGTTTTTGTTGTTAACACTCGAGATGACAGTTAATTCCTGTGGTACATAATAAAGGTTTCGGGAAATTTCACGGAAAAAATCAGGTACTTATATTTCGCGGCGTAAATAGTAAAAAATAAATTGCCACGAATAAGCGATCGTAATTACGAAAAGTCTTCTTTTTGAAAACGTCGCTCAATTAAGATATTCGAAAATACGAGATGTCGTAGATCAAAAATGGACGTCCAATGTGGCTTTCCTATGTTAAAAGCCATTCCATCTCATTCGATGATGCTCGGTCAACCCCAGCTTTCTTTACCACCTCCTCCGATGCGTCTTCTCCTCGGGTTTCCACCCCCTATCATCCTACGCAGCAACCGCGTAGCTTGGCGCTATCCATTATTGAGCTGTCAATGGCCCCGAAGATTCCTTCGCGATTCTTTTTACTTAGTGTTCTTTGAGGGTGCGTGAAGCCCCCACCCCTCTTTCTCTCTCAATTTAAACTTCTTCTCAACGCTAGCGGAGGAGAATCTTGAATGCCAGATTGGGAAGAAAACGGAATCGTTCAAAATTGGTAAAGCAAATACAGGATAATTAAAATGGAGCGTTTTCAATCCATTTTTAATGTATCTATAAATGGTAAAATAACTTCTTAAGGGAGAATTTCCATGACCATGTTCCAATCGGCTGGCATTCTGAGTGTATAAGCGATAAAGTTCGCACAGATTTTAAATCGTTGTTTTAAAGGTAATTTTAATGATGGATGTTTCCTTAGGAAATAAAGATTCTATGTTTAGAATATTTATTGTGTAATATGCACGCATTTTACATGCGAAGAAAATTATTTTTGAAACACCATAAAGATGCTTTAGCTTGTCCAAGGTTAAGCTGTGACTGTTCATTTCGTATTATAGAGAATTCTCGTAATTCAGAAAGGCCCCACAACAAATAGACCAATATATACAATAGAAGAACCACTAAAAACCCTACGCTACTTTGTATTGGGAATTTTTAGAGGCAAAACTCATTCAAATTAAGCGGATTTTCTATAAGAAATGAATATCGAATGTCTCAATAGATGAGCTTGTACTCTTTGATCATGAAGATAGAAAATGTTATATTTATGTCTTCATGTACTTGATACATAATTAGCTATTTTTTATTGCGACGAAGTTTATGCAGTGGAAGCGCATGTTTGAAACTTTCGTTTTGCTCTATTTTACATGAGTTAGCGGCAATTACTTTCGTGTGTGTCGCTATTACAAAGAAATCAAATTAAAAATTAGTTAGAAAAGTATTGTAAGTATATGCTGCTGAGCATATTTGAATCATGCTGCCATTAATGTCTTTCAGTATAGTGAGTCATCTTCATGGGTTTAAATTATTACTATCACGACAGTTTTTAGATGATTGATAACTGTGTTTGGGTGCAAAAAATTGTTATCGATATTAAAACAAGTCATGTAGTGCAGTTTAAATCATTTAATAGGAAGTAAAAGTTTGTAAACTAGAGTTAAATCATTTAAAATCATAGTTTTAGAATTATCTGTATGCACATATTTCTAGTGTTTTCTAATTATTAATTTTTGTTTGAATCATTCATCAGTCATGCGTTTTTGCGATCACTTCAAATTTCATAAACCACAAATTCACTTCCTGTTGATAACTATATTGGTCCATGGCCCCATCATAGTCCTCACAGACTATAGAAAGCCTCTGCAAACAGCAAATCAAAATTTCATTGCAACAAGTCCTTGACTCACCCTTAGCTCAGTGCTTACTTTAGGCGCCAGGTTCCACGTTAAAATCGCTACAAACGCATTTCCCTGAGTCGCGAGGCATACATTAATATTTTTCCGAAACCAAAAAATTATTTCTCTGAAAATTTCTTGGTACACTAACCCCTACACTATACCCTGTGAGCAAACCCTTTGCTCCGTACCTAGTTTAGGCGCCAAGGTCACCGGTATAACCCTTTGCGAACACATTTCCCTAAGTCGTGAGAGAGGTACGCTAACATAATGTTCTTTTTGAAAGAGAGCGCAAAACAATATACCTACACCTAAAATCAAAATAAATTTAAAGTAGAGATTTATATATTCTCCTTATACGAGTCGTAAAAAAGTGATGTGGGAGATAACTCGGGGAGTCCCCTGGTGGGTAATTTGAATTCAAAGTTCTTCTCTTTCCGTCATTTCGGTTTCAAAAAATTAGAAAGAGCGAGTTGACTTCTGGTGAAAATGTCGTCTTGCCCGAGTGATATTATGCAAAGAAATTAGCTTTATCCCTACATGCATGTTCCAGGCGAATAATGTTTCCGCTTCCTCTGCTGCCTAACATTTCCTACACGATCAAGAGTATTTATTCCCTTTCTCGATGCCTTGGCTTAGATCTATGCTGCATTCTTTGTGCTATGATTTTTCTGGGGATCTCCAAGCTTTTGACAAGGGTTAATTTTCAATCGCTCTATTTTATTGAGAATACAACTTTATTTGTGACTCACTTCCATATAACCCTTTGAGCCTTTGAACCCTTTGAACCATTCGTATATGAAACTTACCCTGCCAAGTCGTGTGACAAGGTGTGTTAGGTCCATTGGGGTAGTTGATGGTTTGTCATCATTCCATATCATTTTGCTTTCGGATAGTTCGAATGGTCGTACGAGATGTTTACTGCTGCAATCAAGAATTGAGTGAATGGAAAAAAGGATTCCATGAATTGCTCTGTTCGACAGTCAGGTTCACTCAACTTGATTGTACCATTATGCATTGGGGTCATTCCAACCAATGTAATACGGGGATAAAATTAATTCCTCTGTGTTTTTGTGAAACTCTCACGATTTGTACCTACCTAGAAGGTAGTTTATATCGTGCATACCTAAACCAAACCTTAAAAAGGAGCCTGCGCTTTCAAGTTCTTTATTCTTAAGATAGAAAAATTTGGTGGTAAAGAGTGAATTTGCTTAGTGATCCCTTGTTTGTTTTATTGATGTAATCCAATTGCAATATAGTAGGGTATAGAGCAGTATAGTATAAAATAGGCAATTTCATATAAAAGTTTATGATGAATTCAGGTTTTCAGCACCATATAAAAGTGATAGCAAGACTCAATTACCTAAATATTTGTTTATATTTAAACTAAGTTAAATAAAAAATATGATATACTAATAAACAAATTTTAATTATTCTAAGGTATAACACATAAAAATATTCTTAAGATCTAATATTATAATTATGTATTGTACGAAAGTTATGAGAAAACCTTTGACAACATCGTGATTTATTTAAACATGTGAATGCAACAGAGCGCCATGGTATCCTGCATTCTACTAGGTACCTACCTCATTTTTGAGCCCGTGAGCCTTACTTAAACAAATATTCGCAATCATCTATTAATTAGCATATTATATTTTATTTTCATTATCATTATCATCATTTGTTGTGGTAACACCTCATTAGTTGTTTATACATTTTATTCTTATTGTAGCTCATTCATTCCCTCTCATTCAGTTTTTCTTTAATATCCTGTATCGTCTCTAAACGCTTTAGGTATCATATCCACTATCATTTATTCGTTTTCGTGATGTTTTCATTAATTACTTATACAGTTTTCTTTTTATCTGCCTGGTAACCCTGTCATGTTTATTACATAATTGCGGCACGGTGATTTCATGAAGACTAGAATTGTTTGTTAAACTTCATTACTCGAATTACAATCCCGATGACCTTGGTTGAAAAAAAATATAGTTTGATGTTTTTATCTATCTTATGCAATATAACTTATTGAGAAACATTACTTGGGCCAAATTCTACAGAAATAAATATATGTGAAAGAAAACTATATTTCTTCCACTATGGAAGCTCAATTTGTAGGTTTATTCGAACTTTTTCAGATTTAAATATAATTTTCTATTGTTCGATGACCCAACGATATTTTTATACTAATTACTAGGAGAAAGTGCTCTCAATAATGTATTTTAAATTCAGATTTTGTAACCTGACAGCCCATAAATAGATGTTCCTCATAACATGACACGAAATTTCGACAAAATTACTAACGAACAAATATCTTATCAACGGGATAATTTTAATATGGGATTTATGTCTTCGTAATAATATAGTAGCTATGAGGTAATTCCTCCCAACGTGACGAATCTGAAGGTAATAAGGGCTTGTGACCACTGATTATGATATCATTTGTTTAAATAAAATCTTGTTGTAGTGATTCGTTTCCAAGTTCTAATGTTGTCCTTCGCTTGTGTTTTCAACAGTTCACTGAGCGGCGGAGGGCAGCTGACACTCCCTTCTTCGCTTCTTGGACCATCCAAGATGGAGTACGGCAACTACAACACGCGCCCCATGGGCCAGCAGGTCTGTTATCCTCATTCCCCCTGGACTTTCATCCTCCCTTTCGCTCGTGGCATCGTTGACGGGTACCACGTCCACAACTCCACACCCCTTCCGAATATTTCCGTATAATAATCCCCACAAAATTTCCCTAACGCCCGCTTCACCTGTGGAGAGGAAACGATGTGCTTCCCCTCAGCAGGTGAACGGAAATTGCGAGGTGAAATTAACCAATCCCGTCAGCACTGCGGCGTCGCGTGATTTATGCTTGTATCTCGAAAGTTAACCTGATTAAGTATACTTGAAAAGCATTTGATAATTAAAGGCCTCGGTGGAACCCTATCCCACAATTATCTCGTTTTCAAAGAAGCCTACTCATCCGTTGCCATAATAAATAGATTAAAACACTTTTGCATATTCCTCAGGTTTATTTGCTTTCACTCTAACTTTATGTCTTTATCACTTTTACTATATAACGAATATTGTATGCTTAATAATTCCCATATCATGGAAAGTAGGTATATGCTTTATGTCATAGCCTATACGTATTTCTTACGTGTTCTGTGTTCCTCATTATTCTCTCAGTCATTTTGTCTCTAAATCGATAAGTATCAATACCAAAAATGGGTTCAAAGTTTGCTTAGACACGCTGTTAAACCCATTTTAAGTAATGTTGTTAACCAGAATGTTACAGAAAATGTTGCAGGGAAGCTGAAGTAGTCATGTCGTACTGTGAGTAATCGTTGCAACCATAAATAGTTATAAATATTGCGATGAATTAAATTTAATGCAATATAAATCACATAAGTTACAATTTAAGCTTCACAGTAAAGTGAGGTAACTTTTCGGAATTACCAAATAAGATGTAGAGGTAAACATAACAATACCAAATATTTTCTCCCAAAATAACGATATCTCAGCTGAACTTACAGATGGGGTTGATAAGGTGTTAACTCTATGCATGAAAAGTGTTGCCAAATTAAGAATTAAATGTGTAAACACAGAGAAAAGTTAGGAGCAGGGTAAAATTTTCGCTTTCCAGTTGCATGTGGACACCACCACATGCCCCAGAATTCCTAAGTTATTGCAGATTCCTATGGTGAATTTTAAAAGTACGAGGGTGTATCAAAAAATAACTTTCACTTCTTGGTAATAAAATATACGCTTGGTGAAATAAAATTGAAAAGTATATTATTTTCTAAAGCATATAACCTCCTTCAAAATATTTTTTGACATAAACATAATTTTTCTATGCATTTTTCAGTACGAAAAATTTTTTTATAACGAGAGAAATCAAATCAACCCCAATTTCACTGAGCTATTTTCCATTTTTCTCCATCATTTCCTCCTCATTTGCAAAATGCTTTCCTCCGAGGTCTTTTTTTCGTTTGACCTTTACAAATGGTAATCGCAGAGAGATAAATCTTGGCTAGATATGAGACCCGCCCATATTTTCCACTGGAATTTTAGAAGCTGTTCCAGTTTGACGGTTGCTTCGTGGAGTATTGCACTTTCATGCTGTGCAGTTGATCAGTTTTCCCCGTCTGTGGTCCCTTATGGCTTTCCCTAAAGTTTTTCAACGTGTCGTATTGCGCCGTTGAGTTTACCCTACACCACCTCTTCCCCTCACCACTTAAATGATGTTGTGGATAGGAGGCTTCTACCCAGTTCATCCGTCAAATCTGTTAGGCTTTCGTCGGATTGCTTACTCCATTTTCAGAATGCCTGGTGAGACACTACATATTCCTTAGTAGATGAACGAAATTCACGATGGATTTGTCAGATTCGAGTATTTCAACTACATATTATCATACAGTTGTAACATACAAAACTTCCAATTTGCAGTAACTATCGAACTAAAATGCCGTAGCAAACGACCTCTACACACAATTGATTAGGCAAACTGATCAAAACTTATTCCCATGGGCAGATTAAATTACGTACAACGTCACTTATAAACAATATTGTTGCTTCTTAAAAATTCCGATTGATGCTAAGTGAAACCTTTTCTTTGATACACCCTCGTACAAGTTATGTGTCGTGCTACAGCGGGTACGAATTTGCCTTATATCTCGTTTTTTGCGCTTTCTATAATTGTTTTAGGATATTACTCCTGTTGAATATCCCCAAAATTAGTACAGCGAACAGCCCTCAAACAAACATACCTATTGATCTCTGATGGATGACTAATTTTTTTGAACGAACTTCATAAAATCATTCACACATATTTTAGATTGATTCTGACAAAAAGGAGAGGAGTAATAATCATTGCAAAGTCCGGATTACCAGCTAGCAAATTCAGCTGATCGGAATTTATCAATCCCTATCTAATTCAAAATTGTGCAATCTTAATCGCTAAAACATTTGCTATTTTTGTACGATGTTGATCCTCCTTGACCGTTATAGTAATGGCGAATAAGCATTTCGCTAATATGCACATGGAGATATGCGACGAGGATAACATTGTTATTCAATCCATCCCCCTATTAATTTGTTGAATACATCCCAGACACGCTAATCAGGCATATATTAAACAGAATTCTTAATTACTGAGATATTTATCTAAATTGCGTTGAATCTATGTGCTAAAAATTAAAGCAATGTTCCAAAAATTAGTGAAATGTTTCGCACTATCCACCTTAAAATATATATTGAAATACTGTGCTTATCATTCAACAATTAATCTTTGTTTTGGTGTTTATTCTCTGCTCCCACATTTCATTGACACTCACGGAGTATTCCAACATTCCCAAATAAGACCTCTTGAATCGTTTCCTTTATCAGAGCCTTAACGAACGAGAGAGAATCACAGCCATAAGTTTCTGTGCTCCCCATATTTATCAAAACACAACAATTTAATGCACGGTCTTTTACGCAACCAAACTGATTCATAGGTCGAGTGGGTACATTATTATTGGTTTAAGATTAATTTACTATCTTCCTGAAGGATAGCACAGGCCAATGATCCATGCCAATACCATCCAATGCCAGAAGAGAGTGCCAATGAAGGAAGCCAATAAATGCCTTCAGGGTGAGGGAAGGGAAAGTGACTATGGCAGTCGATTGGGGTTTCTGGCCTCGGGAGACTAGATTGATTCCAGTGGAGGGTAATCAGCTGGTAAGGTGCATCGCGCCCTGTCATTAATGCACCTCCCCCTGAAAGCGTTGCCTGGAGCGGCCGACGCTTGTTTAAATTCGTGCCTTCAATAAGCAGCGGAGAAATCAATGGCACAACGAATCGCGTTCTCCCTTAGACCTTCGCGGCGATAGGACGCAATGTATCTTGATTTTATAAATATTCCTAGTAAATTATCTTTTTCACTTTCAGCTACATGAAAATTTTTCAGTGAAAGTGGAAACTAAAACTTGTAATTTCTCATCAAGTGTTCGGTCATTACTTTAATGCGTGCTTCAGATAAGGTATTCAGTTATAGCCTTAAAATAAAGTATGAAGTATAAATAAGATAAAATTCGAGTCGTATATACCGTGCTTTTACGTCCATTTTAAAGTTAGTAAAAGTAGTACATTTAAAATGAGTTTTTTTTCAATCGCTCAGCGATAGAAAATGTCTCTGCATTCCTCTCCTATCCTTAACGTTCATTTGACCTTTGAAGGGACACCATATTGATGCAAAAACATTCCCTACAAAAACCCTAATTCACAGTTAAGGTCGCTGCCTCGTTGCTATGTGCTCAATCAGCGACGATCGTTCCCGCCGTGTAAATAGTGACGTTGAAATTTGTTCTCCTTCAGGAGCAGCCCAATTACGGACAGCCCAACTACGGGCAGCCTAATTACGGGCAGCCAAACTATGACCAGGGAAACTACCAGCCGCAGCCACCCATGGATCAGCAACCGGGGATGATGGGGGGAGGGGGCGGGATGTTGAACCGGGAAGACAGCCTCCAGGGTCCCTACTCCGGTGCTCCACCCAAAGGGGGAATTAGGCCCCGGGTCGACCCCGAGGCGACCGGAGAGGTAGACCCAGAGAAGTACCCACAGGTGAGTTCTAACGTTCCTAGAGAGAGAGAGAGAAGTTGCTCCTCAAGGAAAAAATTTAAGCAGCACGCGTACTATTTGAGGCAGTATTGATTTGGCTGAGATCCTGTTTATCATAGAGTATCTCTCCTGACAGCCACCCGCAAAGTATATGTAGCTGTTGGGTTAACCATGTTTATTGCTGGAAAGTGAATTTACCCTTCGAAGAAAACTCGACGACTGCGATGGAATACGGTGTATCGGGCTGTTGCGGTGGTTAGTGAACCTGTCTTCCAACCCCGAGAGTTAAATTCTCAGTGGTGACAGAATATTTCGGTGGCACCACGATCCCTCTTTGGTGCCATGTGGAGAACTTTTCGAGAACCTTCGCCGTCCGTCGGATGGGTCATTAGTTTTTTCCTTAAAAGTAGACTAATTCCAACGTCTGGAGTCTCTCGACCCTTTCAACATTTCCTGAAAATCCTTTATCCACCAATTTACCCACCTATCTCTGATGGCGGCAATTAACTCAGCCTTTTGTCGCCTCCCTCAGTAACTGCTGTCATTAGAGGGGGCTAAACGCGATACTAAAATAAACTCGGTAAAAGCTCATTCGCCGGATAAAAACCTATAACCTTGAATCGGATATGCCTGGAAACGATTGATATCTTCTCAATGAATAAGTGCATTAAATATAGTAATTTTTCCACAAAGCAGGCTGGTCATGGGTCTAGTTTTACATGTATCTAATAATATCCGTGGATATCCATGGGTCAGGTCCTTTTGATTTTTCACACGAGTTTTACGACGATATAAAATTCAGACCACAAACCCTAAAAAAAAGCTTACATTAATCTTTTCGCCCTTTACATGTTTGTGCTAAAATATTGCCATCAATTTTATATTATTTATTCCATTTCATTGTAATTTGGTTTTGAAATTACTCAAGGTTATCCACGGTGAATATAATATGTCCCATCGAAGGTTTTATTAGGAATGGTTATCTTTACTGTTGTTTTGGACACCTTTAGTGTGCTATATTTTTATTTACATGCTCCTAGTTTTGGTGTGGCTTTTCCCATTGATTTGATAACAATTTATTTAACTTTTACTTGAATTTATAACAACGAAAAATCAAATTTCAAATGTAAATCTATCAGTCTATGCCAATATTGGATATTAGAGTATAAGAGAAATGTTTTAACAAAATAAGAAATGGCGTTCCTATGGCAAAATCCTTGTATAACTGTAATATATCTTTAGAAATTTTTCTCCCCGGCCGCAGAGAGTTTAATGTTTCTGAATCTAACATCTCACCCAAACAATTTGGCCACTCCTAAACTAGAACTCTACAATACCATGTAGTACTATAACCTTATTAATCGGGAAGATATATCTACCGCCCGTTAAATTTTTGGTATAGATTTTATCACGCATAACGCCACTAAATTTCCTTAAGTTATGGGCTAACCTCATATCAACTGAAACTGAACTTGACTGAAACTTCAATTTGTAACTGAAATTTGTCTGCTTCTCCTGTCTATATATCTAAGGAGCGCAATAAATTCATCTTTATTGAAAAGGAACTATAAAACTGATTATTTTTTTTATTGGCAAAAATACCGTTATTGTTTCACACGCATCTCTAGAGCAGGTCCAATTTATATTTACTATTTCTCTAACCCATCACTGTTAAGCTTCCCCCACTGTAGCACACAATTAATCGTCATAATATTAGTTTGCCATATTTTTACAATGTGAAATTCCAAATCTCGTAAATTATTTACCTAAGCATCTTTAAAATTATTGCTAACGGAATATTAAAAAAGACATTAGACAATAAGCAGATAAAAGCAGTAGTCAATTATTGCATTGCAGGGCATAAATTGTAAATAATACACTCTTTCTTATCTTCCTGTCTTCGAGGTCAACTAAAAATAAAAATTTTCCATCAGGTGTGGATACTTTGTCCGAAAATATTCGAGGAATCCAATTCATGTGTGTATATCCATTCTAGATTTTGTGGGCGTTCGTTTTTTCAATTAATAATTCTATTTAACTCCACTACCATAAATGTATGAAAAAAAAGTCGTTACAGTTCTTTAGAAGTGTAATGCTAAATTTAATGTAATAGTCGTTCCATGTAGAATTTACATCGTCTAATTGACACGTTTAGAATCGATAAATGTGAAGATTTAACCAAACAATATTACAATATTTTCTCAAGTTTAACAAGACCTTTTTTTAAAATAATTTCCCCTTTTAATATCAATGGGTATTCCACGTACTTGATGTAATTCAGAACTTAAATTAGTTGTCTCAAATTTTGGATACCGAAATTAGGGGCCATGATCCATTTTAATTTCATCAAAATTTTGAAGGATTTTTCCAAAACCGTACGAGGACTCTGCCTTAGGTACCCTGAATCGTTAGAGACTTCCCCTCCTGTGAATTGGATTTCGGGACTAAGATGTAATTTAAGTCCGGTCCGGCCCACGTCACTGTCCACGCCACAGACCCATGAAACCCTCACCGCAAACCTTGCTCTGAGGATTTCCGTTCTCACCGTATTCACACTCCACAATTGCGGTGATTGCTTTCCAGACCCAATTTGTGAAGATTTTACGACTAAAGGGCAACTGAAAAAATATTTATGTGACAAACATTCATTCGGCAATGGTATAACATAAAATATATAGTACGAGCTATTCATAGTACGTGAGGAGAGAAGGTTGTTGGGAGAAATTTGAAGAAGTGATAAAAAGTGGATGCAGGGCATATTGTTAGGTAATTGGATGTTGAAGTCTGTGATAGAAGGAAGGAGATTGACTAAGCGGGGAAGAGGGTAGAAATGAGTACCCATTTTAGTCGGCACTGAGGGAACATAAAATTTCATCCCATCGAGTTTTAAACTATGCAAGTATGATAATACGTTTAGTTTATAGTGTTCTTTGGATTAATTGAAATCACTTGTTTCCCTCAAATAGTAATATTTTTAAACCTAATGAATTGATGGTGATCATAAATCAGATATCTAATCTTAATCATATTAATTTCTCACGTGTACATTCCAAAAGGAAGGCCTTCTCTCAAATTCCAAAAAATATACTTACAGAGACTACATAAGAAGGTTCAATAGGCATATTCCTATTTCACATCCATATATCATTTGATTCCGAAGATTTGCAGAAAACTGAGAACTAACTCACCGATTCCAGAGTATAATTTTGTGAGATTTACGCAAGGACTCGATAAACACAATATATTACGTCTAGTTAATGCAAAAAAATCCAAATGCATTGCTAAATTGCTGAATATTGCTGACTATTGCTGACTATTGCTGAATATTGAATTTCTGAATATTGCTGAATTTTGTAAATTCAGCAATGCCTTTTTTTATAATGAAGGTTGCCCCAATACAGGTTCTCCCAAGAGGCAAACTAAAGCTGTCTTGTCTTTTTTGTGAGAAAAATTATGTAAATTATTTAATTTTGGAATCAATAAATACTTACTTTACTTACTTAAGGTTTTGCATGCATATTCGGAGGATTTGAAAATCTGAAGAAATTGCTAGAATGCAGTCTTGATCTGTACCATCGCTTAAACCGCCCTTGTCTCTCTGTGCCCACGCTTTGCAGCCGAAAGAAAGCACGCACAAGATACGAGGCCGCACAGATGTCCTCGAGTTGCTCTGCGGCGGGGCCGTGGACCCGGAGCTGCTCACTGCCAAGACGTTCTACTTTTTCTTCTACTCGGCCTTCGGCTCCCTCTTTCCCCTCATGGCCGTCTACTTCAAGCAGATGGGCATGAACCCGGGGCAGTGCGGAATGCTGATCGGCTCCCGGCCGTTCGTCGAGTTTCTCTCGGCACCCTTCTGGGGATCCCTCGCCGACAGGTGAGCCGTTCACACCGGGGGAAAGAAATCTCGTATCGATTTTCGTTTACCTATCGATCAACTACATGAAACCATCTATTTGCATATTAGCTTTTGGAATCTCACGACTGATTCCCATTTGTTTTTTATTTAATCCACTTGAAAGGGTAATTTTTGCCTATCAAGCACAAAAAAAATCAAATTTTCTGTGCGTTACATTTTCTTCACTGGTAAAGATGTATCCGAGCTCGATTTGATATTCGAGAAATTTTCTTATATTGAAAAAGTGTCGACCACTAATTGATCAATGCGAAATGAGATCGATTCTAGTGGGAACAGTTTATGTCTAAAATCAATAAAACCATATTTGTGATTTCACATTAATTAGGTATTGATGAATGAAACCCAAATGAATTAAGAGGTGGGTGGCATTTTTGGACCTCGTTACTCAGTTTCTCTAGTATTCTTATATGAATTTTATTTCTAGACAGCAACATAAGAAAAATTATATTCCCGTGATATTGCATAACTAAAAACATCAATAATATTCAAAGAAACTGCGGAAAATGCCGCGACAGTAACTTTAACGGAGTCACC
>LYUA01000398.1:785531-798446 GCA_002093875.1 Calopteryx splendens
CTGTGTGTTCCTGTCGTGTTCTATATATATATATATATATATATATATATAGAACACGACATATATATATATACACACACACACACATATAAAAGCTCTGAAATTTGAAATTCCCTCTTTTTAACTCCTTTTAAATGGCATAATCTCACTCACTTTAAATGGCATACTCTCACATGCAATCACTACTTAGTAAGTCTTATCACTTTCGATTAGCATAGGAAATGATGTGCATTACAAATATATCATTGTGAAAGAAGCACCAGTAGAAAAATCAATTGTCATAAATGCTGTCTTAAACTCTAATTGCACAAATGTCTTTGATAATAGGTGAGGTTATATCAAAATACAAAATGAACCGGTTGCTCATAAAATCTTCCCAGTCCTCAGTGATTTGTGTTCTACAGAATACTGAAGCATCATATTTTTGGAGAGAAGCACATTCCACCTCCACGTTTTCATTTTCTTTTTCTATTCTTCCATGGTCATGAGCATGTTCCACTTATGTGTATGCTAATCCTTGGATTTGATTCAATGCTCGACTTCTCGCATGCTTCTTTCACTTTCTTTTTGAAACTCTTTGAAATTTTCTCTGGAAAACTTGCTCTTTGTGAGCGTTCATGGTGGTCAGATACTAGTTGATTTTATTCTTGCAACCCACTGGGACTCAACAGACCGAAGTAAACGAGGAAATGCCTAGCATCTCATCCCCAGTGGCGCCAGGGGGCTCCCATGCATTCCTCCACCCTGCTTTGATCTCTGGATCCCCTCATCCAACATCCACCACTAAGGAAACTTTACTGCACCACTCATCTCTTGCCTCCTTGCATCGCAATGACCCCGCTCCTCCAACTGAGGGCGTAGTTGATGAGGAAAAGGGGGGCTCATCGACTCCAATGGGGGCCGGGATGCACCCCCCACTGGTGGCCGCGAAGTTAGAAGGAGGAGAGTCAGTCGAAGTTTCCAATCAGCTTAAGGCATGTACAACAACTCGCACACTGCTTCACTATTTGGTCAATTTCTATATCCATTTCTCTCCTCTACTACTCTTTAATTTCTCAATTCAATGGATGGGAAACGTAGGAAATATGTATGCTTGCATCATGACAGGAAATATTGTGCACAGTCAGGACAAGAATCCAGTTAACTTTTCTCGTGGATGAACCACAATTATGAGACAAATGTGAGGAATTTCAAGATGGAAAAATAATTGGCTTAGTCTGAGATTGAAACGATCCCTCAATTTCTGACAGTGGAAGGAGTGGCTTCAATATTTTAACTGTCTTTCCACAGTGAAATTTCTCTCATTTGTGTGTGTGACTCTGCTAAACTTAATGTTGGAGTATTTCCCGTAGTTTCTTTGAATTCGTAATTATAAGAAATGAAGCATGTAATTATGAACCTACTCTTGCTATCTTCAAGAAAGGTAAATGCTTTAAGATATCATTATTTCAAAATGGTCATATACATATGCCATAATGAAGAACTTCCACTCTAACTGAACCAGAACAAAGTAAAATATGGTGGAACTTCAAAAATTGTAAAGAATAAAATTATCACAACTTGGAGTTATTTTAAGTCTTACTCTCAAGGTAATGTTGCCAGAACAAATGATGAAAATTAGTAAATCTCATGACTTAATTTTTTTTTACATATAAAATAATCCTCTAGGGTGAATTAGTGATTTCATAAAACTCTTATAGTTTCCTATATGGTTCATTGCTCATTGATGTGAAATGACTAGTTAAAACGCATTTTTTTCAAATTTTGTTGTTTTTTTATTTGGGGAAAGCCTAAAATGAATGATATATCTATTCCAGTATAATCTGGTAATCTAATATTCTAGACTAACCTTGCAGTTAATGAGTGCAGGACTGATGAGAAATACTTGTCTCATTGTTACTATATCCCTTGTACCTTACTCATATTGCTATTGCTGTCATTAGATGTATTTCAAAATTTAATACCCTATAGAGGAGTTTTAATCAAAATTCTAGGATGGTGGTGAATATAACTGAAAACCTGCAGCTTGAATAATATGTCACATAAAATTTTCAGGTGTATCATATTAACACTTTCTAAAACATCTTCCCACATATTCTTAGGAAGATTGACCTTGAGCACTTAGATTTTGACTAAAACTGAAAAACATGTTCATCTTGTCAAGGAATAAATAATTACAAGTGTTTTTTTATCAATGTTACTGCTGAGTTGTGGACATTTTTAACGGTTCTTTTCATTTGGATATTTAATGCACCCTTTGCTATTTTTTGTCTCACCTTTCCCAAAATGCTCTCAGTCATTAAGTATTTCAAAGAAAGTTTTTGTCATAAATGAAAGAAAAGAAATGCAGGGGCCTAGAGAACAGATACAAGATATGGAAAAATCCAGAAAGTATGAGGAAGGGAGAAACATTGGAGACCTTAAGATGAATCACTTTAAAAATTGAAACTTATTTTTTTTAATTTTTCAGAATTAAAAAAAAAAGATTTTTTATTTTGTGTTAAAATTGATTTTTCATAATGTTTTCATTGTAAAGGATTGGTTGTAAAACACTCCCTTACTTCAGCTGAGAGATATATAATGGCATGGAAGATTCCCACCATCATCAAATGTAATCTACCTATTAAAGGAATGTTTTGGATGGTCCAGAAAACACTTTTATATATACGTTTTACATGAACCTCTTTATGTTTGCTCTGCATCATTTCCCTTGTTCTTCCTTCCTGTCTTTGTGGTGTCTAAAAAGCCTTTTAGTCTAGGTCTAAGCCTAAGTCCTTCCTCTTCCCCACCTACCTAGCATTTTTCCTTCTTTTACACCTTCAACATCCCTCAACATTTCCACCTCCCATTTCTTCTGCCATTTGCTGAAGAAATGTGAGGCAGAAGAAGATTGTGTTACTAGACCTTTGGCAAGAGAAGGCTTTGTGCCCTCCAATGGACTACAACCTTGTGTGGTGGAAGGGCTTGTTTAATCTGATGGCCCCTAGAGCTTAGTTGGTGGGGGCAATGATAATTGTCTTCACAAATAGAAATGGTAGAATCACCCATCCCAGATAGAAAGTTAGAAGCCTGACAAAAGATACTCCAAGTAGCATCTGTTCATCATTGAGGTGGCTGCAAAGACATCTGATCCCAGTGGAGAAGCCATTTAACTGATGGTATCACATTTTAAACAGTATTGAGGAAGGTAACAGGAAACTCATAATCATTTTCCCATCAAATATGGATGGTAACGCACAGTAGATTTGGTATTACCGGAAACTGGCATTTTTTTAAATGACCCTATTAAGCTTTTATTTTGATTTTCACAAAATACCTGATAGAAGGTGAGCATTCTTTTCATTATATTCTTTATGCATCATCATTATTTTTTGACTTGCATTGACCTTGCAGAATTTGATTTTCATCAAATTCTGCAAGGTCAATGGTCAGCTGAAGTTGCAAAGGATGATCCATATCAAGTTGAAAATATGAAAGAAGATCAATTAATGGCAGTCAGACAGTTTTAGAAAAAATACGGTTAACTCATTTTCTGGATAAGCAAAAGAAATTAAATTAAATATCTTTCAATGTTATTAAAGGAATTATAGTGACAACAATCAAAAATAAACTATTTCCCATAATTTTAGCAACAAATTTTTATAGCTATTATTTTGCTCTGGTTTGTATTAATTTACATTCATACTCTGGTTTACATCTCCATATTAGCATTCCATTTTGATTTTCCAGAAAGTGGTCTACTGTTTTATAAAGTATTTTTTTGGTAAGATTTTAAAGCCAATTGAGAAAATGAATGTGCATGAATAGTGTGACTTTTACATTTAAACCTAACTAATTCTCTAAATTCTTTTTTTTCCTCTTTAGGTGAGTCCTGATAAAGATGACCTAAAGCAAAGTCCTACAGTAGTTATTAATGCAGAAAGCCTAACCCGAGGTAAAGCAATGGCAATGGTGCCAGCAGCATTAGCCTCAGATCCAACAGGTCCAGAAAAAGATGGAAATGTGCATGGGTGGTCAACCTCAAGTGGTGAGTGTAAAAATGGATTTTTTTCAGTAATGGCTTTATGTCACACACTTTCAAAATATGATTGTAGAATACCCCAATTTTGGACTCTATATAAGGACACAACAAATTGCTTTTCAGGTTTGAAAGTTTACCCTTTCAATAAAAATAGGTAGTAAAGAAACGCATCTGATAAAGTTTCAGTTACAAATCTGTGAGAAAAATATGAAATACTTTACCTGGTGAATGAAATAGAATGCCAACTATAGAGGGGCAATTAGTGGTGCTGTGACAAGTCTTCTGGCATAAGGAACCCATGACCCTTGGTACCTTTTCTAAGTACTAATTCCCACTAAAAATCTCTCATCAATCCAGGATTTATAAAGTACCATATTAATAAAACACAGTATGATACATATTTCATTAAGTTGGTATCAGTGCACTGCAAAGCACATGTTACAGACTTGCTCGATTGTGGTCACCTGCCTCATTGTAACTGTGACAGAAGTACATGTAAATAGCTTGGCATCCCATGCACAAAGCTCGATTTGAAGGATACTTCAGAAATGATTCTATACACCTATTATTTGAAGTCAGCAATAATAATTAGCTACAATATGAGCATAGGTTTAGTAGACAAAGGTGACAGGATGTCAAACAGCTCTACAATAAGAAAAATAACTCAGAATTGAATGAAGAAATTGTTTTCCCACCTTGTGAGAATATCCATTTAGAATGCATCAATCCTTCAGTCTTCAATCATTGGCAAGTACATACCCATAAAAATATTTTCATGAGCAACTTGTGTAGGACTTGATTATTTTTGCTTTTTAATACCTATATAGCAGCCCCACGGATACCTACAGGAGATCTTCCAACTCCCAAAAATGCAATTACCTTATGACTGCAGGCAAGATGCAATATTCTCTGGCACAATAAGAGTGGGAGATGGCAGTATAGGGCTTGTGCTGAGAATGGGAAGGTGGCAAAAGTGCAAGTAAGGAGCACAAAATGTGAAGTCCTATGTGTAGATCCCTGTTTCAAAATTTACAACAATAATCATTTTAAATAATAAAGAGAATATTTCATCATTATTATTATTGAATACAACAAAAATTGCCAAGGAAAAGGTACAGATTTGTATTCGCTAACAATCCATAAACTTAATATACACTAATGTAAAAAACACTGCACATAGGCTCATAATAAAATAGTTTAAATATGCAAACATATTTTATTGCACTATTTAAGAAATAAATGGATAAAATAAATTAAAAGATAAGAATAAAATGGCGTTTTTTTCATCATACCATGAGGAATAGTTTTTTGTTAGTATATTTTTACTAAACTTTCACATTTTATCAGATGAAAAATTTTAAAGTTTTTAGTAACAGATCAAACAGCCTATGAGAAACCTAGTACCATGTGTTTAATCTGGCCCCAAAGAAAGAAATAAATAGCAGTGAATGGGCAGGTGATATTTCCCCTGTGTCAACCCAACCCACTGTGAATAGAGTGCAAAATTGATCATGATCATACATAAAATGAAGTGGTAGATACTCCATCAAACTGAATTTACATAGATGACCATTGAAACACTCCCCAATAGCTCTGTCAATACAATTTGTGTTAAGTCAGTCAAGCAGGAAGTCAGAAGATACAGGCAAATTATATGCTCATAAGCAATCTAAACCCAGAGTAATGGCCACAGAGCATTCTTAGTTATGAGAGCTGATAGTAAGGTAAATGAGTATTTTTGTCATACTACCTGTAAAGAAAGTACAATTCATGGGACAAGATGACTTTGCACTTGAATTGATGGCTTATCCATTGTTACATTAGCCAGCTTATCACTAATGAAGGAAATGTGTAAAATGAAGAGCTAATCAGAATAGCAATGGAGAAGTCATGAGCAGAAATCTATTCAAATCATCTGGTCCCATGGTTCATATATACTTATTTTTGCAGATGGTATAGCTATAGCAGCTCTAATTTGAGACAAACCCATTTAACAAACAATAGTGCCAGTGCTAGTGAAAGAAAAATTTACAAATTGAGTATAATAAATAAATATACCTCCTTTTCAAATCCACTACATTTTGTAGTGCTGCCAGCACTCTCTTCATGGCTGGAACATCCCAGTTCCTACTGAAAACCAATCAAAGAGAATACATTTATATCACCCCACATGGCACACCTGTTTAAGAACTCCTGCTGGTACAGCTGTTTAGGTGCAAAAGAGTTGCAACAAATTTTGCCAAGCACATGTCATCCAGCTCTCTGAATGTTTCTTTTTCCCATCTCATCTGAATTTCATCTAATATGAAACTGTATTCCTGTGAAAGGCATATGCAAAGCATTGCAATGTGAGAACACCCNCATTGCAATGTGAGAACCCCCCCCCCCCCCCAACCAACATCCAGTAATGGTCCAGCTGGTACACCAGGAGGTTCAACAACTGTTCAGGAAAATCCTTGAATTTATTTTAGGTTCTATAGTGCCTCATATGAGCATCACTAACCATGGGTTCATCGAAATGCTCATTACAGCACCACCAATCATTCCCCTTTTTTGGTATCCTGTTTCACTATTGTAATTTCTTGTCCCAATATTTTTTTTATATTAGAAAACTGATTAATAGGTAGGCATGTGTGTAAGTACTTTTAAAAATTCTCAGCAGAGATGCAAAATTAACCCAAGAAATGGAATCCACTTATCTTTGCTCATAAATAATAATAATACATTTATTTATAATTTCATAATGGGGATCAATGATAAAAAAATAATAACTTAGAGCTACCCAGTTAAAGGAAATGAATGTTTTATAAAGGCTTTGGGAGGGGGTAGAATAATAATTCTTGCTCTAGGCTGTTGGCCACCCATTAGGATGTCTATTTACTTATTTCAAATTGTATTAAGAAGCTAATAGTTTCCCTCTTGATATCATCTTACAGGTACAGCTACTCCTACACCTGGAGGAACATCAGGTGAACTCACTTCTTCATCACTCCGAGTAAAAAGATCCATGCGTGGGAGAGGACTCCCTGGTCAGTCTCCAATTCCTGTTGCCTATGCATCCAATTACGACCCAGGAGTGCATTCGGATTGGCTCTCTCCAATCTTCTCTCCGATTGTGTATCGGGCTGCCGACATACAAAAGGCCTTCTTCCTCCTCCTGTTGCTTGTTATCATTGGAGAATTTTTCTCTGCTCCAGCTGTTCCTCTTGCAGATGCTGCTGTTCTGTCACTTTTAGGTAAAATATTGAGCATAAATCAGATTTTTGGATCATTTTATTTGCATTTAATTTGTATGTACTTCATATAGTTAGCTTGAAAAATGATGACAGCACAATACTTGTTATTTATAAGGCATTTTAACATTCCACAGCACCCTTTTAAGCATCTACCAATTAAATTGTCAAAGCATCAGTTAAGTTAGATGAACACCTTTTAACTACATAGATGCATCCCTATTTGTATATTTGGTACACTGTGGAGATGCTAAACTTTTGTGCTTCAGAATACGGAATCCAGTCTCAGGCCTAAATGACATCATTAAAATTATTTTAATAATTTCTGAAATAGTTGAAGTTTTTAATGAAAAAATTATTTATTTCTTCTTCTATGATACCATAAACTTTAATTATATCCAATTCTTAAATATTTAAAGAATATTTTTACGTTCATTTGTACTCCCTAATATTATACAATTCTCATTATTTGATGTAAAAAATACTATTTTCCATTCCATTACAGGAGAAGCAGAAGCAGATCGTTATGGACATCAACGAATGTTTGGATCATTGGGTTGGGGTCTTGCTATGTTCTTTGTTGGCATTGCCCTTGATCATGCAACATCTTTCCCAGAACACCCCTGTGGAGGCCCTGGAGAGAAAGAACGCAACTATACTATATGTTTTGCCACCTTCTCTGTTCTAATGGGTTGTGCACTAATGACTGCTACACAATTGAACTTCAAATATGATGGTGAGTGATTTCTAGGCAGTTAAATTATGAATATATGTAATAAAGTCTAAAATATCATTGAATGAAGTTAAGGCAAAAGTTTTAAGGCTCAGGATAGGGCCACCAATGTTTTTCAGTTGCATGCCAAGCTACCAACCAAGGCTATTTACTGTAAAAGTCCACTTTCAATCATGATTGAATAGTATTGAATGCAATTATCAAAGTGGCATTTTTAATGTTAGTGTATGAATACCCTCTAATATGTCTAGCTAAGTCCTTCAAACTGCATATTATAATAAATAGGTCTCAAGGAAAGTGGCTAAACAAGATATCACAATTGAAACTTTTTGTTTGTTTACATTAATGTTTTGATAAATACTCTCTGAGCAAAGATGGCATATCAGTGCCTTTGGCTTACTTGGTCTACTAATCATCTTGCCATTTCACTTTCATAATATGTTTGTACTGCATCATTTACTTTAGTATTTACTTGGTTATCAAACTGAGGAGTAAAAGCTCACAGACTCATCATTATATTGTAAATTTACAAATTTAAAATTCCAAAATTAAATTATATATATATATATTTTTTTTTTGTGAATCCCAATGATACACAGCCAACTTAGGTAATACACATATATCCTCTCTTCTTTCTCTGGATCAAAAGCATACCCCCCACCTCCAATAGCGACTGACCCTCAACCTCCACAAGAAGAGGAAGTCCAGTCAGCTTTCTTGGCAGAGCGTGGCGATGAAGGTGTTGGACTGCAGATGCACATGGGTCCTTTGCCTCCAAATCTTCAAGGAAACAAACAGCAGCAGCAACAACCAGCAGCAGAAGGCTCAAAAGGATTACCATTCATTGGGAAGGTTAGTCAAGATCGAGTTTTATATTATGCAAACAGCCAAGTTCTGTCTCAAGGACCCCAATCTACTGCAACTGTTTTATGGTGACGTGGATTCCAAGGGTTCTCAAATTGTGTGGTCAAGGGAACAGAAAGATAGTGTACGGAGGTGTGAAGTACCTCGCACCCACAACTTTTTTGAGAATAATTTTGGTAAATTTAACTTTCAATAGTTTATTCTCATTTCAACTGGAATTTATTAAATAAACTAAATATATTGCAGGAATAAACTCCAGGGCATATTTTTTTACTGTCAGTCACTGGACAGTGAAATTATTTTTATTGCAATTGTCCATGTTCATTTTGGCAAGTTCAGATTTTTTTCATAAAAATTTAAGTACATACTTCGTATGCATACAAAATCCAATTTCTATGTCATTTATTTTTTTAATTGATTTAAGAACTGCAATATTTTTGTGGTATTGATTTAAAATAAGAGCGATTTACATGAGATGACTACAAAATGGAGAGGCAAATAAAAGTTACACAGCTTTTAAATCACACCAAGGAGTGAGGTGATACCTAAAGCAGGGTGTCTTCACAAGCACTCATATCAAATTCAACAAAAAATAATATCCTACAATGATCAGCTAAGGAAGAGAAGATAGGAAATGATAAACACTAAGGGTGTTTGGCCGGCCTCAGACATGGTGGGGTAACATCCTCGAATGCCAATCTGAAGGTCACGGGTTCCAATCCTGCCTAAGTGGATATTTAGCCACCACCTAGGGAATGGATGAGTGTGAACATCTTTGTTGTATATTTAAACACACATAATTGGGGGTTACCTGTATGTGTTAAATAAATTATTATTATTATTACTCAGGAAAAATATTCTTGAGTGGGTGACTGTTCTCATTCATGCCTCACCCTCATTGTTTCATATAGAGTTCACATCATATATGCCTACCAAATCAGAACTAGATAAGAGAGAAATAATGTTGTACAGCCACATCTGCATGCATCCACATGACTTCCTTCTTTAGTGTGAGCAAGGTACTAAGATCACTAGCAAGGAAAATGTAGGGAAAAATCAAGAACCACAAATCTAAATTATGCCAGAGAGTAAATTCACAATATATTCCCTCTTATTCAGCATCTGACATACCAATCCCCATGTCAGATAATTAAATGGCTATTTAATCTTAAAACATAATCAAATGTCATTTCAAATAATAGTAATGCAGATAATAGATTCCTATGACAAGAGCATAAAATAGTCTGTCACTTTGCTGAACAGTTGTTTCGATAATGGTAGGGAAATATAAAAAGATGATGCAATGGGCTTTTTCACAAATGTTTTTATTTCCTTTTTTTATAGAGTCAAAAAAAATATATATACCTATTTTTCTATTCTTCAATGTGTCACTTAGTTTCTGAGTTATATATAACTGCTTAACCCTTTTGCTGAAAGGGATGGCTCATAGTAATTATGTGATGAGACACAAGGTTGATTAGTGGTAACACGAATGTAATACATAAAGGTACCGAAACGCAAGCCAAATCTGAAGATATAGTAACTATAACAGATAGGGTGACAACTTTTTGTTATTTTCTTTTTTTCGGGTTAACTGAGGACAGCAGAAGAAAAAGTTTTTTACTGCAAAGCATTTCTTGGGTCTATCGACTGAATTGAAGAATGAAATTGAAAGTTTGCATTGGAGTGAATGACCCCATTTCTGCTCTAAGGGTTCATAAAATAAACAGTAACATAACACTCTAGAGATTTTATGACTATCATATTATAACTCTCCAAATTACCATCATCCATGCCTAATTTTTGCAATTCACTCTCTGGAGAAACCAAGATTAGAAAAAGCATCAAGGTGTCTAATTAAGAATTGGTAAGAGGAACCCTTATTCTTATTTACTATATTCATCAATGCAATTCAATATGAGCCAT
The DNA here is from genome assembly GCA_002093875.1 of Calopteryx splendens. Taxonomy (NCBI): domain Eukaryota; kingdom Metazoa; phylum Arthropoda; class Insecta; order Odonata; family Calopterygidae; genus Calopteryx; species Calopteryx splendens. Next base: position 796,309 of record LYUA01000398.1, read on the forward strand.
TGGCTCCAGGACACTCAAAATACAATAGAATTAGATTTTGAGGTTGAAATGTGAAAACTCTGTTGATGGTACTGTACTGTTCTCTTCCTGTTCAATGGCAGACAAAAATGTTTGCCCAAGTTGCTGGAATGGGAGCTGCCAGGGAGGTTCCTGAGTGGGTTACGGTCTTAAAGCAGTTTGGAAATGTCAAGTGTGCCTCCTTCCTGTTTGTCTCCTGGTTCATGGGATTTGGCATTGGTCTCATATTCACCTTCCTCTTCTGGCATTTGCAGGTTTGGAAATTATTTGTCACTCTAAACAATTTTGCACAGATAACTCATTTTGCTTTGCATCACCAAGATTTAAATATTTAGATTTGTTAGGTTTTTATGATAATTCAGTTGCATGTCAAATATTTTATTCATCAGTGGCATTAGAGATGAAGCCATAAAAATGCACTTGCAGAGTGCACTGTATAAAAAACTTTTAATCAGGCAGTATTTTTTTTTTAAACTAATAAAAAATTGAACCTATAATGCAAAGTTACTTCATGAAAACTTATTATCTTTATTCAATTTTTAGTTTAAAACTGGAATTTTTTCTATCCAAAAATTAAGAAACTTGAGTTTCAGACATTTTCAGAAATTCTATTGTGAACCTCATCAAAGAATAACAAATACAGCTGATGAAGTATTCTTGATATTTCAAACTAGCTATGAAAAGAAAAATTGACCTATTTATGAATACTGGAGGCAGAAAAGATCCAGAGAAAGCTAATTAGTTCTGTTATTTCATTTGTTTAGCATTTAATCTACAGGCCTTCTTTAAAATAAATATAACACGTACAAAATTTGAGTAGCACCTGTATTAGTCCAAAAGTTATAAAGGTTACAGGCAATTGAATGCCATTTATACTACTAAATCAGTGTCATAAAATAACTGCTTAACCCTTTTGCTGAAAGGGATGGCCCATAGTAATTATGTCATGAGACCCAAGGTTGATTAGTGGTAACACGAATGTAATACATAAAGGTACCGAAACGCAAGCCGAATCTGAAGATAAGATAATATCTTGAATATATATCTATAATCTATAAGTTAATATTATGAATGATTCTCAAACTGTGGTAAACTAGTTGTCATTTAAAAATAAGGAGTATAAGTTTGAAAATAAAGCTAGTACAACTTAAAGGAGAATTTATTAAACACCCAACAGAGTTCAAAATCTTATTTACATGCTCAACAAAACAAAATTCTAATATTTAATACATAAACTTCAAAATATTTATATGAAAATTCACATTAAATATTCACAAAACTTCACAAAAAGTTCAAAAAAATACACATTAAAATAACTTAAAATATTGGCCATTTTAAACTTCATTATTTAAGTTATAATCAAAATTAAATACCAATACATCACTTGGTGATCAACTTTGGAGACTCCTCAATTTTTTCGATCTGGAAAAAAATGCTAAATATTCTTAAAAATGCCTGATGAATGACGATAATTAAATTAAGAGGTGAGAGATACCACCTGTATATTGTTATGAAACAAACGTTTTACTTTTCTACACACATTTAATATTACCAAGCTATGGTCTCAAAGTCATTGTTAATCCAGGATTTTTCCATGTTGAATCATGGACACCTTATATATATTTATTTGACAATAGCCATATATACATGAAATAGTCATTTTTATTTGTTATTATTGTCAGTTACATGTTAAAAAACCGGATAACATATTAAAATTCAATAGCCAAAGTATCACCCTCAAAAAAATCATTCAGAGTGTAGAGTGGATTCGTGGACAACCAAGTTTTTAAAACCCTTTTAGACTCTGCATGACTTACCACAGATGCATTATTTGGCAACCTGTTGAATAGTCTTACTATGAGACTATACCTTTATGTCAGATTTTACTCAAATTTCTATCCTGTGTAAGAATACTTAAGTGATTCTTAAAGAGTTTCATCAGGTTTTTTTCAGTCATAAATGACTTTCTATTATGCTTTTAAAAAGTTTTTTTTTTTTCGAAATGCATTCATCCTATTTCAATTTTAGTTATTAAAATTAATCATAGATAATTAAATAAAACAAACAACATTGTAATTCCACATTAATATATTTAATATGACCTAGGTTTCGTTGCAAGG
>LYUA01000398.1:807169-820406 GCA_002093875.1 Calopteryx splendens
GGCAGTTTTCACACAGTCTACCTGCAAGGGGCTGGCAGCGAAAGGGTTAAACAACAAAAAAGTCATTCTATGACATTTGTATTGGTGCCTTTATAAACATGTAATTTCACTGTAATATATCAGTCCATATTGAAAAGACTCAGCATAGGAATCCCAATTTAATAAATTGGCTGATTCAACAATGAAATTAAGATAAAATATAGATACTATCAGTGTAATATCCAGGGGAAGGGAGCTGATTAGGCTATTTATTGTTAATGGTGGTCTACTGGTAATGGTAAGTTTTTGACAGATACCACAGCTATTAGGTTAGCATAACATTAACATCATAACACCCTATACTAGAACAAACCATTCTTCAACTCTGGATACTTTCTGTCAGTCTTCATTTTAAAAATCCATTGCCACTCGCCCTGCATCCACTTTTCCTGCAGCCATTAAATGTCTCCAAACTTTTTCTCTTCTCCTACCATTCCTATCATTTGGTTTGTTTTTCTTTCCATCCATTTAATTTTTTCTAATTCTCTCCACCTTCATTCCTCAATCTAAATTTATCCTCTTGGCATGACCACCAATTTTCTAAGCTGTACTAAACTATGCTCCACAACAATGTTTTCCACTAGTCTTTTCGTTACTTATTTACTCATGGACCTTGTCATCAACTCATTCCTCTTTGTAAAAGCTTATTTACTTGATGCAATTCTTCTTCTAATGTCTCTACCACTTTACCCACCTTTGTCTAAGACACGTGCTAAATAGGTGAACTGTTCTCTCTCTGCTCTAGTTTAAGCCCTCAACATTAATGTTTATCTTAGTCTTCCTAATTCTTGAGAACCTCATTACCTTTGTTTTCTTCTCATTTATTCTCTTTCCATACCTATTACAACTGGTTCTTTAGTATTCTGAGCAATGATTCCACTCCCTTGGCCAACTGGCTAACTACAGCTTGATCATCTGCAAATCTGATCAACTTCATCACTTCCCCTCCTAATTTCAATCCTACCTCTACTCCTTCCCATGCCCCCTTACTATTTCCCTATACATACTGAAAAGTATGGGTGATAAGGGATAACCCTGCTTATCATTGCCCACCCTGTTTCTCCATCCACTTTCCTCACTTATGCAATTTGAGAAATACACATGTTTCAGATAAGTCTCCTATACCTCCAATTTACTTCTATCTTTTGCAATTCACTCATTGGTTGTTCCCAATTTACTCTATAAATCCCCCTCCCAAAATCCACAAAGAAAATAAATAAATCCTGGTTGTATTCTATATTGCTTTCCATCAGTGACCTCACTACTGCTATGGCTTCATGCATACCCATACCCTTTCTAAACCTAAAATGGTCTTCCCCAGGAAATCATTTGCTCTCTTTTCCATCCATTTAGTAATGATCCTAGGTAATATCTTTGCTGCATGCAAAATCAAACTTATGATACTATAGTCATTACATACAACAGCTTTTTGATTAAGTTACAGCCCTCCTGACGTTTTACTCCTGCAAGAAGAGTTGTGCCTAGAAAAATAAAGCACCAGTAAAACCAGTAATAGGTAAATACTAAAAACCAACTAAATGACTTGAGCATCAAACTGAAGAATTCAACAATGTCCATGTATGGCCAAATTCGATATAAGAAGAATAGGTAAGTATACCAATGAAGCTATGGACGGAAGAAATAAATTCTCCTGGTAGCAGTGCAGTAGGTAATGAAGAGTCAGATCCGCTTCATGATTTGTGCCCAAAGAAAAATGTTTCAGAAGCATTTTAATTGTCAGATAACTATACAAATATATTCCTCCACTTGATCTTATTAATTCGTGCTCACTTAATTTGACAGAAAATTTACCCATTTCTTGGGGTTCTGACTATAGCAACTGGGTGTTTCCACAGAGTAGCAGATGGCAAAAGTTCTCGGAATTAAAATGAAGATTTGCACATCAAAGGATGAATCTAATGAAAGAAAATTTTTAAAATGAAAGAACTAAAAATGATCAAAGATATCACTAGCCAAAATTCAGGGAAAGAATGTATGAATAACTCGTGGAAAGAAGAGCAAGATCTTATCTCAGGCAAAAATGGAAGCAGCCTGTACGATATCCTATAACTGTAAGAATTCACTTCAAAGATTGTCATTAGGCATTCAACTACAACAAATTTGTTGTATGAAAGAACAGTGGTTTTCAGCAATTACATCCATAAAAAGATGTTCATGAAAGTATATGTTAATGTTAGAAACATGACAGAAAACTACACCCGTAATATCATTAATCCTGGTTGGATCTGATTCTGACTTTGGTCTGATTTCACAATTCCTAACATCCTTGGGTATATGCAACACTCATTGTCAGGCTCCTGTACAGTAGCAACACGCGTAGCATTCTCAAAATTAGGTATGTGCATTGGTATTCCAGCATTCGTAGGTAACTTTTCAGATTGATTTTTATATCACAGTTTATAGTCACCCCTCACTTATTTTTTATAGACTCCCTCACCATTATTGAGGCTCTTGTTTAGCTTAGGGACAAACTTTAGTACATCCATGTCATGGAAAACTGTCACCTGCAATTTCAGCAAAATATTGATTTTATTTTTGATATCTTCGTCATAACTACTCCATCCCTTTGGCAACGTAAATAAGTTGACACCTCTACCAAGGTCTGGGTTGTGTGCATAATAGTCTACAACACTTCACTTGAACCTCGACATTCCTAACACCAATTTATTATCAATAGCCTATGGCACAATTGCTTCAAAGACCCCGATGTTGTCTCAGAGATCTTGACACGAAGCAACAGTGTTAAAGTCCAACAAAAAATGTTCCTCCCTTTCAAAGACACATTATGCCTTAATGTTTTCTTTGCCTCTCATATATTAATCAAGCTTCTAGATAGTAGATGGGTGTTTGTAAAAACAAGATTCTGGGATTTGATCAAAAGAGGGGAATCTTCCTCCTTTATTTCAGCTCAGAAGCCAGACAAGTGTAAAGCAAGTTACATATCTTGTTTCTTATACCTTGAGCTTCAATTTAAAGTACCTAAACAGTTTTTATGATGTGACATGTACTTTGGCTTAATAAATAACACAAAAATATATAGCGCAGAGTGTATTGCCATGTCTTACATAAAAAATATTTAAGTACCTATTGTTTTTTATTATTGCTATTTAACTTAATGAATTAATAAAGATTTTTTTCCTTTTCCATTTTAATTTTTTTAATTACCAAGCACCATATTTTTTGTCCTTAAACGACAGTTTGAATGTGCTTTAAGGTTTAATAAATTTTTTTGCCCACAGGACTGGATATTGGTCTGATAATTTTATTTTTTCTTTACCCATCTTATTAAAGTGATACACCTATAAAAACAAAAATATTATCTGGCCAAATTGATTAATATCAATTTTGTTGTCTATCCTTAGGCATATAACGAGGCTATAGACTCAAATGATGCAATGTACAATAAGCATGCATCAGAGAGCCCCCAGCAGTTTTCACAACAGCCTATTGATACACGGTCAACAGCTAGAGGATCTTACAAGTGGTGAGCAAAACCTTGCAAGTGAAAAGAGTCAGCCATCAAAGTCTGTGGACATCCAAAGAATCGCTTGGTAATCGAAAGCCTTCCAGCATTCATATGTAAATGGCAAACTGGCACATTCTCAAGACTAAAATGCATTGTAGATTATGTTAAGCCTATGTATAAATGAGTCAGTATTACTTATGGCTGTGGGGTGCATCATTGAGTAACAATTCTTCTCCAGGGTCTTTTAGCGATTACAAATTACCATCAACATTAACGTTGTCGGGGTCCAAGGATGAAGATTTGGAATATGCCTACTGTCAACATAACCTTTCTTATTTATCCAAATGTTTAAGTAGGTATTTTTTACAGTTTTCATGACTCACTTGGCTTATATAGAAAAATATGTTCCATTTACACCACTTTGGCTATTACCATTTATATACCTTGTGAAAATAATGGCTTTCATGACAGTATAAAATGATTTCTTTCAGTAAAACCCATCTTAAATAAAGTATTACAAAAGTTATCAAAAGACAATTAATCCATAGGAATGCCAAATTTCATTGATTGATTTTAATGTTTTCTAAAATTAACTCAGATTTCAGCATGTTTGAAATATTCAAGCAATCTGAGTATGAATCAAACCTGAAGAAACTATATTAAACCTATGTTTAGGAATTATTTGGTTCTACAATAGGAAATAATATAAAATATGCAACTGAAATCCACCCAACCTACTATACTACCTATAACTGTCCACTGTTCATGAAGCTGGTCAATAAACTCTATGAATAGGTAAGAAATTATGATAAAAAAATCTGTATAAAAACAAAGAGGAGTCTATCATAGTCAATGAATGTGTGATTTTCATTTTTCATAAAATGCTTGTCAACTTCCTCCTTGCCCATGAAAATCATATTTATTCAATTGAATAGATGGGTAAAATGCTTTAAAAGTATGCCTTGTTAAGTGTGGTGCCCCAGTTATTAATGTTGGTGCCCATAATTTTTTTAACTTAATGACTTGACAGAGATTATGTCTACTCTTATTATTTTAGTGGTAGGAATGTTATATGCCCAGTAATCAACATGTAATGGTGCATGATGTGTTTACTCTGTTCATGGAATCCATTTTTTATATTAAAAAGCATAGAAGTGATAACATTTTGTTATCCAGAGACAGAATCTCATTTGCATAAGCATTGGTGATTAGCTTAGGCTAAGAAGAAGCTTTTTATGTATGTTTCTGAGATGACCACTTTGGAATGAATTCAGGATTCAGCCAACTTGATAATTAGCACGAACTACCCTGCAGATAGTCTAACTAATTTTTTTGGGTAGGTTTTGAGGGACTGCTGAGCTATTATACCTTTGTGTGCATTTGTCATTTAAATGTATAAAATATATCAGTACTTCAAATTGTAAAAGCCAATTATCTGTTGCTTTATAAATGGAACTGTTCTTATAGTTTATTTAAAAATATTTTTTTTAATATTTTGACACATCTTGTCATAAATGTGGTAATCATACAAAAGACTTTAGCAATGATCTCATAAATTTTATTTTTGCTAACTGAATGTTGGATGAAAAAGATTTTTTTCTAAACATATCATAGCAAAATCAAAATTATTAAAATAATGTGAAAGTGCTTAATTTCATCAGTCATTAACTTTTGATAGCATATCATGTTTAGGTTGTCCATGTCAAGAAATAAAAGAGAATACCTAGTGAAAGGAAAATAAACAGATGTTACCATTAATTACTAGCAGCTTCTTGTTAAAGCAAGAAAAATCTGTGAATGTGTTTCATGTGTGAAAATATTTTACTAGCTTTTTCTCTAACAATAAAATCCTCTTGGTTCAAACAGGTAAGCTGCTAATTTGAAATTAATTTAGCAATAGCAAGTATTTTTCCAGCAGCAACAATAGAGCATCTAATTGACTATGTAAATGGCTCATACATAAAAAAATGCCCTCCTTATTACTGGATATTTGCAGAAAGTCATAGAAAATGAGTGGAATACAATCATTTGAGTAGGTACTTGGTTTAGGGATATCTTCATGGAAACATCTTTGGCGTCACAGCAGTTGTATATTGATGAGATAAGTTAACATGGAGATTTATTGAAATGTGATATAGGTTTTTTCAATATTATTTAACCATAGGAAATTAAAATCTAAATGAAGATAATTAGATTTTGTCCATACTGAATGAAATGCCATTTGATAATGCTTTTATTCTGCTGAACTGCTACTGGAAAGATCAAGGATATGCCAATCAGTTCAGGCTGAAAAATTTTCCAGAATAACCACTATCTACCATATTTTTATCGTTTTTAAAATGTTGAATCTGTGCTACAAAAAAAAGAATAACATCAATGCACCATGGCATACCTAATTAAATCTTTCTTTTACATATTTTTTTGTATTTCAGTGATATATATGTCAGAGTATATAATTAAGAAACATGTTGTAATATTCATCTTAAAATTATGTACAGAGCATTACTGCTCCACCTGCACTTCAGAAAAAACTGTATTGGAAACACATTTTCTTCATAGGAAATAAAGTCAGTGTTATAATGTTAGCTTCAAGAAGGAATTACCCTTTTAAAGAGATGAACTTTTATAATTTTTGTAGACATATTTCCTTTGTCGAATGTGTGTACATATTATTTTCATGAAATACTTTGAAAATTATTTCATAGTTTTTGCAGAAGAGATATAATTACTTCTATGAAATAAAGGCCAAGGAAAGAGTTGAATCAATTGCTACAAATTTTACTATACACTGAGAATAGGACTTATATTTTGCAATGCATATTGGAAAGGGTAAACTAATACATGTGGTTTCTGCTACAAAAAATAAGATGTCATTTAGGGATGATGTTGTTATAATACAGAGATAAATGTATGTTCTTGTAAATTATGAAGTACTCTTTCATCTTGTGTGATTCTGGTTCTTTGCAAGAGGCAACCCTTTCAGATGAAGTACCTATGTATATATGTATCTTAATTTGTAATATAACATCCTGCTTGTTACACATAATTTTTATTATTATGTAATTTTTTATTCCTTGTGTCATTCAATAAAATGATGGCAGCAAAATACACTGGGCCCTCATTATAATCCTGTTCCTATTCCCAATCCATATTTGAGATACCTATCGAGATGTCATACTATACATTAATCTTTAAACTATCTCAAAAGTGTCAAGTCAGTGTCTATGATGAGGGTCCAAGACAAAGCCCATGATCACTCCAACTTCCACTCAACTCAAATGGATTTTATAACGAGGTCCCAGTGTAAGTAATTAGATATTTCAATGAAAGGATCTCTTGGAAAGTAAAATGAAATCAGTGTCTTTACTCTGTATTAAGTGTTGTAAATGGATACCTGCATAACTTTTAAGACCTCAAATAAGGGAATACTGTGAAACATATCATTGTGTAACGCCACTTTGACCAAATACAAAGCCTAATTCTATGTGTATTCTGCAGTACTATAGAGAAGTTATAATGTGAAATGTCACTCTTGAAAATGTATTTGTCAACAAGTAATCATTGAGTAGCCCAACAAATGTTATATAAAACAAAAAGTATTAAAATGTTTAAAAAAGCTGTTGTTGATTTGCCATGAACGATATCAGTGAGTCTAAAAATTTAAGCAAATTAATATTTATGTAATGACTTTAATAATTCCAAACAATCAGATAAATATAATGATAATGTTTTGAATTGATGAATATTTTGTCATAAGCATGCCAAAACTAGAATTTTGCACCAGACTATTGTAAAGAGCACATAACATGTACTTATTATCCACCATAAATAATGAAAATCCATTTTCCAGTTTTCTAAACACTTTTGTTCTAATTACCTATTAACCCATCAGTCAATTAGGTACAACAAACAATTGTGGATAGCCTAAACATTTTAAGTAGGTACACATATAAAACCTCAAGGATTCTTCTCAAAAATCAAAGAGCTTTTAATTTAGTCTCTTGTTCCTAAATCTCACAGTTTTCTAATTTTTTCAATGGCTAAAAAATTAGCTTTTCTTTTTCAGAAAATTAACATACCAATTAGCTATTCAAGTAGGCAATGTTTTCCTAATTTGATCTATAGCGTTTATACTTAATATAGATATGTATGCTGCAAAAAAACTCCAACACATAGTTTAAGTAAGGATATATTAACTGCTTAATTGCATTAGTGCTCCTTCACCAACAATTCTAATTTATATGATTCACTGTAAACAAAAGATTCTTTCTCATCATATATATGCACTCAAATTCCACAAGCATTGAAAAGTTGTATGCATATACCCATTGAATTAACCAGCAACATATTCAAGCACAACTTTTCCATTTTGTTAAAATCCAATGTCTTGTGGAAGTACCTATGTAGCTCCTCATTTTTTTTTGTCACAAGCATGAGGCTCATTCCCTGAATGGTGTCATACTTTTGTTCAGTATTGTATACTTGTGCATGACTTTTAAAATATGATCATGTAAAATTATATTTTAAACAAGCACAGAGGGTAAGCAATATGAAGTTGTAAACCCAGTTGAATTTTAATTGGCAACCATTTAAGCAAAGCATTGACAGTGGAAAATTCAACATAAAGGGCACATCCCAAATATAAGATGGTAGATTGAGGATTAATAAATAAGACCAGTGATGAGAGAATGCTCCCCAAGTTAAGGAAGCAACCATGGCACCAATGAGCTGGAATCTGTCATAAGATGTCCCTGCAACCCATTTACTCTTGGATTTCCATTATTCACAAAAACACTATCACTAAGTCCATTTACCAACTAAATAAGTCACTACAACCTAAAAAATTTTAATGTGATATTTTTTTCCCACCACAGGGAATTATTTTCATGTATCTCAATGAACTTCCTAATTCACCTCCTAAGTTCACTGCCGCCATTCATGTGATAAACTTGTCATTTGATAAGAATTGAAAATCACCTGGAGAGAGTTAGTGCCACAAACTCAATTCATCATTAAACCACATTTTGAAAAAACTCAGGATACCAGTTGAGAACAAACTTCCAAAGCCCACCCACTGCTACTACAGTTCATGAATGCCTAATAAGGAGTTTTCCAATCATCATACACTTAACTTTGAAAGGAAAATGCTGAGAAAATAATACTTTACGGCCTAGGTTTAGAACAGTATTCTGAAAGTTCAATTTCTTGGACTTACTTAAATATCCAATTAATTAGCAAGATTAGCTACCTTCTTACTTCAGAACCAGGATCTCATAACCAGATCCTAATAAACAGATGGTAGACATACAGCCTCAAAACGTCATCACCATCAAGATATTTAATAACCAGTTTTCATGCAAAAATATTTTATATAAATGATCAATGCCCAGTGTTTAGACAATGAATATTTTTTTACTTCCCACACAGTGTCTCTTCTGGGGAGAATTGGGATTTGAGGATGCTGGACAATGAGGATTAGGCCAGGGGGATTGACCTTTTGAGAGGTCAGCCATTGGAAGAGTTTGGTTCGGGGATACCACTTTGAGAGAAGGGGGTTGCATTTGGATAGATTTCATGTGGGGGAGTAAATCAACCACTGGAGCAAACAATTACCAAATTTCCTCCAACAAATTTGGAACACTGTAGAGAGAACTAAAATTCGTATGCATTCTACTGAAGTATTTTGTTTTATAAAATGCTAATGTCAAGTGTGGCAAAAAGGAATCACATATAAGAAATGCTGTGCTTATGGGATGTCACTTTTTGGTCTTAGCAAAGATCAATGATAGGAGTTATTTCTGGAGGGAGTGTTTTCTTAATAAATGAGGGAATAATTAAACCTCATTGTTATATTATAAACCATTTAAAAAATCCTATTTATCAGATAATGGAATTTTAAAACATCCCAGATACACATTTTTTTCCCACTGCCTTTGCAAGAAATATGATGGGAGTTGTGGAAACAGACAACTCCAAAATTAGATTCCTATGGAAGGGAAAAATTCATTTGATTCAGTTTCAATCTTCATTTAGACCATTAATTTTAACAAAGTATTTTTTATAATAAATTCATATAGTAAAATTTACCTAGCCTACTGCATGAAAAATGCTATTGTACTATATCTTGTTTTAGTCTAAATAATTGCAAAATACGATAGGTAGGTACATACATTGTGGAGCCCTGATTTTAGGGAAAGCAAAATTATCGAAGTAATTCTGAATTTGAGTATTGTGGAGAAAATTGAAATTTACTGCAGTAATTTCAATTTTCCTTCAGGAAATTTTCAATAGGGTGAATTATTTTACCAGATAGTAACCATACTAAATTAAACCACACTAGTGTTATTTAGCCAAAGATATAGTGCATTTGTTTGATTGTGGTTTTCTTCACTGATATATTTTTAATGCTCTAAGACTGGGATCGTCACAAAAAAGGGCATATTTTTAAAAGTGCAACCTTGACCTTGGAGTCCTTGGCTTTTTTTTGGCAGATTAAACTTCCGAACAGGATTAGGAGATGTCCTGACAGGTTTGGCACTGACTACCTAATATTTTCCTGATTGCAATCTCCTTGAGATTGCACACAATATTAATAAATGCTTCCTGTGATTGCTATATGGCATGCAGAAAGAAAGCTATATAAGAAGGTATAGCCAAATCATCATCATTTTTAAATAATAAGAAAAAAATTAAACCCATGGAAACAAATTGATGCTTAACAGAGCATTATGTACTTTGCCATTACACACCTCTGTAAATTAGAGCTACCCTTATAAGAGCTGTTGACTCATTCATCTACCCCAGTCCTCTTGAAGTGATTGATGCGAAAGACAATAAAACATTATACCATCCATCTTGTGCACGGATGGGGAAAGACATCAGAACCAAAATTTCACGTAAGGACCAAAAAATGCTCCTTTACTTCTACGAGGGATTTATTGCTTCTTCTCTCATTTATATGGGATCAAACTGAAAGCGGAATAGGGGTTTGTCCAAAAGATTTTAGAACCTAGCCCTGTTCCTTAACACTTCAAGAAATGAAACTCTCCAGCTCCAGGATGTAAAAGAAATACTATCTGGCGACAAAATATAGGAAAACCTTAAAATATTTTTTTTTCAAGTGTTTTGTGGGGACACCGACGGTTCAGAAATCTTCTTAAGTGGAGTGACGTAACAACTGGCCCTTAAGGACACGTTCTTTAAATAACCTTACCTATATTTAAATAAAGGGTTTGAGTATTTCATCGTCATGATCGAGATTGCCTACAAAATGCAGGTAAAGGGGGACAGATTTCTTATGTTGTAAACATATTAAGTTTCTTCATTTACCATTTAGACTGCCTATATGAAATACCCGTTAGCACTTTGATTCCCTCCATAAATTTCGGTTTAACAAGCTTCATTCCTACATTCTCTCAAAATATATTTAATACCTAAAAACAAATAAATATTTACAAATTTGATAAACAAGAGTAATACTAACACTTTTCGGGCCCTATACCAAAGATCGGAATTATAACGTAAAAAATAAGATTCACTCAATTTTTGGCCACGCCGTTTGCTTTAAAATAATCAATTACGATCGTTAGCAGACAAGAAAACGTAATGGCGACTTTCAACTACCTCGCTTTTAACAATCGAAGTACGATATTCGCAGTACAAATGGCGCATTCTGGGTAATGCTCCTAAGCGTACTAATATTTTATCAAAGGAATTACATCTAGTCGTCGTCTAATCATTGTTACCTGTTTTAGATTGAAAGTAGGTGTAGTTCTGTAATTATATGTAACTCATATTCGATCCGGAGTGGTTTATGGTGGTCTGGATAATAATTGCAGCCCAGGCTTTGTTTTGATCAATATTCGTACTGATCTCTCATACTAAGTGTGTTGGGGAAATTAAGCTATGAGTCTGAACTGCCGTGCGTCGAATTGTTGTACTGAATAATTGCTACTGATCACACTAATCGTAATTCCGTCTATTTCAGCGCATGATCTGCCGAAAAGGATGGTGGTTGATCATCCGAAGGCCCAATTTACCGGCGATAAGAGGAAGAGAGAAAGTAATGGTAAGTTATTAAGTATACGTATCAACCATTTGTGTAAATTTACCGCGTACATGCCGGACCACTTTTTTCGGTGCTTATCAAGTAATGCATTGCCTAATGAGTTTATCCTGTTAGTGAATTTAATCATCGTACGCGCGAGTGCTTTTAAATTAGGTATTTCTCTTTGAGCAATATGTTTAGTTATCATTTATGACTATTTCATAATTAAATGTCATAATCACGATTTAATTGCAATTATTTGCTGCACTTATACTTAGCATGTGTTGCGGTTATATTTTAATTTCCCCGCTATTCTGCGTCAGTGTCGAAGAACATTTTATATAATTATCATTATTGCAGGAACAAAATTGCTTGCTATCGCAATTTATTTTATAAACTAACCTGTTATAAAACAATATTTTCCTTTATCTGGTATTTATGGTGTATTTTATAGAATTATAGTGTGAGCTGTACTTAGCCGTATATTGACCATTCACAAGCTCTGAAGTGGGATGTATTAGCATAATAATTGTGTAATAGCTAATGAAAGAAGTCAGCAGTGACCACCGTTTAGTATATTTCTTATTATTCGTACACATCCGCGGAATCTTGTAAGATTTTTAAACATCCTATTACAAAAACTTAACAAAATCCATATTTCAATTCATGGATTTATTGTAGTTTAATTAATCACATAGATCGCATCACAAGTATATCATCATAATTCAGTCGTCATTGGTGAGTCTTTGGTACCCTGGGTTTATATATTTCCTTGGATTTCCAATACTAATTTGTCTACTCGAGTTGAATCCCAGTCTGAGGAATCATTTAAAGCTTTTAGTCGTATTATCAACTCATTTTCTTCCTTGTGAACCACAAAGGGCAAGGTTATCCATAAAGACATTCTTTTTCCTTGTTGTTGGAGCTCGCTGTTAAAACTGAATTAATAGGTTATTTTTTCATTTTATGCCTAAAAATACAAATATAATTTTAAAATACAAAAAAAGATTAATGTGTTCAATATGTCTGGTTTGTATCTTTAAGAATTACATTTACACTTTTATTTTTATCCCTGAGTTGGTTTAAGACAAAAGCTGCAGTAAGGTTGTGAAAATGGGTAACAATATGACCTCATAAACACGGCATCCTCGAGATCGAGCGCGATCCTAATTTTCGAAAATCCAGTTTCTTATCTCTCGTGTGTCCTGGAGCAAAGTTCCTAAATATCTGACGAGGTGCAGAAGTGTATTATTAATCCGTTTACTTGAAAAGTATGCAATGCATTCTAAGATGTCATCGCAGATTCAAAGACATTAAAGAATTACAATTAGTAATTTTTGCATTTTCCCCATTTGTAATGCGTTTGACGAGTCGGCTCCTACATGAATCTGGGTTGACAAAGTATCTCGCCTAAACTTCTCTCAGACAACATTCCTACTATAAGAATCCAAAATGTACGTAAAAACACCGGCAGCTGCAAGTGAAAGTCGAGATAGCCTCGTCAGAATGGCCCCGTATCGACAGCGTTCCATATCTGTTCTGCAGTGAGACTTTCATTTGAAATAAACGTAGATTATCTATAAATGTGTCAGTAGCATCCGTATCTCCACATAGTTTTTCGTCAAGGCAGGTAATGTTCTTATTTCACGACGAAGCCCACCTGG
>LYUA01000398.1:881071-894785 GCA_002093875.1 Calopteryx splendens
ACAAAGTCCCCATGTTAAAATTTAAAAGTATTTCTCCAGGGTAATATATAATCGTTAAACACAGTGGTGAGTAATATGGGTGCTTTGACAATGTGATAAGCAATTTTGACATGGCCACACACATAAATAAATATTTAAACATCATCAACCTTCATTATTGGTGTGCAAAAATTAAAATATTCACCATCCCTGCTCAAAAATTTCTGCAACAGCTAATCACTTCAATCAGTACATATTCATTGGGCTTTGCATCAATGAGAGATATCTCAATCCTCTACCAATCCTTTTAAGTTATTATTTATAATATCATAATACTTTGTAGTCAGTTTGCCATTTCCCAAATAATTGCATAAACTAAGGGAAGTTTTTACTTTTGATTAGCATACCCTGTGGTACATAATAGGTATCGCACATTAAGTAGACAAAATAGTGAAGGTAAGACTGGCTATTTTGTACCATTTTTCTCCTGCTCCCTTTTCCAATTTTAAACTAATTTAACACCATTTATGATACATGTACATACAAATACATCTTGTAGACTTGTTCTGCATGAGAGTAATGTATAAATACATCTATATTTGTGAATGAAATTAAATATAGATAAAATGGATGTTCTACATCATTTTGCAAAGTCTTTTCCTCTGAAACCATACCTTCCTTTTCTGAGGTGGAAAAAAAGCATTTTTGCCAAAACCTGGTTACACCTACAACAATCAATCATGTGTGTACTGAATATGCTTTAGTATGGCTGGCTACAGCTAATGCATATAAATAAATAAGACCACTATTTTTATCTGATTAATACAATCCACGGGGTTAATGGCAGCTGGGAAATTTAGTAAAGCTGTTGAAATAATCACAATGGTAAAGTTATTCTTTCTTCAAATGTAGTTTTTCATCTTGATACCTGAGATGAAAAATTTTATGGCACTCACTCAACATTAGCTACATAACTGAATTACAGTGGTGTTTTTGTATTGATTGTCCTATTCCTATAAATAACCCAGGAATTAATTATTTATTTACTTCAACATCTCTGTGACAGTCTTGATCATATCATTAAACATAATACCTAATTGATAACCAATGAAATAGCTTTGCAAAAAAATTTTGTAATTACCCTTATCAAATAATTAAAATTTTAAATACTAAAACTCTGATGTGACAAAGTTGTATCTTCTGTCAATGTAGAACAGGGTTTAATACAAAATTCATATTAAAACTGAAAATGCAGAACCATCAGACTAAAAATACCCTTCCATTATTTAAAGTGTATTATTACAGAGACAACATTAAGTTTTGTGCCACGATCACTATGTGATTTCTTTCATTAAAGCCCTCTGCAAACCAATATGACAGAAAACTATTGATTGTTAGATTATACCATTCCTAAAAATGGTTTCGTTGTCTTTCTTTGCTGTTCCATGGTTTTTGTATTAATAAAGGTTTACATTATATTTTTCCCTCGCAAAAAGGTAAATAAATTGCTAATTAAGTGTGGTTTCTATCAGTTTCTATCAACATTATTCAGTAAAATGATTGAAAGAATTTGTGAATATCTGTTAGCTCACTAGACAAACCGTCAAACCTTGTTGTCATAAGTATATGAATGCAGCTTTTGCATCATTAACATTGGTGTTAACTAGTTAGATCTTAGTTTTCATGTTCATGTGAAATTTGTAATCATTGCTTCTTCTTCTCTAATATGTTATTCAAAGTTCAATGATTTTAATGTGCTGTCATCATATTTGTTTCAGCATTCATGTTCGCAACTTTTTGTAGTTGCTTGTGTTTTTGCATTTGTTTATGTTTTTACATAATTTTGATATATTTCTTAAGCCTTTACTCGATGTGCTTTTTTCATCTCTTGCTATTTGATGTTTTTTGTTTAAATATTAATTATTATAAATTTTGTGAGCAGTTAAATTCCTTTCATTAACCAAAACATATTCAGTATTGTTTCTGAGAAATCATTTCATAAGCATCAAAGGTGATGAGTCTTTCCGTAATTTTCATTCGAAAGTCTATGAATTTTTTTAGTGTCTTCATCATCTTAACTTCAAATGAAAAGTCTTGAGTTGTTTCCCTATTGGAATTTGCAAAGAAGAGACCTATAATGCTATTCTGCATATAAGTTCGGCTATAGGACATTCATAATCAGTGTGCTTGAAAAATAATTTATGAAGGAAGAAATTTAAGCTATGAGCAAGACTTTTATTATTAAATAACTTATTAAACACGACTTTATATAAAAAGTAATTTTGGTTCACCTGTCATTTGTCCACTTGATTAGACTACCATAGTGGTCTAAAATATCATGATGTATTTACTTATCAACCAGAAATTATTACCAATAAAAAGATTAGTGTTTTTTGCAAGCCATGGCAAAAGACAAAAACTATAAAAAATCCATTCCAGGACTTGATGTCACATTGCTTTTGACAGATGGTTTTTGATAAATTTCAACTTGTTTCTTTTAGCCATTCTATTGGATATTACTACAGTTTTCTGCCAGAAAGTGCTTTATTGGAATTTTTTTAAATATATACATGCACCTCCTTTTTTTCAAATTACTTTTTTTATCAGAATGGTTTCTTGCTGTTTTCATTAAATCAACAGTTGAGAGCTCAAAGCTTGCATAGGCTCAAATGTATTTTTCTTGATGTCCCATTCCATGTTATTTTTTATTTTATATTATTCACCTTGATTTAAAGAGCTCTGGGCATCAATTTAATGCTGTCATGGCATAGAACATTTCAATGTTAATTTAGGTACTTCAACTTGAAACAAGTTTTTATTTTTTAAATGTCCTGGTATGGAAGGGTTCATGTGGGTTATATTGTCAGATATTCCACACCATAGTAAATAAGATTATGTGGTACAGTAAAACAAAAATATTCCAATGAATTATGCGTGGGGAATGTGAAAATTCTTGAAAAACAAGAAAAATCCTTGAATTGTGCAGATAAATCTTAAGTGAAGAGGCCATTAAGTGATATAAAATTAGATTTATAATTCATGTTTGTACAATAAAGGTTTTTGTGAAGAAGTTTATTGCTAAACTCAAAAGACCACCTTAGCATCCATCACCCTTCTTAATGTGGGAAATGGATAAAATGGGGAAATATTTAGATAGTTTTAAAAATGCTTATAAAACAGCCTTTTTTTGTTCTTGAAGGATAAAATTTGACATTTGAAAATCTGAAATTAGGATGCATTAGAATGCTGGCTGCTGTTATTGGGGTTCTTTTGATTTCTGGCAGCAAATTCCACCGATGCCAGCACGTAAGGCTCTACTTTTCAAGAGTGCAACAGAATGACCTGTAATGAATTGATGCAATTGTCGGGTGAATCAGGTACCACTTCATGCACACCATTCTCATGGAGTGATGATAATATGATGAATATTGAGCAAACAAAGAAAGAACTCCATTGGCAAGACCGGGTCTCAAATTCCAGAATCTTGTCAAGAAAGATTCATGTAATAATCCTTGTTTTAATTCAGAGTTTTTCTGTATTTTGTCCACTCTACATTGTGTCTCAATTAGTATACCACGTCTATTCCTTAAAAGGGCAGAGAAAAAATACTTGTGCATTTCATGTCTCAAGTGATAAATTGAATAAAACCATACTAATTAATAGTTAACCTAAAGAAGTTCGTCAGATGAAGTGTAACTAAAGTTGTTGCATTGCAATAAATTTATTAGTTACTTGTAACTTCAGCAGCCAATTGCTGACCTGTAGAATTTATTACAGAACTTGTGATCCCTTAGGTATCGAGTGAAATGGCACCCATTGTTGTCACATTTCTACCATGAACATTGGTCAGCTTCTAGAGCAAAAGGTCCTGGGGTAAAAATATGTTCAGCAATGAACACCTTTTTTCTCGAAACATTTGAATAATCATAACGGAAATCCTTGTCTTTCCTACATCAAAATAATTATATTCACAAAGGGTAGCATTAAATTGGGGTTTCACTGTATTTAGCTGATGATATATATATACATTAGATTTAACGTTTACAGGATGACTAAAATGTGTATCAGGAAACATTTTTGCATTATTTTCTCACTGGTGGTCTTGAGCTGTTGAAGCTTGAAATGCTTATGGTGTATGTTACTTTTTTGTGTTTGATAGCCTCTTATTAATCATTTATGGCCTGTGCATGCAGTATTTACACTTGATTGAACTGTTTAACCTTGCATACATTCTGTAAATGTTGATAGTTGTGTGTGCTCCTATGCTGGGTAGTCGTAAAATCGAAGACTTCTAAGATTCCATTCTGAGGGAGAATGGTCCAATCATGTTGAAGCCTTTAAAAATTAGTGTCCTCACTCCCCAATTTTAATAATACCCTCAAAGGCATTGGTTTACTGTCCATGCTGGCACTAATGTTAAAAGGTTGAATGTGTCTCTCTATCAATTGTGATTATAAGCCTTGCGAACCACATTCAGGTTTTTCTCCCCGAAATGACAGTCAAAATAGAGGGCATGCATCTTACACAAGTTGAGGCTCCTCCGTTGTTGAAGCACTTGTCCGAGGTCACCCAGGGCACTCTTCTAACCCCCCTCCTCTTCCGCCTCATGGCCCAAGGAGCACTGCATGGGGTTTGTGATGGGGAATGTGCATCCTAGTTCCTCCCCAAGGCCATTGAGCACTAGCTTTCCACTCTGTAGCATCCCTACCCTTCTCTTAGCAATTCATGACATTTGCCTGAAATCCTCCTCACAATGTCTTTCCAGAGAATAGTTTTCTCACTGCTTCCGTGATTTAGGTCTCCCAACGTGTGATACATGCGATAAGGTTATTGTGATGATTATGTGTTGCGCTCCCAGAAACATGCCTAGCTCTGCCAGAGTGAGCATTAGTACAAGTGGCAAAGATTGAAGGTCAGTAAAAAATAGCTCCTCTTTTGCGATGAGTTCAAGGAAACAACATATAGAGCTCCTATTTATATACACTGATCCATTCTTCTACATTATAATAAATTTGTTTGATATATGAAATACATTAAATTACTCTGCCTCATGGTAATTTGATAATAGACAGGGACATGGACTTGATTTCACTATTAATCAGTAGTTTTTGAAGCTCAATATTAATGATAATTTAATATAATTTTCTCAGAAAATTTTATGTTAGTTATCATAATTGTTTGTTAGCCACCATAATTGTTTATATCAATAAATGTGTTCATTTCTTTAAAACTTATTAGGTATTTCTTCTGTCTATGGGAGTATTTTACAGTTTTTCAATTAATTTAATGCTTAAAAATGAGGTGTATGTCTTACTTGGGTATGGTACACAAGTTTATATGAAGGATCAGTAAGCGTGCTGAAAGATTCCAGCCTTTTTAAGGTTATAAAGCCATTCAAGTGAATAAAAAACTTCAACTCCCTCACCTAGAGCCAACTCATTACATCGAATTCCCAATTCTTTAGCTTCATCATAAGGCTCTAACCCAGTGATGTTAGCAGAGATAATAGAAAATGTACAGGCATAAATTATTTATTAATTTATTAATCCTTAAATGTGTGTAGAAGTCCTTAAAAGTAATCAATTTATTAAAAGATTCACCAAAGTTTCTTCGAGAGGTACCAATTGTTGTTGATTGTTTGTCAAAGCATGAAAAAATATCTTGCTGTGGTAGAGGCCAAGTTTTTTTCACGGAAGTATATAAAAATTCAAAAACTCAATAGTTAATATTTGTTGCAGGATTTAAAAAATTAATTTTAACATTTTAAGAAATCACAGGTGAATTACTATATTACTAGTAGTTGATATCATAAATATTTAGGAATTTGGTGAAATTAAGTTGATTCAATAAAATATTTCAAAACTTTTGAGTATTTTGAACTTAGAAATTTTCTATCCTCAGCCTGAATCCTTATTAAAATTGAAATTATATTTCTTTTAGGAAAAAGTCTGCTTGGTGTTTTAGAACCTTATGTACAGTACTCCTTTTTTCAGTTTTTATCCACAGACATTATCTTTTTACATTTCTAAATGCCTTTAATAGATGATTTTTTCCATGCAAGGGCAGGAAAGGGTCAAAACTTGAAGAAAAAAATTAATTTTATATCTATTTTATTGGAAAATCCATCATGCATAGCATAGCATTTTTGCACTCAATTTCATATTTTTAACAATTGAAGTTGATTGTCAGGAGATAATTAATTTGAAGTATCATGGTTTTCAAAAGCCATGGAAGTTGAAATGTGATTTCTCAAATGCTCAAGCTATGGAATAAGAATTGATGTATATAAAAGTTTCTTATTGGGCACCATTAAACAAAACTACAAGTTCAATGCATTTGAGGTTTAACATGGCGTGTTCCTAATATTTTTTTGCTGGATCACTCACAGAATTTACAGTTTTTGTGTTTTGGTGTGTGTTGTCTCATGTTCCCCATCTGGTGGGTTTTTTGTCTCTGATTTTGAATACAGCTATCCCCAATTTAACATGAAGAAAGCTAACACAAAATTAGGTCACCAAAAATAGCCATTTGGAAATAGGTACAGTGATTTAAATGTCCAGACAGACTAAATGGCCATTGTCTCAAGGTTTGAGTGCAACAAATAACTGAAGAAATCTACCTTATTGCGAATGCCCATCAAGTAAATCAATGATCTAAGCTCCACAGAGATAAAGGGTATTTGGGAATGTAGTGAAATGTTTAAGTAGTAACGCCAGTTATCAGATTTCACATCAGTGATGAGTCCTTTTAGATCTCTAAAAGGTCTTGCAATAAAGGTACTTAGTAATTAAACATTATTGCAAAGAGATTCTTGTTCAGCTTATGGCATACGATAAAGTTCATGATATTATATGTGATCTCTCTATGTCTGTGGCCCTTAGTTAACACTCTTTCTTATTGACTCTTGAATATGTCTATGGGTTTAGATATTCTAAAATTTACTTATACAATATAAATAGCCCTACATGAAATAAATGCAGTATTTTGCTATTGAACAAGAGAGAAAAGTTATTCAGTTGAAAATTAAGGTGAAAGTTAGTGGAAAAAGGGGAGGGAAAGCAAGGGAAAATTACCTTTAGAACACACACTAACAGTGTCTTTTTCTGTATCTCACAGCAGAATGCTCGCAGTTCTGTACAAATTATGTACCAGTTTATATCCAGTAGATAT
Organism: Calopteryx splendens; assembly: GCA_002093875.1. Taxonomy (NCBI): domain Eukaryota; kingdom Metazoa; phylum Arthropoda; class Insecta; order Odonata; family Calopterygidae; genus Calopteryx; species Calopteryx splendens. The sequence goes on from LYUA01000398.1 coordinate 888,221, forward strand.
TTTTCATTCAATATCTTTCTGAAACTTTTGTCCAATTATTATTTTTGCAAGTATATTTTATTTGACACAGAATCGTAATTAAATGGATAGTTAATTGTTTCCAGAATTAGACACTTTATACATCATATATAATATATATCAATCATATTGCTTGTCTGTGGCATAGTTAATTAACATTATGAAAAAAATTGGCACACAATAGTAATGCACAGGTTTTTGGAACATATACAAATGTCATGTTAGATTTGTGATAGCTGTATGCCATTTAAATCTAATGTGGAGTACAATATATAGAACGTAAAGGCACTTTTTTTTGGCATAAAAGCAGTTTTTTAGATTCTTCATTTATGTTGTATTTACAAATATTTTAAATGTGTATAAATATTACCTTGGTTTACATGATAGTTCATAGAATTTTCTTGGAACAGAATAATGTTTATATGTACTCCAAATGGGATCATATGTGATAATATGGAAATGATCCTAAAAACTATATGACCTTTCTGTATATTTCATTTTATTTTTGCTTAGATGTCACATTGATCATTTTCATTAAGTAATATGAATATGGAAATGTAAACCCTTCCAATTCTAAATGATTTCAATCAATACCATTAATTAGATTCCAATTATACTGAGCCTCTCTTGAAAAATAGGATCAAGTGAAATCAGTATGTTTCATTTCACCAGTGCTCATTTCCCTCAAACCTCAAGTAAGTTATTAAATCCATGTCTTGCATTTTCTGTGAATTATCCATTGGCTGCTATAGGCTCTTTTTTTGTGGCAGCCATTGATATTACTGAGATAAAACTAGCTTTTAAAGAAGGGGTCAGTAAACCATTGTTTTTAAATATATTAAAGACTTGTACCTTTTTGCAATGTTCCAGATATTTTGTGAATGATGTTGTATTCAGTGTGACCCTTAGGTAATATTTATGTATCAGATGTATTTCATTTAATAGTGTTGTTCTAACATTATTACCATACAGCATAATCATCATTTAAACTGATGTAAGTAAGAATCGGTAGAAGAAGAGGTGGTATGTGCCATGTGGCATGCCACATGGTTTGCATGTTTTCCTTAAAGAATGATATCTTATGTATGGAAATGCTAATCTTGTATTTCAAATTAATACAATGCTTGCATTTAATATCAACCATTTCATGACTCTTTATTAGAATTTATTTTAAAGTAATTGATTTTTTTATTAATATTGCTTAGGTGGGCTATGCTTTAGGTAGATTTTAATCCGGATTGCAGAAAAAGCTTCGGCCATTTCATTTTTTTCCACTCTGACGTCATTACATATATTTTTGGCTTGAACACATTTTCCTCTCTTTAGTGTGATGTATTGACTTGAACAATAATTTGACATGCATTTAATGAAAATGGTGAGTGTTAAATGTTGAAAATGTGTACAAATGACTGTTGTGTCTTGTTTAGTGTTTCATTGTTGTTGGTGGTGGCATAATGCTCCAGTTTTTTGGTCCATTGCGTGTCTTATGAAGTTGCTGCAAATGCCTCCATGTGACCTAAAATAATCTCTTTGATGTTGTCCAAATTGCAAAACTTGATAGAATTTCATTTGTGGGCATGCATTTTGTTCTCCACCTTACATTGTCCAAATTGGTGAACTTGTACATTTCCTTAAACTAATGTAAAAAAAAATATTCTAATTGAAAGAGTGTTTTTGACAACAAAGCCCAGTTCACACAGGGGGAGAGCATGTTCTCGATTGGCCAGCAGCACTTGTGCAGTGAAATGTTTTAGTGAACATACCTGAGTATTCCATGGTGGGTTATCACTAATGCAGTGTATTCCATGCAGAATTAACTTGAGGATTCATATGGTTCATTTAATGTATCATTAGTACTTCCACTGCTAAATTTTCTATATCACTCTGGACTTCCATAAAGTTCTTTCATCTAAATTTCTGGCAATGGATTTCTGCAGATCCATTTTATTTTCGACCAATGGAGAACTGAAGCAAGTTAAATTTGAAAATATATCAATGCAACTAATAAATTTTCAGCCTAAAGAATCAGTAGGATGTAACTAATTGATTTGACAATATTTTCTTGTAAATTAAGCACCATAGCCTATGTTTATCACAGTTAAAATCCCAGCTGGAAGGTAAACTGAATGAACAAATCCTGAATGTAGTCAATTTGCTCTTAAAAATGAATGGCTTATATTGTAGCCGTTGACAGGTAGTTATGTTGACTAAATTTACAGAAGTATCTGCGATATTTTTGGGCAAGTTAACAATGTGCAAATCAAGAGCTAACATTTTAGCTTTGGCCATTGTGGAAAATTGATAATACCAGTCTCTTGGCTTTAACTTGGAGAAAGTGGTACAATCAATCTAAACTCCTGTTTCGTTCTAAAGCTAATAAAGAAGCACTTCTTGTTAATTGGCTTTTTAAGTCGTAAAATACCAACCAGAATTCATGCACAGCCAAAATGTTTCTAGCCAGCTTGAAGCAAAATGACAACTATATATATACATATATATAGACCTAGCATGGAATCCTTCATAACCTTCCATGCATAATTATGCTGGCATATCTTGCACAAGTTCTTCCCCCGTTTGAAATTGGACTTGAGTAATGGCATCGCCACATGCCCCAGGGCCAGCGTCTGCTGACCATGTCCTGCTCGGACAAGGTGTGCAAGTGGAATGTGGTCGGACTTCAGGGCTCACTGCTCTCTCACCTTGTGGAGCCCATCTACCTCGACAGTGTGGTGCTGGGAAGCCTCTTCCACCCGTCTCATCTTTACAGGTAACTCTTCCTCGTACCTATCGTATACAGAAAATCACACATCCTCAATTTTTGTTGCTTACGTGCCACTCCCACCGAATGTGGCATAGATCGCAGGAAACTTGATACAATAACCAGGTCAAATATTGAGATTGAAGTTTTTATTTTTGCATATTTATCATTTCGTGTTATTTCATTGCATTTTAATAATTAAGTTATAATACTATTGTAAAAGTAAGGAAGTCTAAATTACGTAGGGAACAAGGGTATCAGAGCTTCAGGTTAATTCCAGTAATAAAAAAACTCCAGCTTTGAATATTTATATATTTTTACATAATTGTGTTACTGATACCAACTTAACCTGTGATTCTGTGTAAAAACTGTTGTTTTTGCTTCAAATGTACAAATTGTGCTTTTTTATTTTCAGCATGTGTATCTTTAATTTTTAACCAGAATTATTAAGTGTTTTATGCCTTTATAGGTCTGAATTTTAAAGTCAGTTTTCCGATTAATTTTAAATGCAAGCTTTTTAAAGATTTAAGTGCATGTTGCCATATTTTGCAACAACTTTTTTGGTTTTAAATGTAGATTAACTAAAATTTATCAGCAAAAATCATAACTAAAATTTAATTCCAAAATGACATTTGTAATAGAAGCATCCATCTGTGTGAATTACAGAGAGCAATGCTGTACATTTTTTCAGTTTTCTTCTCTATAGACAGCATGTGGTCCATGGCCTGTAGTGGGTATTGTCTTTCAGTGTTCCAATTTTTAGTTAGACAATATAATGCTGTATCTAAAGTATGAACTTGGTGTTGTGGACCTTTGGTGAATATGGAAGAAACTAGGAGGCTGGTTAATCAGAAAGTCTAAGATGGACCAAGATGTCAATGCATGCCTCTCTTTAAAATCATTCATCTCTATTAACTAACGTAAATTTGAAACCAAAATAAATTCAGCTGCCTGCATATACTTAAATGAAAGGAAAAAGAGTTAATCCATACTTGGTAACGTTAGCATGTTTTTTTATATCAGAATAGCAAAAGAGGAGTAGAGATAACACTTAATCACAATATGTAGGATGCTTCATTGAGCCTTTCTGTATCAAAACATTCTTGTAAAGTAAGTAAAGATGAATCTTAATTCAAAAAATCACTAGTAGAAAATGTATAAAATATTACATCTTACTAGCGCATCTTACTAGCTGAATTGTGATAATAAGAGACTTACAGTGAATTTTCTTGATAAGGTAAAAGTAAAACTATAATTAAGTATTTATTTTATAACTTAAAAATCCTTTAATAATATATCTAATTTTAGATCCCCTTGATTTTAATTTATTGAGGTTTAGGAGCATCTAACCAATAGAAATCAGGTGAACTTATATTCTGGGTATATTGTATTAGCACTATTGCAGGATAGCTGAAAGAAGTAATTGTACTCATCTTCTAAAGTGGACATGTATGAAACAATTTTCATCAGGTTCCTACAATTCATACTATACCCACTCTAGCACTCCATTGATCATATTTATTAGCATTAATGGCATTGAGGGGAGAATGTTGTCCAGTAGTTCGGCTGCTGAGTGCTGGGCTACTAACTAGAGGGCCCGGGTTCGATTCTGAGTGATGCCTCTGGGCACCCTCAGCTTCACCCAAGTCGTTAGTTTTGGGGTGCCTGGTCTTCCTGGGAAACTACAGGTGGCACACAGCTCTATCCTCACCTACCAAACCAACCCTTGGGTTGATTACTGTGTTAGGTGTAATGATATTGAGTAAATAAGTCTTAGCACAGCTGTACAAAAAGATCATACTAGCATAAATGTCAAGAGTTGAATTTTTCTTAACACCATTCCACCAAATGACTTTGTTTGTGGACATTTTTGCAGTGTCACAATTTTGGCAAATAATTTTTGCCTGTTAGAATCATTTCATGGGGGAATGACACAAACAAATAGCCAATTAAGATTCTAGGAAAATGATTAATTTACTGTATTCTGCTTCATCTCCTTTGACAACAGTACAATCATTAAACACTCTTAAAGTAAAGTTCAGAGAGCTGTAATACCTAATTATCGTAAATTCTGCAACTTGTGAAAATTGGTGTCATGCTCAAACAAATTAATGGATGGATATGAAGGTAATGTGCCAGGGGTTTTTTCCAACCATACTACTGTGGACCTTACTGGTGATGAATGAATGAAATCTTGATAATCAGAACAGGAAAAATCCTTGAAAGTATCTTTTAAAAATTTTTATTCCTTTCCTATTCTGTAGTAATTCTTGTATCGTAATATTGATCTCAAATTATTCTAGCAAAATGTATAGGATACATAGGCTTCTTTACATGAAGTAAAAATTTTAGCATGGAAGGTCATTGTAGTCTAAGAGCATCCCAATATGTAGGCATTTTTAAGCATTACAAAAATGTATTTTGACATTAAAAAAGGTGATGTTTTTATCTTTGAAAGGGAAACAAATCCTGGATCTGGAAACATCAAGTATTTGGCCAGCATAATTTGCTAAGGGTATATCAATCATCTGCAAAGCCTTTTCCCTTAGTTAAGGTCAGCTTTGCTCATCAGTCTTACCAAGGGGAAGACTGATTTTCCCTGGATGGCCAAAAAAAACTAGGCTCATTGCCCAAGGAAACTAGGCACTAGCACCTTGATACTATTGCTTATGGTACAAATCCCTAGTGCTGGTATCTTGTTCAAGAGTCATAGGTGTACCTAGGTACTGTTACCAGTCTCTGTGATTTATTGACATGAAAGATTTCAGGGAATGGTATCTAGGTTAAGAAAACTAGATACTGGGAATGTGATAAAATTGCCTTACTTACCAGTTTACTCAGTGCCAATACCTAGGGTAAGAATCTTAGCTATTTCTTAGTACAGACACCAACCACTGGTCACCTCCGTCTTTCTGGTTCATGCCCTTCTTCACTCCCCTCATTTTCTTATCCACTCACTCCTACCACCTTGCCTCTCTGTTTATGCTCACCTACTGATATCAGGATGCATTCTCAAGATCAAGAATATGTCAGGATGCATTTTGCATGATTTGGATGTGCTAGGGTGTTCACGTTAGACATTTGCTTTAAACAGTCAATTGTTGCAGTAATTGCCGAGGGAGAGGACTCATTTTAGCATCTTTAATGAATGCTTAAAAATGACATGTCATCATGTCTTGCCTTCTGTTTTTTCACACTCCTCATCAATCTGAAAATTGTTGTGATTTTAGGAATCCTTTGTTAGAGTTTTTAATTTTCTTCATAGCAATAGAAATGTCCAAAAACCCCAATGATTTCATCAAGGAAGACATTTATAAATGCTCTTGTTCCTGATTGCCTGTTTTTGGACAAAACATCTGTGACTACCAATGAGGACACTTAAATCGATAATGACCAATAAAAAGCACATATAATCAGACTGACAATCTATAAAAAATGCTCAATATTACTTCGTCACTGTGAAGTTGAAGAATTTACCGAGGACTTGAATCTTCAAGTGCATCACTCTATATGAAGTTTTAATCAACTGATAAGTACATCAAAGGCTTTTTATTACTTCTAGAATCATGATTATTCAGCAGCTGATGTGGCAAATCTTCATTCTCAGTTCATTGCATTGATAACATTTGTGAAAATAATGTACAAGGCACGTTCACAAAGTAAGTACCATTTTTTTATTAAAAAGCGTCACACATGGTATTTTTGTTTGACTTTTTTTTACATAAAACAGCATAACTCCCAGCCAGCACAATGCGTATCGTATCTCTCCAATAGCAGCCAAATATACAT
>LYUA01000398.1:900757-918112 GCA_002093875.1 Calopteryx splendens
ACGGAATGAAGGGAGGCAGGAAGTATGCAGAAGTGAAGAAAGGGTTACTGTAGAGGGGTTTCCATCAGAAACCTACCTTAACTGGTAGATTACCATTAATAATAGTAATAATAATAATATTCCATCAAATCTATTCTTCTATTTGTTAAATCAAGAGAAACATAGCGAGTTCCTTGAAATTGGGGATAGAATCCTTAAATTTCTTACGTCAATGAAAAAAATGCTATGAATTCTGTATTCGTATATTTGAGTAATTAAAATGAATGCACTAGTAAAGAATCCTACTGTTGCTCCTCACGTGTATCATATTATATGCTAATTGTATCGTACTGCCCTCATCATTAAAAACTTATTATTTATTGAGTCCTTTCTCACCCTCTTGAAGTGTTAGACATCGTGTTTGTATCTCACTTTTATCTCCTGTCTATCTAGACTAAAATAAGAGCATAATTACGCTCTTTTACGTGTAATAATTTTCCTCCTTGTTCCACTTCTCCGCATGCACCCCAACCACTTTCTTTTCCCCCTTTGCATTGCCATAAGCATTTCCCTTTCCTCTCTTGCCCTTCTAGGATCTCATTTTTGCTTTATTTGAGCATCTAGTCTATAAAATTCTTCTCCAATACTTTCTTTCCCCACCCTATTTTCAGTGCTATCCAAATTTCACATCCGTTTAGATAATCAGGTCAAAGCTTACATTCCATGTATGGGGTATAAGAGATTTACTTGAGGGGAATCAGAAAGGGGGTTTATTTATGTTGAGGTTGTTTGGTGGGGGGAGGTTGTGCAAAGGGAGAAAATTTGTGCATGATGAGGATCAGGCAGGAATCTGAGATGGTCCAAACAGTTGGATTAAGCATGTGTAAGGGAAGTTGGGTGGATACCAAATACTATTAACAAAATGGAGAACATTAAAAGAAATCGTAGGACATTGGAAAGTCATAGACTGAAAGCCAAAATGATTCAAATATATTATATTTAAATGAATTTTGTCATCTTAAAATATACATAATAGCAAAATCATGTCCATTTCTTCCTACATAAGTTGTTTGTATACTTTGTCACTAAACTTCATTAAACTTACACTTTTGCTTCAGAACATTGGCAAAGCACTTAAACATGTGTACAACCAACCCTTACTCGTACTCTTAATACAGTTCTTGGTGGACCATTGTTCTTCGTACTTCACTTATGTTCCTTTTTGGCACACCACAGTAGGACTATCATGTATATTTTGTTATGTTGAATGGAAAGTAGGAGACGTAAACAATTTTGAATGCATTGTCATTGTCATTAAACTTTAACAATCCCAAACTTCAGACATAATAAATAGACAATGCGATAATGGTGATGCAATAATGATATTCCTAGTATGGGTGCACACAAGAGACTACACAAGGAGAGATCTCACAGAAAACTGGCTGATGCATTCAATGCCTCGTACATGTTAAACTACCAAAACTATGTACTTTATTATTGGGTCACTGAAAAGCAAATCCTTGAAACCCCGGATAAAATCTTAGAATTTAATTTTAACTGGAAAAGTTAGGGAAAGTTTTATAAGTCACAAAAAGATGATGGAAGAGTTCATATTTTAGATTTCCCTTTAGTGGAAAAAGTTTACACTATATGATTGCTCAATCAATAGATCATGTAGTTAACTGATTTATTCAAATTCAATTGAAAAACTTGTCTATGTAAGGGCAAGAAACATGCCTTCTTCTCGCCCCTTGTTTTTCTTCTCCTTGGGGAGGAAGATAGACACAGTTTCGGTGAAAAGGGAGCAAAGAAAGTGGTGTGACATACATGCATAGATATCTAATAATATTCTTATCAGTTTGTCAAATGAACTGTGGGCATCATGACCTTTTTTTATCTGTTACAAAAATCGCTGTATTTATTTATGGTACCAGGATTATCACAATAACATATATCATTAATAATTAGTTTTATGGAGGTTTCAAGTTTGTATAATATTCAGAGACTTAAAAAAAATGCATCAAGACCAGTGAAAAACTTTGATAGAAGTGCCTGGAAATTTACTGTGTAGTCTTGGAAAGCCTTGGAAAAGTTAGAGAATTTTTTTGTTTTGCAAGATTCAGCAGTCACCCTGGACTTACTCTCTTGAGGCTTAGGATTTGACTTGGCATTGATAATAACAATGTTTAAGAAAGTGTGTGTGAATGCTATCATCTGCATCGAAAAGTTTTGATTGAACATTAATGCTTAAATCATTGTTCATAAAATTACTGTGTACTAAGTACAGTCCTCTGATGAACTCCCCTGTAATGATTAAAAATCTCTACTGTTGGCCGTTTGCTTCCATAAATTGTTACCATCTCAGACTTGGACTGTTTGAAATTATAAATTATTTGTTCTTATGAATAATCTCTTAAGTAAATCTGGATGAGATTCAGTGAAAGGCTTTGATGAAATCCCTTAGTGTCCATGGTAAAATGGCATTTGTATAAAATTAGAGCATTAAACATTATTTTTTGGACAAATGCTACTTTCATTAAACCAGAAACCATGCAAATGAACCAATGAAAGGTATTATTGTGAAAAACAATATCACAGATTTAATCTCTTTTTCTTGAAAAAAGGTACTGACTTGAAGGCTTATTTGATAAATCTAGGGCATTTATTGTGAACCTCCTCTTTCTTTCCTGCCAAATTGGAAGTGTAGTGTATTTTTCACACTTAGATGGTGCTAAAAATGTTGCCTTTTCCTAGTGGAATAAATTTAATTGGTCATCTAAAGGACATAAAGTCTTCTTCAAAATATCCTGTGAGAATCAATATGGTACTATTTATTATGTATTTGAAGAAAAAACTCAGTTTGATAATGTTTATGTCTCATGGCATACCATAGGTTTGCTAACTACATTCCAGGGTATTACAATTTGACGAGACACATCAAATGTTCACTTTCCCAAAAAGCTATTTTGTCCCCAAGAAAAACTTCCTGAAACTTATAACTTTGGCTGATTGAGTACAGACTTTACTCAGAACGTTGGATGGTAAATGTTAAAACCATTACCTTAGTAATCATATTACTTTATTGATATTTGAACCCAGATTTTCCAGTTGCTGACTGAGTGTACTGCCAATGTCATCAATAAATGATGTTGCATATACTTGGGTACTTCTCATCCTTCCATCGACTTCTTCACCTGAACTTTCTACTTATGCTAAATCTACTTTGGTTTTCTTACCACTTCTTCTATTTTCTTTCACCTTCCCTCTTGTCTTTCACAATGGATTGTATTGCAATGTAAATGAGATGTTGCACTAAACTTTGGTGCTTGTTATAATCCATTTTAAATATTTTCTCTTGATATTAAAAATCTATGATGGTGAGAAAGGACAGGGAAAGCTATTTTAGCTATCATCATGGGGAAGGACAAGGAAAGCTATTCTAAAATACTCTAAAAATACTAAAAGAATTAGGAGGGTTCAATTTTACACACAGTAAAATGGCATTGAATTGCATAACCCTAATGCAAATTTGAACTATGAAATGCTCAACTTTTTAAATTTAATTCACAACATTAATACATTAAACATGCAAAGCACAAATTATAAATACCTAAGTAATTATAATTAAATGGTTAGGGGCATAAAAATTAAGTAATTTTATGACATTATTAGTGCTCTTCAAGATATATGGCTCCTCCACCTGGCTCTTTCTCGAGTCATCATTCACATGAGTTAAAAACAAACACACAAGCATGACTAAATACAATTAGTAAGCTGTTCTTCCTCACAGTTACGATGCTGTATGGAATACACATTCGGAGATTGTCAATATTGATGGACAGGACATATGCTTCATAGGCTACAATACATAGGCTTCAATTGAAAGGGTAATTTTTGTTCACTTTCAACGACTCCAATAATTTGGCTCGTGCTTTCATGTTCATTTCTTTGGCAAGTTATGCCTGAAATTCATCTCATTCAGTCCCTGTTAAGTTTTGCTATAGGTCAACATTCTGATGAAAACCCTATTTCTTTCCTTTAGGATGGCCCAGTAACTCTCTTATGTGCCTTCCCTACTCGTTTCCCCCTTCAGTCTGTCTTGCACAGAGAATCCTTCCTTCACTCTTTCCTGGGAAGGTGGTTAATAGTAGATATACGAGGCCTGTCCAAAAAGAAGTCAAACTTTTTCAAAGGAACTAACAGTAATTTTAGCAAAATTACCCATTGTTGCATATACATGTGTGAAAAAAGTCACCATGCTAAAATCATTCACCTGAACCGGGACTTGAACCCAGATCCCTTGATTTCCAGCCGAGTGCTTTAATCAGTTAAGCTAGTCGGGTTTTAAATAGTCCGGCATTAATAAATAAAATAATAAATGCACCAGCACATTTTTTAATGTTGGAAGCAATAAAAATACATAATATTGATTGTAGTGCTATGTAGCAGGGTGATTTATAATTACAAAGGACTCATTAAGGCACACTTGATTACTCATTAAGCTGCATGCACTAGAGTGAAGTTATGTTTAGTACCCTTGCCAATTTGCAGGAAGTTAAAAAATTAAGTATCTTGAAGAGCAACATTCCTGCATGAAATTCTGTTTCAAATTTTGGAGAATTTTCAGATGTTGCAACAGACTTTTTTAATGACAGAATTTGATGAGTTATACACAGAGTTATGAGAAGTTCCAGCATTTCAAATTATGTCAAACATCCATCGAAGACGATCCCAAGTCTTGGCGGCCTTCCTTGTTAATGGATGACTCCCACATTGAGAAAGGATATGCTACAGCACTTGAAAAATTTTCCCCAACTCCCCTTGAAGTTTCTGAAGAAGTATGCATCACGTTGTCTCAAAATTTGTGCAGCATCTGCTAACAGATGAACAGAAAGGGACATGGGTCAGAGTTAGTCAGGATCTGTTTGATCATTCAAGTGATAGTCAAAACTTTCTTTAAAAAAATTGTTACCTTAAAAAAAAGAGACCTTAGCGTCAACCTCTGGATGCTTCTTGAGATGCATTCCATGAATGAAAAAAAAAACATGGGTAACATTTTCTCAATAGTGGAGGAGAGTATTTTGAAGGAAACAATTCTAATTAGTCTATGAATAAATTATATGATAAGAAAAAATCTTGGTTTCCCTTCAGACAGGCCTCAAATGTAGTTTGTTCAGATAATCTGGCCAATAACAACAAACAAAAGAGGAAATAAATGCAGGATAGGGGTATGTGTAATCTAAACAGCATGCAGATTAACAGATGTTGGTTTGGGTGACCTCAAGTTCAGAGTTATCCCTATTGCCAATAAAATGCGCTTCCATCAAGGGGAGTGTGTTCCATAGGCAAGGAACAGGTTAACAAGCTCTAAATGACAAGCCCACCAACTTGTGTGGGGGTAAGGGAACCACCTCCCCCTACTGCCCCCTTCCCATGTCTCTTTCCTCTCCAAATTTCTGTTTTCACTTGCCTTCCCTCTGAATAATCATTACTTCCCCTATTATCAGAGATGAACTAGACTTTCTTGAACAGTAGACTACGAAGTGTCAGCCATTTTATCCTGAACAGAACATAGTCACAAAAGAGAACTCGTTTAGAATACCTAGGCCTAATTGGGGGATGCATGAGTTCAGACAGGTGTATGGAAATTGATTGTGACATTGAGAGGAGAAAATGCTGTGTAAGCAAATTAGAAAAGGCTAGACATGCTGGAGGGTATGCAGGAAGGTGGATAGTATGTGGATTTAAAAAATGGTTTATTGTTTGTTGGGTGTTACTGTGGTTAGTGGAGAGTATTTGGAACTTAGAAGTAAGTGAAACAGTTCTTAGTCCCTGTGTTCATCAAAATCCTACCTTGACCAGTACACTGCTGCATATAATATTAAATAATTTTTAAATGAGGGTTAATTACACAATAAACAGTAATATCTCAAATTGTATCTCTTTCCAAATTAAAATTTTGTGTCAAGTTATACTGAATGGTCATCCCTGGCTTAGGTTTACATTGTAGGCAACAGTTTCGCCTCCAGGACTGGTTGTTGTCGAAAAAAGACTTAGTTTTGTCGCTTTTTCACTCAACACAGAAACCTGGATATGTTCAAATCTCTAATTTGGAATGAGCTTGTCTGATATAAAACATAAGTTCTGGACGAAACATAACATTATCTGCATTTGAATAAAGGTCAACGTGTGCTACACTTTTGTGCTTATTGCATTGATGGTCCATCACTAATTTTTTGAGTGTATTCAATTGCCATTTATCAGGGCTATGTGCGGTCGCGTGGAGCCGTGGATACAAGGTCTGCCACCTCCATTCCGTCTCAACAAGCCTTTAATGGCACTCATCAGCTCACCCGAGATCCGACAAGCTGGGAAGGCACCTTCTTACAGTGTCAATTGGACAATAGGTAAGGTCCCTAATTTCTTTCTTATGAAGGATTGATTCTGATTCTAATATTAAACATACCTAATATCAAGAACATAATTGTTTGCTGACTTCAAATGAAATCCGTGATGCACATTTTTCTTTTCATTAGATCCTAAGGTATTATTATTTTATTGGTAAAAAAATTCATGAATTTTATTGTGAACAAACTATTGATTCATTGTAAGTGTTATTCATGTAGGTGTACTTGTTGAATTGAAATTTAGAGACCACAGTGGAACACTCCTCAGTGTTGTAATACTATACCCAGCGCAGTAATTTATGTATATTTTGTCTTTACCTTACCAACACTTGGTCTATTTTAATAAAAATTGATTTTTAGATAGTACAAATTTGCATAAAATGATATCATTAATGCAGTCAATTTAAATTAATGCTTTGAATTCATGTATTCACGGAATCGCCCAAGTAGGAGTAAATACACTAAATTTGAAACTTAAAAAATCAATTTTCAGTCACTGAATATTTCTCAAAGTACAATTGGTTTTCTGTCTTATGTAGAACCATTTTTTTTCATTAAAGTAGGAAATAATTTCTTCAGTGAGTTCAAGCTTAGTTTATTATTCAGTCTAAAGGCTGAAAATTCTTATTTTGATAACCATTTATGACTTTTTTGAAATTTTGCTAAAAATGTGTTCAAATGTAAATTTTTAATTATATTTTTGCTTTCTAACGGTCAGAGGCCATGGAGATACGTACGAGATACTAGTATATTGTCATTCCTGACAAATTCAGCTATATTGCAATGGGTAATGTGACATGTTATGTGTAAATATGGTTATTATTAATCATCTTCCACGAATAGCAAACTCTTAGAAGGAATTATGTAGGATTTTAAGAGCTCTTCTGCATTTCATAATGTAGGATACACTAAGTAGATGTGAACGATTAAGTCCATAATACCTGTAAATACTTCAGCCATTCAACTGGTTGGGATTATTATTGAGAAATGTCAATAGATGGCATTTAACAGTGATATCAGTACAGCAATAGTTTTGTCAAAATATTCTTAATATTTAGTCCTTTCTATTTGGTAATAAGTAAAATATTTAATTTAATATTTTTCCACTAAAAAATAGATTTTTGCATAAGCCAAAAACACTTATGCAGTCATAAAATATATTTATTCTTTATCCAATGCATTACATATTTTGATTTTGCACTCCTAATGATTTGAAAATATTGTATTCTCCTTCTGCAATTTCTATTTCATTTTATCTAATCCCACTTGCAAACTGCAACCACCCATTTAATCATTATGTCATAGGGTTCTCCATGAAATACTTTTCGCCCATAATATTCATCTTGAGTGTGATCAGTTATGTACTTACATAAACGAAACGTACTTAAATCTTCTAGTAAATCTTACATGCACATGACCCTATTTGCATAGACCATGTTTTTGTTAGTTTCCTAATAAACACATTTAAAAGATTCATCTTTTAATATATATTATCACATGGATACTTGATTTAAAAAATAGCTCATCTTGGCATCTCATTCCTGAGTAAAAATATGATTTCTCGAAAAGAGATATTCATTGCTGATGATTTAATCATTAAAGAATGCAAAATTTCATGTCTTCTGTCTATGAAGGCAATTAGGAATATTTTCTCTGTTGTAAATCAAATGGTTTTGCCGTTTATAAATATTTTGTCTTGGATTTTTGCATGTATTTCAGAAGTCATGTTTGTTGTGTTTTTATAATTAGCATTGCTTTAAAAAAACAGTGAAAAATATTTGGTAAAAATTAACTTTAAATTCGAATATTTCATTACCCGGAATACTTAGGCAGCACAGGGAAAGGAACTGATCAATCTCTGTCCTGAATTTGTGAATTTAAATTGCCATAGGGCAATAGGTCTGTAACAGATAAGTTTAACCTCACTATCAAATTGATATTCACATTAAACACTGTGGTTTTGGCTTCAATGCATGGTGCCATCGTCCGCCAGTGTGTGAAGCCATGCTAATGAAAGAAAATTAAAAGTATATTTACCAAGTATGAATTACTGGTTCTATCATGGAGTAATTACAAAAGGCCTCACTAGGTAATTCTTCAAACTTTTTTTGTAGAGGGATAATGCAAGTGTTGAACATAATAATCATACTGCAATCAGAAAACCAGATTTTTCAGTTTTAAAAATAAATAATAAGTATGAAACAAAATAAAATGTTTATCCCAGTATAAAATAAAATAAAGTATTTGAAGCTGTTTCAAATAGTGTACATAAAAATTTAATTTCCTCTGTATTCCATGGAATTCTTTTGTGAAAAATTACTCTAATCTCAGATCTTATGATTATCGTATTATGTATTTTACGATTACCAGTCTTAGTACTATTAATTTAACTTCAGTTTGGTCCTATGTTTTGGTTTCTGTACTTGACATTAGAAAGCCAACTTAAAAGCAAAATTTTACTGTTTAATGATTACAGGAAAAAAGCTTAGATCAGGTTACATTCTGACATTGAGCACATCTCCTTATTTTTTTTATCATTCCATGATTATATCTCACCCAGACTTGTCTATTTTCCTTTTAAGGGTCCTTTGTCACAGAATAGTCTGACCTGTTAGTTCTTGCCGGGTGTTTGAACTCTGAGATCATTCCTGGCTGCCCCCGAAGTGCACACAATAATTTTCCCTGCATTGGTCTTTGCAGGTAAAGAAAACCCTGAAGTGATAAACTCAGTGACTGGGAAGGATGAAGCTGGTCAGGCATCCCGCCTGTGCAAACGCTTCTTCTTCCGTCGATTTTTACGCCTCATAAACCCTGGTCCCGATTCGAGCCACCAAGCCACCACTGGGCCCGAAGATGGATGTGCGGCAAAAAGGCCTACTGCAGTTCCTTTAATCCCATTCCCGGAAAGCTTCATGTCAATGCCCCTTCAGTATTCAACAGCCAAAGATGCAATGGCAGACTACCAGGTAAGAAGATTCTGCATCAACTTGGCTTGGCCATTTGAAAGAATAACAAGTGGAAACCGAATTTTCATTTCAACGAGTTAATGTGTACCCTCGTTAATGTCCAGTCCACCATTGGGGTTTCCAACCAAATAATATTCAACTTTTTTTTAAATGCACATTAGTCTCCTTGATATACTCACCGGAGTTGTCAATGGTCATCCATGTTTGTGAGTAGCATTTTTCCACCTCCAAAACTTCTTAGGAGCCATCCAATTCTTTGTCTGCCATCTAACCTCCCTCTGCCAGTGTCAGCTAGTTAATCACTTCTCCTCCATCTACCTAATCTACTGATCGAGTAAAAAGGATAGGATTGGAATAAAATGCTATTAAGTTGATGCTTCTTTTCGTATCATATGTGATATTATTTCATGTTTTCATTTATTTAGCCTAAAGAAGTATGTGTTGGGGGCAAAACAAAACCATGCCTTTATAATGTAGTGCATACAAAACTTAGCAATGCAAGTTAACACTAAATGATGTTGTTTTGGGGAAGATTTTAACGAACAATTATTAAGTCACTAGGCCACATAATGGCTTTGAATATCATTGTAGAGGTACCATAATGCTGAAATATAAGATAGGTAGTTTTTCTGCTGTCTAGGGGTTAAAAATTGCATTGTGTCTTCAAGCCCTCTTGAGAACCTATCCCAAAATGCAACCCACTCATCACCAGTGTGACAAACAACTTATTCCAAAATTGTCCATTCAAACTTAATCCCACCATTGTAATGCCTAGAGTCATATTTTGTAATGTTTATCACCTGTGATGAGCCACCACTGTAGTGTATATCACACCACCTATCACTACAATTTCTGTAGCCCTGAAAGCTGACGTGTTCACCACATATGGGGTGGTAAAGGTTCATGGTGTCAGAGCCTTATTCTTCTCTAAGACAAAGGTCACAGAGAATTTGTGGTAGGTTCTCAGGTTGACATGATGATCACAGAAGAGTAGCTAATCATAAGTTGCGAGCTTTTCACAAAAGATTTGCCTTGGTATTCCAAGTCTCTGGGTTTGTGGTGAGGCTGGGTCTCAGTGATGGAGTTTTTCCTACAGAAATGGCAAGTGCTGCCATCTTATCCTCTGTTATACATTTCTGTATTAACTTTTGAACTAATAAATAGTGTTTTGCATTTTTGAAACTTAAAGCAGGAAACTTTCAGTGTTTTTACCTCTGAAAGTTTAACTTTTGTATATTTACCAGCATTAACTTTTTTGAGGGATGATGTGTTCTCTTTTAATTCAATCATGTTAACGAGGCATTTTGGAACAGCATTTTATCAAGAAACAGTTTTTACTGTCCTAGGTTTGCATGGTTTTGATGCCTAAACATTGAAATTTGTGTAATTTTTGTGTTTTTTTAAAAGTTAAAATAAAGTAGTTGACAGTACAAAGTTTTTAAACAAATTGCAATGTTTTTTTATTTATATTATATTTTCTTGCAAATTTATCAGGTGGGTAATAGAAGCTAAGCATATTGGTAGTGTACCATATAAAGAAGCATTCAATTTGAATGTAATATGTATTCATAAATTTGTTCAAGTGATAAAGGGGCATATGATCGTATAATGACAGTGTCCAAGTTCAACCTGTTTACCATATTTTCTAATGCTATGAATGGTACCGAGAATGTTCTCCAGAGGTCTCTGTCACTGAGGATGAGGAATGGAAGGCTGGGGACGATTCCAATAAAAAATATGACCTTCATTGGGAAAGTTAAGATGAAATTTAAAAAAAGATATTTTGAAAGGCTTAACATACGCATATTTTGAAAGGCTTAAGCCTACAATGGAGTTTGAAGGCTCTTTATCGCTGTGAAATTTATTGTACTACATATCCTGATTTTAATTTGACTTATTTTGATTGAAGATTTCAGAAAATTCTATCCATCTCATTTAATGCAGTAATTTTCATGTATATTTTGCTGTAGAGTAATCTTCATAGCAAGATTTCCTTATGCTTCCCCCCTGCAACTATATTCCTGCCCCCACCGTGGTAAGGACACATTAAAAAAATGGTAAAGCTGATAATTTTCAGCAAACTTGCTGATTGGCCTGAAGCCATACCAACTTTTAGTTACAAATCCCAGATCGAACAGCGTTAATGAGCAAGTGATGTATGCTTGCAATCAAAATGGAGCATCTCCACTGTCATATGTTTTTCATAAGTGCTCCTGCTAAATTTCCTGTATAATTTCAGGCTGCCAAGCAGTGCCTTTTGGAAGCATTCCGAAAAGGAGGTTTGGGGACGTGGCTCAAGAAACCAATGGAACAAGACCAATTTGAGCTCATGGAAGAAGAGTTTACATCAGAAGCAATTGGAGAGTGATGTGAGTGCCAATAGCTAGGCGTGCTGCTTTCCTGTTGGCATAATTACACTCCTTGCAAGATGGTTGTTCGCCTCTCAGCCTCATCCCCACAAATATCAGACGAAGTAGCTTTCGTCATGGAGTTATTCAATAGACTTTCTCTTTATTGATTGAAGTTGTTGGATACCATATTATGCTGGGTAATCATTAGCTACCCTAATTGCATTTCGTTTTCATCAAGTACACATTATATAAGCTTGAGTATTCAATTTCAACTGCACATTTCTGATATATATCATATCATATAAAACCACTGTGAAGTCATTACATCACTCTTCAGCATGGTCATGTATGCCCATTGCTATTTTCACATGCTCTTAAGATCTTGGTCCTATTCTGATGCACCATGCCATATACATTTCCTTGAAGATGGAAGTATGGCATTTTTTTCCATACATAGTTGGAAAATGAAAGTTTGACCCAAAAAAATAGGGGGAGGTTGTCTTTTGAGATGTATTCAACTGCGTTCAAATTATTTCAATCACTTGCCTCTACGTGACAACATTTGTGACTTTGCATAATGAATTACATATGCAAGATTGGCCGCTAGAGTTAATTTCATAGCTTTCATGCCTTGAATAATGGGCCCTGTCTGCAAGAGTTCATTATCGTTTGTGATGACCCAGTTTTCGTCACCTAAGTGCTTTAGGAAAATATAGGATGTCAGAAGGATGTTGCTTAATCAGAAAATTGTTTGAAAAAAAATATTGGTGGGACAAATGCTTCATAAGTTGAGATGTAAACACATTACCTCTGGGTGCTTTGGTCATTTTTTTAGGCAATTATTGTACGTGAATGTGGTGGAAAGCACCAGGTCTCTTCAATATTGTGCCATTGATTCAAAAAAAAACAAATGGGACATGTTTAAATGCAATAATTATCCCATTTAGATGCTGAGTGAAACAAATTCCTGGATAGCTATGTTGTTTTCAGGTCAGTTGTGTAGTTAACATTGATGTTTGAGAGTGGAGGATGTGAGTGAGTGGTAATAATATATAGATACACTTGTTATTCACTAATGCAAGGAATGGCTTATAAAATTAGGAAAATTAAAGATTTCATTGTACCGATAAGTATTGTATGGAGTGATGTGGACTGTGTATTTCATAGGTGTGAGTGATTTAAACAACTTTTTTGAAAATTTGAATGTTACCTCTCCTAGCAGTCAATGTTGAGGATAATTCTGTTTCAGACAGAGAATCTCTCTTGGTGTGGCTCAGTTTGGGGTACTTTTAATTAGCAGCTCCTTCAGCAGACATAGGTTCATGGATTGGGAAATGCATGTTAAATCATAGGACTTGGGCTTGCAATTTACTGTAAGTGGGCTCCAACATGCGGTGATTGTATACACTGTTTCATGCTCAGAAGAGCCTGTGATGAGTCAGTGGGATATGGTGTAAATTTTTAGAAGTAATTGACATTTTTTGAAAGGTTCCAGACTAGGTTGTGCTCTTAGCACTTCCGTTAAATTAATTATATTTTTTTAAAGCTTATATAGATGGCATTAGTCTGCCATAGGAGTAAATTTACTTTTGAATTCATAACCTTGCTAAATATTCTTCCCATTTTTCATGCTGTGAAAAAAGCATGTTTTAACACTATAATTCTAAAATAGTGTTAAGGTATATTTTTAAATGATAACTATGTAGTGGAAGTGGTACAATATTTTCTAGTTTCTATGATCTTAATGTGCAATACCTTAAACTTTTCTGAACTGAGTACAATAAATGATATTTACATTTTATTGCCTCTCGGCAAACGTTTTTAGGTGGCTTTTGGATAGAATCATTTTAAATTTGACTGACTTGAAATTTTGTTCTCTTTAAGTCATGAGACAGAAGTTTAGACAGTTTAATTATGTGCTTAGGTTTTATATTTTTTATTCCCGCTTGTTTATGATGAAAAAAAAGTTGAGAAGTTGACCCAATTGGCAGGGTGTTTGCTCATGGCACAAATAATCATAATATTCATTCCTTAATTCCATAATCAGCATTTTGTCTCTTGCACAGATTACCTCATAGCATTTATACTAAAAGTTTTTATAGGCATACTCCTTTTGGTCAGTAATCAATCAGTGATATTTGTGGTAGCTGAAGCACAAGCAGTAGAGGAAAATCATGTGAACAGTGATATTGGGGCATAAGTTAATTCTGTTCTATGCTCTCACTGACTTTAGTGCAAGCAGTGGTACAGTAGTGTAAATCATCCACTACATTTCATATCACCCTCGAGGGATTGGCATGGGAGAGAATTTTCAACATGAACAATCTTTGCAAGCCCATATATTTGTTACATTCAAATGCCCTTAATATTTCCTCACATTTGCTACCTGATAATAATTAAGGTCAGTATTATGAATTTGTTAGCCGTTGTTATTTGAGTTAATACAGTAATTTTTTTAACATAGGTGCTTGTTAAGTGAATGAATTAGTGACTCGGATAGGAGGTTATTATATATTATAAAGTACGTTTTGGGTGTCCAGAGTTTCATTTATTTGTAAAAGCAGAGTCACTATTTCTGACCAATTGATTTAATTGGCATAGTGAATTATCTTGAGAATTTGGCATAAAAAGTGCAATGAATGATTTTATAATAATTGCATTCTTGCTGTTTGTTATTGGTCAGATGATTGTATCTTGCAGCCTAAGGTGTTGTTTTTATGTTGACTTGTGAAACATAATCCTCTAAAGCCTAATTTCTGGCATTCATTTGCAGGTTTTTTCATTGTATTTTAGTTTGAATGAAGGAACTGATTTCTTTTTCAGTATGAAATACAGTCGAACAGGCACTGCAAATTTATCTCTAAAAGCAACAGATGAGTAATTTTTACCGTTGCATCTTATATCCACTTAATCCAACTTGTTACATTTTTCATCTTCGAATTTTTTCCCCATTCTCTTCCTCCTGTTATTCATGCTGTAAATTACCCTGTCCTCCATATATCATGAAAAAAATCAAAAGGATGAGTCATTTGTACTTGAGGTTTAGTTGAGCATCTAATGTTGTAATAACCTGAAGACTAGTCTTCCTCTTCCTTGACATTATTTAGGAAAATCGATTTGTATTTCTGCGTGACCACTATGGTCTGTTCGATTTCTGGTTTTCTTCTTAAGTATAGTGCGAATAATAAGTATTTGAAGAGGGAAGGATCTCAAAAAGAGAAACTTCATTATTAGAATTATTCCTAAACTTTTGCTCACTGTAAATAGAGTGATAACTTTCCTTTAGGGTTTTATACCCAACCACTCTTCTGCTTTTGAGGTTCAAAATTGTATGTAAAAGCACTTTTTGCACCAAAAAATTAATGGCTAAGTAGGAAGTAGTTGTCAATTCCTGTTTGTCAAAGTTATAGAAAACTATTGTGTAATGTGCATTTGAATCAATGTTTTATTTGCCATGGTTATTGTCTTACCATGGTTCTTGGTACTTTCACTTTTGCAACTCATCGTTTATTGAAATATTGTGATTTTTTTCATGTCTCTTGTTCAGTTGCTTGCTGTGAATATGAGCAGTGAGTTTTCATAGGATCATATGCATTAAAACCACTTGAACCAGCTCATAACAGTTTAAAAGGAGTGATTTATTTCCATTTTCATTATGTAAATAATGCCTCCTTTCCAGTTAAAGATGTTTTTTTTAAATCTTGGCTAACCCAAGGGCAAGTTGTAACTTGAAATAAATTCTAATTTCAGCAATAACCTGATTGATTTATTTTATATATTTGGTGAGAGGATGTTGTTCATAAACCCATGACTCCTTTATTCTCTGTTGTTGTTCCCATTTCCAGAAAAAGTCCTTAAAAATACATTTAATATTTCAGCAATAAATTATTCATTTTCTGCATCGGAAAAGGTTCTACACTGAAAGAGATTAACAAAAAAAACATCTTCAGTCATAAATATGATTAATTTGTCCAGTAAATGGCATGACTACCTAGCTAAAAGATTATAATTGTATATGCCCCCTGGATATTTGATGTTGCTAGCTTGGGACCAAGCTTGTTCCCTTGCAGTCTTGATCACGAAAAATGGAACCTTAATGCAATTTCGGTTTTTCCTTTTGGCTTTTATTAAATCTAGAGTGTAGAACTTCAACTTTAGTAGAAAATGAAGAGTTCTCAGAAACAGAAGAGCATGTATTATGAGGATAAAAGCCATCTCATTGCATATTATTTTATAGCATGCTCTAATGAAAATATATCATTGGATCCTTTGAATTGAGGATAATAATTTTCCCTTGATTGATTAGACTGCCATTCATTAATTTTTGTAAAATGAAATATTTGCCACTCATTCTTATTCTTTAAGCATTCGGAACTCCTCAGAAACTTTTCTCTTAGATATTGTCACAGTGTAACTCTGCTTGATCCAAGGGAGGTTATCAGGCATGCACCCTGGGAACATTAAGTGTTGCACTGTATTGGCTACGCTAGAAATGACATCTAATTGGTAAATCAGACAGCATATCCTCTTTTTAAAAGGGATTTCCACAAAATGCTAGAGTCTTCAGTTTGAAGAAGTCGTGAAAACTCAAAATTTTACTGAAAGATATTGACTACATATTATAAATTACTACTACATATATTTTATTTTTTCTTTAACTATAATTTGTCATTTAAGGGAACGTCATATCTGTGAAACTGCCATGTGTGAAGTTACTTGACCAGGTGAATGGCACTCTAGGAAGTTTCGACATACATGGTTTTCAGGAAATTTTTGGAATGAATTAACCACTCTTCTATTGCCTTACCTCTTGTCACAGTTATGGGAAATGTTCTCAAACAGTATAATTGGGCTCAATTACAAATTACTTTTTGAAAAAGAAGGTAATTAGTAGAATCACAATTACTTCCCATTTTGCTCACCAGATTAACTAAAATCTTTGACATGTCACCATTTTGCTTTTGTGTCATTTTTTTATGCCAATCAGAGAGAGTAGAATGGTTGACTTTAAACTATGCCCAAAAAATTTCAATTGTCCAACATCCACTTAAAATGCTTTTGACACAAGTGGGTTTCTTGTTCTGAACTACCAAGAATCCTTACTTCCCAAGGGGAGAGATGATAATGTAATTCCATAAATTTTTATTACAAATTTTATCTAATCCTATAGTTGCTAATCTCTTTGTTACATTATCGTATAAGACTCCGACAAAGTACTGTGCTTTCTTCTGGGGAAACTATAGATGGGAAACTCCTTTTTTTCTGAATAACCAGGGGTAAGTACACTCATAAAATGACTATTGCTATTTGAAATTGATTTACCCAATCAATTTTTAATTTTCTTATTTTTGCATTGAAATATTTAATATTGATTTATGTGGTTCACTATTAAGTCCAGGTACTCCAATTGCCCATTCAAGAACACAAAAAGCTTTGAATTATTAAGCTTCATAAGGATGTGGTAGTCCAGTGGTTAGAGCACTGGACTGCTGACCAGAGGGCACGGGTTTGATTCCCAGTGATGACTGATTCTGAGCACCCTCTGCTTCACCCAAGCTGTGTACCAATTTTTGGGTACCAGTCCATCCTGAGAAATCACAGGCAGTACAGGAAAAGGAACTGGCCACCCTACCCTTATGTGTGAATTTCACA
>LYUA01000399.1:7845-19699 GCA_002093875.1 Calopteryx splendens
TATACCTATAGTGTAAATGATACGTGATATAATTATGCATTGTATGATGGTGATACGGTATATATTTATGCATTGTATGTCTCAGGGGCCATTTAGACCTACGACAATAAATGATTATTATTATACTAAGAACAGAAAATCCAGGAGAGCGGCAGTGATGTTTGTGGACTAAGGACCTAGTGCGTCCGAGATATAACAGAGTAAGCATGAATAAAATTAAAATTGCAGTATTTGGAAAATAGAAGATGAAAGCAGATATTTCGTTAAGTGGAGAGAAATTAGAGTGGAGTCCCTCAATTAACTAAAAAACAGCATAATATTGGGTAGAAGGAGCTCGTAGGGTATCAAGCGGAGATGCACTCAGTCTAAGAAGACTTTTTACCACGAGGAGTCAACTTCTATGCTACAAGGAAAAGAGTTTCAGAGACGGGGGAAATGAGTGTACGCAGCATGTGTAGGGTGGTACACTTATGGATCAGGGGCAAGGACCATTGAAAATCAAAACAGAAGAGAAATTAAGAGTTGAAAAGGAACAGACAGAATAATAAGTAAAAGAAATGACCAGATGCATTGGGTGCACCATGAGAAATCATGGATTCATTAGGAATATAACAGAAGGGAAGACACCATGAAGAAGGCCAGACAAGTTTGTACCTAATTATAGTGGAGCTAAGACTATAGACTTTAGAGCTCTCAGTGATCGAGTTTCATTAGATATGAAAGAATGAAGGGCTGCTCTAGACGCTATTATTTAAAGCTTTTTTAGAATATACTTTCATCAAAGAAACGTTGTGCTTCCTAATACAATACCACTCGCGTGATTTAACCGTGATTGGATATTGGGTTTCGCTATTTATGTATCTTGAAGCAAAAAGTTCTCCCGGACCAGTTACAGCACATTAAACAGTTCATTGTCCCACACCTTAAAAGGGAAGAACAAAGGAGACAGTGAAAACTGACAGGCTATTTCTGACATCGATTGAAGTTGTGTTTTTCCAGTTTCTTTCTGAAAGACAGTCAAAAGAGGGAAAGGTTTTAACATTTCGATATGGACAAAGCAGCTGATTTACTGAGGCAATGTCAAGATTACCCCGGAGCGAAATAATCCGCTGTAACCACTGCGCTGTTGTCTCTCGTGCATCCCATTTTCTCTGAATAATACATGTGCATTTTCAAATGCTATTTCTCTCTCTCTCTGGGTGTTTCACTCGCACGCTCCTTCCCCACTTAGAGGAAGCCAGGAAGCCAGGAAGCCCCAGGAACCAAGTTCCTCGCATGGAGGGTAAGGTGTCCCTGGAGGACGTATGGCGTTGTTCCGCTCGAGTCAAAAAATTGCACGCCTACGCTCCTAATGCTCACGAAAAAATGCAAACTTATAGCTTGGAGACATTTAAGGAAGCACTACTAGGATGTCACTCTCTAGAAATATGACAAATTGTAACTGGGGTGGTTGAAAATATTGCAAGATCGGAATAAAATCGGCGTCGATGTCTACTTGCCCTCAAGGAAATAAACCTCGCAGAGGGGAGTACATTTCAACATACTACCCGTTGCATATTGCACACCCAAAGCACCCTCCAGATAATATTAGCAGACACTCGAAGTACACATTATAGAAAGCCAATGTTCCATTCCACACGATGTGCTCCTTCCCTAAAAATAGATTACCATATGCTATCAATTCACAAAATATTTCGATAATTTCTTGGAGCCAAAAAGCACAGAAGCAATAGGGTTTTCTTACATCATCCGGTTTCGACTATTTAACGGAATACCTTTTGATAGAATTATATTTTTGAAATGGCTAATAATGATTTACCTATGGTTCAAATTAAACTATATCTTATTCTCGGGAATTGAGTAAATAAAAACGACTTATGTTCGTTATGTTAATTTCAAGTTGCTCGCTATTCCTATGCTTAATCTAACATATACAACAAAATACTAATGTGACTGAAACCTTACATATTCCGGGTGAAGCTAGGACGAAGGGATATGAAAGGAGATGGACGTTATATTACCGATCTGACGGTCTGCGCTGAGAAGCAGTCACGTCCAAAGGCGGCGCCCTGCCATGCCGTCGTCTGCACGCATGAAGCTCCCAGACCAGCGTAAACGAGGAATGCTATCACCGGAAAGCCAAGACATAACTCTGTGCACCGCATTTATATAGACAGAGGCCCATTTTAATTGCCTGCACGGGCTCATTTTTATCAGCTGGACACATGACTATCGGAGAGCCAGGTGCACGCCCCTCCCTTTATCTCTTCGTCTCTTCCGTGGGCGACCCCTGTTCGCCCGATGGCGTGGGGCTACCTCCCACCCCCCCGTATAGAAGAGCGCAAAAGTATTTGTGTGAAGCTCTACCTGAAAACTTTTCGGATTAATTTGAGCCTCGAGTGCACTCAAATGAGAAATGTGCGTAGTACGCACTTGACTTTAAGGACGGGGTATGATGGAGGCTGCAGGAAGCGGACGCGGGGATTGGCAAGGGAGAGTGACGGAGCGAGAGAAAACAGTACTGACTGATCCTTCTTATATCGAGTTATATGGAGTTGTGGCATTGCAAACTATTCATAAAGTACTCCTTGGTGAGATCTGCGCATAGAAGCTTCTGAGTTTTGCCATACATATTGCACGCTACTAGTCACTCACCTTGAATTTATCATCTCAAAAAAAACTAACCGATTAAACTAGTCTACAAACAGGAAATAATTTTGTAAAATACCTTTGTGAATTATCAATGCATAAATGCCATTAATTAATTTTTTTATTAATAAAAAAAGTGAATGCACATATATTCCAACAATAAATTTACCCTAAAAATTACTCAAAACATTCTTTTTTAGACAAAGTCTAAATCGTAGGGCTGGAGTGAAACGGTTACATTCGAATCTTCTTACAGGTTATCGGTTCAGAAGCCTCGAAAAATATACAATGCGAATAACTTGTAGCATATAAAGATTAATACTGAATACTTATTTTTTCTAATAATAATAATACATTTTAATAGCATTCTATTAATTGCAGAGTAGCTCAAATTGCGGAAAGCCTGTCAAAATATATCCAAATTCTATCACCTATTTTTTCCTCAGCTTATTTTTATACCTTTAACGTCTATTCTGCCTGTTTTTTTACACTATTTTACCCCTTTTATTTGCTGGAATGATCTTATATAAATATACCACATAAATCAAAATTTATTCGAAACCTGCGAATAGAATATTTTATGTGCCTAACCTTGCTTAATATACTTCCCAAATGAAGCTTATTTTCTATTTTATGGAGAAAAGCGACATAAACTAAGGTTTACTTCGGCCAGTTGACGGGAACTGTTAATGAACACTATTGTTTCATGGTGGCAGCTCTAAATAAATACGTAGTCAAAGTTTTTCTCGACTTCTCACTTCAGGTTTAACTCTGAGAATGAGCTTGGCTTTACGCCCCCTTCCTCTCACACAGGATTAAAGTTTGGAGCTGGGAATTGTTTTAGGTCGTAAATAAAAAGTTAGCTGCCGCCATCACGGTAAGATTTATTTCCCAAAGGAGCGCTCTTCCACCCTCAGGGAGCCTTAATCCTTCCATTTCCCCAAACACCGCCCCTTACGAGGACGCCAAAAGGAAGAAAATTAGGTAGCTCCGCTCAGCCGACGGAAATGGGAAGAAGAGGCCTTCTTTGTTGCCGTGACAGCCACCCGGTTTCGCCCTTTGGAGATCGACGCGAGGCGAATGTCTTCCACGCGTTTGAAAAGGAGCTCACTCTGAGCTCGGAGCTGATGCTCCGAAGGGCATCTTCTGACAATGGAGTGAGGGAGAAAATACGAAGTGAAAGAATATAAGGAATGGGGAAGGTCAGCGGGGCAGATGCGTGATTCAAAAGCAAAAGCGACCCTCGGCTTCGAGGGAGATTTCGCCGCGGAGATGCGATCCAAGAATCGCAGACCGATTAGGGGAGGATCATAAAAAGAGAGGCTGCTGGCCACTGACATGGAAATCCGGAGCTGATGTTCGGATGCTAACTAAGGCAAGAAGTACTCACGTTCTTTGGGTGGAGGGGGGGAGCGAACGCTCGCTAATGGGTGCTGTCTTCTGGGGCCGATGAAAGCTCCACGGAAACATTCAACAGAGCAAGATCAACATTTGAATGGATTTTCAAGGGATCAAGTTCCAAAAGCGTGCTTGTCTTCCGTTAAGGATTAACAGAGCAAAAAGTTCTCGTTAAATTTTCTACACCTTAACGCATATTCTGCATGTTCAACATCAAGTTTAAGGTATTGGAGATAAAAATGTTGAACAAATGTAGTATAAAATAGCTTCGAAAAATACATGCCATATTTCTAAGACTCACGTATTCCTTTAAATTATATTTTTTTTAAAACACCATGCGTACAAGCAAAAGATCAGTATCTAGTTCCCTTATATTTGACTGTAGGGTGAGCTATAGTATTCTCCGTTAAGTCCTTCAACGAGATTGATTAAAATTTAATGCTCCATCGTCACTTAGATTAAATTCGTCACGGTTGAGAAGAAAATCTAGCTGAAATACGGTTAATTTTCATTGAAGGAAATGACATTTGGCACTACTTGATCGGATCTGTTGGCACTAAGCACTCGTGAAGTTTTGAATAATTATTAAAATTTATAGAAGTGTACGTCTGATACATTGGAGTGACAAATAAGTCACGAAATATAGCTTAATTAAGCCGCGTAATAACATTTCCGATAGGGCAACCTATGCCATGAGAATAAAGGAATATGAAGAAAGAAACTCTCACTTATGAAGTTGGGTTGAAGGATTTAAACGAAACATAGGCAGACTAATGAAAAAAAGTTCACATTGCATGGCAATAAACAGTTAAATTCATGAACGCATATCGATGATTTTAATTTCTGCTCTCATGCATGTAGCGAAATTTTAACACATCCAACGAACGAGCTAAGGCAAAGTTAACGTGCGTATAATATAATGTGATCTGTTCTCTCCTGTTATAAAGCGCATAAACAATAACTAAAAGCCGTCTGTTGATGATTAACATTACTGGTTTCCTTAGTCGAAAAAAGCGATTCTTCACTCTTGGCTCATTTTCGAACTCACTTTCGTTTTCCTCTTGGACACGACTGTAAAATAATGTAGATTCCAAGTCATAACGACAAATAAATTTTGGTTTTTCTTAGTTTGCTCGTATAAAGGATACAACGACATTTTAAACATTAATATAAAGTTAAAAAATAAACTAATCCCTTCAAATCATGAATATTAAAATAATTATCTAAAACCATACAGATTTCGAGGAATTGACGAATAAAAAGTAAAGAGTGTAAAAAGGGTAAATTGCGGAGCGGAGAGTAGATTTTACTTGCAAAAGCAGATACAAAACGCGAACCTATGCTAAAAGAAATATTAAGTTTAGAACTATTGATTCAAGATTTCAGAGATAAATAGCTAGCTCTAGAAAATTTGAAGTTACCTACATAAATCAATCGGTAGGCATAAAATTAGCTAATAATCGGAATGTCTTCTAGAGCCAACATTATCATTAAACCTCTAAATATTACTAAAGTAAAAATAAA
Source organism: Calopteryx splendens (assembly GCA_002093875.1). Classification (NCBI taxonomy): domain Eukaryota; kingdom Metazoa; phylum Arthropoda; class Insecta; order Odonata; family Calopterygidae; genus Calopteryx; species Calopteryx splendens. The sequence goes on from LYUA01000399.1 coordinate 13,417, forward strand.
TTTGATAACGGCGATGAATATTACTTTGGAACCGTAATCATCACAATTTCTACAACGTTCGCCCATCAGTAACTAAAAAATGAACTGCTGCGTCTCATCAGCAAAACGAAATCATTAAAAAAATTAATTCCAACAGCCGATTTAAATATTTAAAAAGCAGTGCGCACTTCGTTTATTGCGATCAAGAGATAAATATCTAGTCAGTGTGTGCACCAAAAAGGCTCACATTCATGAAGAAAAGGTTTTACCTCATTTCTATGTAAAATGCCTTCCAGTTTTCCGTATTTATACTCTGTTTCAATAAAATTTAAAAAATATTTTCTAATTAAATTTAAATTGGCGACAGATAATTTGTGTAAACCATTGATATCTTGGAATATTAAATTTCTTGGTTAACCATAGGAGGGGGTGGTTTTTGCCTTCCAGTTTTCACTGCCAGCCGGCCAGGTGCTTGCTCATGGGAAAGCTATGTGGGACCGAACGCCTCTCCCTCAAAGATCCATCCCTCTATCGTGCGGTTTTCTGATACATGTTTATTTTCAGCCTTACTCTTCACGATCATACGCAAGCCACTCCACTCACTGAGACAGATGGTTAAAGGGTGACCGTTGATTCTGATGATGAGACAGTGTAGCAAAAACTATTCCATTTTGAACTCACCACCCCGAGTACATGAAAATATTTTAAATTTTACTTTTATGTCGATTGCATAATACTGCTTGGAATTTATCAACCATAGGTAACAATGTATTTGACACAAAATACACTTCTCTATTCTGTTAAAAATTCAATTTATTCGTGGAACTTACATACCGTTTTGGGAATCTCACGAGACCATTTAAAAATCCTTAGTCACGGTTTATTTTTACACACATAAAATGAAGACTTAATTGAAAGGTTTAAGGAAACTGGGATCCAAGTTGATGAAAGCATCAGTGTTTAGTTCATTAATTAAATTTTACCCAAGGGTTGGGGTGTGGAGACGAAGAAAATTAAAACATTCTTCCATCAAAATACCGCACCACAATGGATACCTACATTTGGATGCATGAAATCGTTGAATTTTGGGGAAGCCTTCACGCACGAGTTGTTTGTTGGCATTAACAACAAGCGAAAGGTGGATTTCTGTATAAAATGGAAACGCAATTACGACTAATGAATTAAGGGCTTAATCATGGCTTCTCTCATCCAACTCACTATTCTTTCTCACTCATGACGTCCCTTTGTTACGCCGTATTTATAGACAAGAGTTACGTCAACGACCGACATCGGCAAGCTACCGCAGCGCCACCACTGGTATTTTAACCCCGTTACTCGAGTGCGTTAACGCGTGACCAATCGACATTGCTAAAATTATTAACCATAGGAACAGTCTATGTATTTTCCAATTTTATTGGAATATTGATCACTGTAAACATTGTATTTGCTACTAATATTAATTCCAGAAAGTATCCGGAGCTGAAGGATGATTTATTGTGGTGTAAAGTTTTATCATGCTTCATCTCGATAGAAAGGGCCCAAAAGTGACCCCTGAATCCATAAAAAAAACTACCGAGACCGGTAGACTACTATTAATTACAAGAAAAAGAAGATTCAAATTAATTTATCTCCCAGTGGAAATAAATATATTTGGCACTACTTTTACTGGTGAAACACCCCACTTTTTATAATTAGTTACCATTTACAACCAAAGGCGCGCGGTAGTCCAGTGATTGGAGCGCTGGGCTGCTGACCGGAGGGCCTGGGTTCGATTCCCAGTGACGACGTTTCTGGGCACCCTCAGCTTCACCCAAACCATTTTTCGGCTTCCAGGTCATCATGGGGGATCACAGGCTCTACTGACCACCTTACCCTTACGTGTGAATTTCACATGCCGTTGGAAAACGTATCATATATCAGAATCGCACTCACGCTTGAGTGAACGTGGCGTTGGTGACCCTCAACTACAAAGCGGTGGTCAACGTTCTTTTGATAATAGATAAATATACCCATGCCATTATGTTTTAGCGCTATTTTATTACATTTTTTTGTTTGAGTAAGCATATTCAGATGAAGACTGTAGGTAAATTGGATCATGCAGAATGAGCTTAAACTTCATGGCCAACGGCTTACTAGGATGCAGCATAAAACTCCATTTGTATCACCCTTACCGCCGGTTTGTTAAGCGTGCTAATAATTCCCATTCATTTTTGCTCAACCTTATATTCCATGGTGATCCACATTTATAATAGATTATTAAATCCCTAAAATTAACTTTAATCCATGAACAGCAAGTCTCATTATTATATTTAGATTAATTTATTCATTGTTTCCAAAGGCTGTCTAATAGGCGTTAAACACTAAGTCAATTCACACAAAATATTTTCTTTCCCTAGGAATGACTTAAAAAAGAGCGCAGGCAGACCATTTTATTCGCCAGGGAATCATTAGCGAGGGTTTCATTCTTGGCATGGATTATTAAATCGTACCGAAACGAGGGGCAGTACCTTTACCGCTCTCGTAATTGGCCCGAGCTAATGGCCACCTGCCACTTAAATCCTCACTGCCCCGCTCGCATCGACTCCTCTTCGGCGTTCACTCCCACGCCTCCCCCGTCCTCACCGACGCTCAGGAGGGCTCCAGGATGTGAAGCGAAAGAGAGTATGCATCTCCCAATAAGTCACCTTATCTAGGTCAGGGCAGAATCTTCAGCCACGCTCGTCTGTCTATCTCCACCCCACCCCCTCTTCTCTCCTCTCCCCCTCCCCCCCGCAGGGAATCAATAGGAGAAGAGAAAGTGAAGGCTGGCTGTTGGTTTTGTGTTCCCCCCGGGGGGGGGGACGCAACTACGGAATCCGTGCGAGAAGTGGGNGGGGGGGGGGACGCAACTACGAAATCCGTGCGAGAAGTGGGGCCTTTCGGGAGGGTGGGGGAATGGGGGGGATCTTAGGAGGAGTGGGATGGGGAAAGCCCAAGTAAGTATACAGTATATCAGCGAAGTGGTGAGCTCACGTGCGAGCTCACTCTCGACGGACGAAATGATTTTTCTCTTTTATCCGCCCGACTTCCTCCAGACGTTGGTAGCAACAAGAGAGGAATTGCGACGCCTTGTCCTAACTAACCCTTTCCCCTAGGGACGCGCGTGGGGATGACGAAACGGATGTGTTACTGACAGCCGAGAGGTTCTCTTTCGACCGAACTGCAGGCGGGAAAGTTAAATGAAACAAAAATCGGAAAATGTGGCGCATACGAGTTAAGCTGAAATTCCTCAAATGAGGTTAAGGAATAATTAAATTACCGAACTTCCCTCCGTTAAATGGTATGCCTATTATGGATATTCGCCACAAAATCTTTCTCTCGAAGGGATGCGATTCCATCTTAGTGGATGATGTTAATATCTTAATGAATATATAAGAAAAGAAATCTATACATCCTTACACACAGATTCGCAGGCGTGGGAATAAGAACAACGGGGCAATTGAAGTACCTAGAAGTCACTCTAACATCAGACCTAACATGGGGTAAAAACGATAGGGCCATTCGCGGAGGTGCATTGAAGAAACTAGGATTCATCACACGTATAATGAGAAAATATTCTGATGAAAGAGTTAAGGGGACTGGTTATTTGGCACTGGTTAGGCCTCACCTTGAGTACAGTTCGAGCATTTGGGACCCTGCGCAGAAGAAACTAATCTCGGAAATGAACAGGATGCACATGAAAGCTGTACATTTCTAAAGGAATCGTTATGAACGAAAAGAGAAAATCACATTTTTATTGTATAGCCTTGGTTTCGAGCCTCTGAAAGTACGAAGATTGTATGAACGACTAAAACTATTAGATAGTTAGAAATCATTCGAGTTTGACCCTGAAACATAATTAAAACCATGGAACTAATAGATTAATATATACTGTTCAAGATTTTGCATTGATCAATTTGTGTTCTACCTCAAAATTATTCAACATGCATGCCATAATGCGATCGATTGCTATAGTTTTTTACATTTATTTCTTTGACCCAGTCTTTCGAAATAGCCAATATCATAAAGGTTTGTTTCCAATTCATGAACAAAATCATTTTGGTCAGTTGTAAGAAAGAGTCACAATACGAAGTTATCGATAATTTTTTTCGAGAACCCTGTTTGGAATTAAAAAATAAAGGTCTGCGGAGAAATTCCGATACATTTGGTAAGCAGATGATGATGGGATTCATATCTTTTTCTTAAGGAGTAGAGAATTTGTACAATGCGAAATAATGTCTCTAATTGAATAATTTTGAAATAATTAAATGACATTAAGAAAACACCATATTTGTCAATTAGCGAATTTCAAGGAGACGGTATGAAACACTACCATCTTAGATTTTGGAGTGACTTGGCACCATGCTTCGATTTTTTCTTCATGTCATATTTTGTCGAGAGTGCAAAAGAAAATTAAGACTTAGGTAGTAACCTTTGACTTTGTGTTCAAATTACTCCGTAAACCATGACTCGGAACGGATCCTCTGCAGCCAAAAAATATGACCTATCTCTGCCATTTAAATCACAAAACAATTCACACTAATTCGAATATTACTGATCCTTTTCTTGTTGGTAATTAAAGAAATTGCTAACGGCACTTTTTTCAATATAGATTATTCTTAAACTGACTTATAATAATTCGTTCCTCTGCTATCTGTATTATTTACCATTTTCCAAATCCATTTGTGCAAAACGTTTAAATCACCGTATCACAAGGTATTAAAAATATTATTAAAAATATGAAAGGTTTATTTATGTATACTAAATATCTCTTTTGATTTTAATTTATCCTGGATTTAATTCTTTAGTAATTGATATAATATATTCAGTTTATCGACTGATAGGTATATTCCATGCAGTAAAATTAATTAAATTAATAAAAAATGCTATATTACCAATCGGCGTATAGAAATTCTTTTTTAGTACTATCAGGAATGATAGTTCATGGGAGCTTTAAAAACCCAGAAAGTTTTTTACTTTGTTATTAGAATTTTACGGAAATTTGATTTTCAACCTTTCTTTACAGAATAGTTGGATGAAAGTGACTCGGAAAGATAGCATGATCCAGAAGGTAGAGGATTTACGGATTTGCAGTTTTGCTATTGTCACCATTCTCATGAATATTTCAGGTTATTTCATTAGTTGGTTCCTACAACAACAATATTTACAAGCATCTGGCAAGAGAAACTGCCAGGGTGCAGCCAGTTTGATCTCGTCATCACGGACAGAGTGACAGGATAGGGATTTCACTAAATATTGAGGGAGACCTCTCTCCAGAGCACCTTTAACATTGAATGCGCATGACGGCTCTGCCGTAGGTGTCATTTGGATTCGTCTACCCTTAAAATTTCACGGCCTTTGCACTCCCTCGAGAATTCTAAAGCTTTCATAGACCCCAGTAGCACAGTAGGAGCTGGATAAAGAACGTGATGTACCACCTTCACCTAAAGCTGGACCTCAGGGACGTTCCTGAATTTCATCGTTGAATAAACCCCACCAGGTGATAGCATAGAGTAAAGACCCTTTTACTCAATGGTTATAGTCACTACGGTATCCCCACGAGAGTAAACACGGGTGGGTAGGCTAATTTACTTAAAGGGTAAAAAGGAAGTGCTCACTGCGAACACAGAAAAGATACGCGGAAATCATTGAGTTACCTGATTTTTAAGGTACCTAAACCTACTATTTGATGGTTGTTGGACAACACTCGAATCCGAGGATTAATTTTGAATAAATATTATGTATACATCTCTGTACATCATATGATTTGTTCCGTTAATTGCATAAATTATTCCAAATGGTATTAACTCCTCTATACCCTACTTTATTATTTTAATTCCAATCAGGTGGAAGCGGAAGTATTGGTGAAAACAAAATAAATGATGCCGAAGCTAAATTTAAGAGTATACCAAGGTTTTGGACTTAATAACTATTCCATAGATTAGTCATTAGCAGAGTTAATGAATACAGAAGCGATTTGCGATCGAAAAATTTATATTTTAGAAGCGATTTAAGAGAAATTTTAAATTATAAAATTAAATATTTAATGCATTAATCATTTCAGATATATATCCACTTAAATGATAATAAATGATAACCTTTCAATTGCCATCACACTTGTTTCTTCAGAATATAACATTTTTCATATGCCCTACATCCTCGCGTTATCATTTTCCGCGTGATTACAGAAAATTTACCGTTTTTATAAATGAATTGATGATTTCGAAATTTCCTTTAGGCTTGAGCTCTCTTGACATTTCTGGTACCGGACTCGCTTATTAGTGTG
>LYUA01000399.1:83226-100558 GCA_002093875.1 Calopteryx splendens
CCCGGTTCAGGCGAATGATTTTTTTCACTGTGAATTTTTCGCATATGTAATTTCTTCTGTTTTCCTAACGTTCTTTTAACTCTCCAATATACTTTTCAGACTCACCACTATGCACTTGCATTTTCTGTGAATTTATTTTTCGATTTATTGTCTCATAACTTTTGGAATGACTTATATTTTTGGTAATTACCTTCATTCTTTGTATTCGTTTCAAATATTTGCAGAATTCTTCTAAGATAATTCTTTCAAATCATTGACGTTTACTTAAGCGAAAAAAAAATATTTTCATTTTTGGTTTGTCGATGGAGTTTACTGAATTTAGGGGATCAGGAAAAATCCCTTCGCAATAACTAATCGTTTTACAAATACCATGGATTTGTAACCTATCCGCGATGATTTGTTGCTAAAGATCTAAAATGTGACTGGCCCAAGTTGTTTTTTCCACTACTTGATACAAAGTGCTGTCAGTAAAAACGTTGAGCATTGCTCCAAATGACTCGCCGTTTGTAGATGTGCTCTCAAAGAAGAGATTATTCCAATAGATCGAAAGAAAGTTAAAATCAAAACCAATGACTATAACGCTTTTTCTAATTTTTCGACAGAAAGTTAAAATCTTGCGATAAAGGATAATGGTATGGATACAACTGTTACGGACTCTGGTTTCCTGTAAAAAGATCAAATGAGAACGTTTTTCTGAATAATATTTACTATCGCGTACCAAAACTCAAAAAATCATCACTGCTAATTTAGCTATTAAAGCGTGCATGATACTGTTAAGGAGTGGTGGTAGTATTTACGGGTAAATTTATCTGTCAGTTATGTCTTCAGGTAACCAGATTTCTGTGCCCAACACTATGTCCGCAGCGGACAGCAATATTATATTCTTTCTTCTTGATGATCATGCATGTACCAATATTTTGAACCAATAACTTGAAACGGAAACTCAAAAAATCATCACCGCTAATTTAGCCATTAAAGCGTGCATGATACTGTAAAGAGTGGTGGTAGTATTTACGGGTAAATTTATCTGTCATTTATGTCTTCAGGTAACCATATTTCTGTGCCCAACACTATCTCCGCAGCGGACAGCAGTATTCTATTCTTTCTTCTTGATGATCATGTATGTACCAATATTTTGAACCTATAACTTGAAACGGAAACATTTTTTATTGTATTGTCCATATAATACGACATTTTTATATGATGGTACGAATTAATTAAAAACGGTTATTTATGAATTTTTAGAAATTGACCTAAAGCCCGGTTACCTTAAGGTATGGAAGAATTGAGAACTTTGTCTATCAATTTCGAAATGAATAATTATAATATCTTGACTGCGTACAGCGCTATATTGAGTAGACCAACTTTAGAGGCATAATAACAAATATTACTGTCTAAATGTCGTAATGATTTTCTGGCACGTTTTACGCTCCTTTTATCACGCTTGTTTTTGTTTTAATGTTGCTACCTAATTTAGGGACCGGTCAATCGCACCTGAAGAGTTTATCTCTTTAAATTAATCAATTACACGTATATGGTTTATATGTGTAATATTCAACAATATGCAGTCATTTTAGTATGTTTGCCTGGATATTGGGTTCCCCATCAAATGTTGCAGTATTCCATCTACGGCAAAAAAACTAACATTGATGTGATCAAAGTTAACCTAAACGCAAAACGCTAGACATACTAGGGATTAAATTACAATATATTTACGCATTTTCAATTATTGATGTGATACTGAAAAATCTATAATGCGGACCAAGGAAGATAATAAACGCTAAAAGTTAATTTTTATCCATTAAATTCACATTTCCCGACAAATAGATGGACGCGTGTTTTTTCCAAGTTGGCAATGCCATACAACACTTGAAAAAGAATGGTATCTGCCTTTGGTGAACTTTTTCTCCCTCTCACGAACTTCCTTCTTCCCATTCCTTTTTCTTCGATCTTCCCTGGACCTCCCCTCTTCTTATCTGCCTTAGCCACCACTTTTGTGCTCCGCCCTCCCTCCCAGCACCGACTCTCATCTCCATCCCAGACTTCACCCTCCCGAACCCCACACTCGCTGCATTTCCATTCAACCCCTCGCCTCTCGGCATGACGCAACACGCCCGGTAGCCTTCGAGCGGGTGCCAAAAAATAAAACACGGGGTTGGTGGGCGGGACTAAATAGGGAGTCCATCGATCAGGCCCGGGAGTGCAGGAACGGGAGAGTTCTCTACGTCCGGGATGAAATGCTCCCCAGTGTACCTTCATTTGTTTTAAATCACACTCCGCCCCTCCTTCTCTCTCCCCACCTGCTTCACCACCACACACATTGCAGTCTTATCCCCATCCCTCTAAGCTACCTCACCCCCTTTACTGCAAGGTCACTAGAAGTTTTTATTTTTTTCATTTTCCGGCACTTATCGCATTGCCCTATGCATTCGTGAGTGTCCAAATCTTGGCCGTGACGAAGTATTTTTCGGTTTCCATAACGAGATTTGACAGCCAAAGGATCGCATTTTTTATTAGTCATGGGATCTATTATTTCACATTCACTGTGGGAAATTACTTTAAAATTAGTTGGCCTCGATCTTTCCTCCCCCTCCTCTCTTTTGTAGCTATCCGCAGTCTTTCTTAATTGTACATTTAATTGTCGACAAAATCAATTCCTTTCATTCAAATGAGGGACTAGCTGCAACTGCTTCGATTTGCTCAGAAAGAACAGAGTGAAAGTTATTGTAAGAAATCCATTAGTGAGAACCTTATTGGAACGAAGAACTTTTCAAAGTTATTTTCAGCCGAATTCTTATTTCAACAAATATAAAAACTCAAATAATGAATTTAAGAATGAAATATAACGAAAAATTATAATAACCTATCAGGTTCATCTGAAATTTTAAATTATTAAGGGGAAAATGTATGGGAACATGCATACATCGGCGCGTGTGGGAAATTACGATTTTATTTTTCAATGTAGTCAAAATTTATGATGAAACATAAACCGTCTCTCAAAATTCGTCGCAAAAGGGTTTTATTATAAATCCATTGTAAACCATGAAATTTTTCTATATAACTGAATTACCGAGCCAGTCACTTGCTAGCCATTGGGCGCACAGCATATTAAATCCGCAGATTATCTGTTCTATCCTATGAAATGTTTGCGTCTCTTCCAATTCATCTCGTTCAATAGATTAGAGCAATAGATGTTTTCCGAGAATCAAAAATGATAAAATTGCCTCGGTTTCTTCCGAAGGTGAGGGTTGACAAAACAAACACGATATCACTCGATTGGAAAAATCGTCACTGATTCGTTGGCTTGATACATCTGGTTGGATGTTGCTGACACACGGCGATTAATCGAATTGCTAAATTATTTATTAGCGAGACCCAGGCAACTTGAACCATTTGGAGATGTACATTTTTTATTAACTAATGATATACATTGAGTGAAATATTGCCCGAGTGAATGCAGGTCAATACAAAAATCTATATTGATTTACACCGTCACCACTTTAATTTACGAACCGAAATAACACTCATTTGATTTCTCTTCGCATCTGCGGCTAGATAAAACGGCTTTCACATGGCATGCATAATTTTTTATCTCAACTTACACGACGGGTACGAAATAGTTCAGCACGCCTCTTTGGTCTCGTCACTGGGGAGAGTGAAATAGTACCTTAAAGAAGACCGGCGACGATTAAATTCTGTAGCATTTCTACTGATAGAAAATTCCATCCTGTGAACCAACCTCCTAATGGAATATTTCGGTCTTCTTTAGGCCCTTCCTTCCATGGAGCACGCAAACCAGGGAAAGAGTATCCCTTTAAAACCCTTGGATGTTGTCAGTAAACTCGGGTCGAACCAATGGAATATTTTGCTGTTAATTTGTTGATTTTTATATTTAAATAACGATGTAATAAGTCTGGTGGCATGGTGACACATACTAATAAAAATTTTAACATTTTGATGACAAAAATTTGTAGTCAGACTTTTAAAATGAGGTGGCATTTCGTGGTAACGGTTTTACGAGGTCTTTAAAATCCACACTGCCAAGGATTTGAAATCTCTGTCTCGGATTTAATCGTAACTTTTTCCATAAAGGGTATAGACCAACCTAAAATTTCGATGATTCGAATGGGAGAAGGAGCAAGATGTGTTATACGTGCTAATTTTACGTGCTCGGCCCAGCGGAGCAAAATAACTCAATTTTCAATTCCGTTCCATTTATTAAAGCCTGGTGTGTAACTAAGTATTTATTTAAGAATTCAAAAACGGTACAATGGCTTTTTAAGTTGGCTGACATAACAATTAATAAATAAAGAAATAGCAACAAAGTAAGAAACAATGTTTTCAGCACATTACGAATATTAGAGCAAAAAGAGGGTTATCACCCAAGAAATACCGTGAAAACGGCAAGCAAAATAAATAGATTCACGTCCAAGCATTAGACAATGCTAATTGTAGGGACACAAAGCCATCGGCAGGGATCAGAAACACCGAAAAATCTTCTACTACACGACAAAGATGAAAAAACACCATCACGGGAAAAGCCATAGGTGATAGAGCGGGCATAGTTGTCATTCATTATTGCAATCATGGAATCATGAGTATTCGTTTTCCTCCTCACACAATTCACGACCACAAAACTAGGAGAGGAAAACACACTCCAGGTGTTATGACACCCATAAACCGCTCTTCACCTTTCTCCTTCCTTTCTTTATTCATAGCTGTTTTTTTAAAAACCCCAACCACACACCCATGCGTTGGCGGTGTTTTACGTAGATATAGGTAGATTCAGATGAACAAGCAATAATCAAACTAAAAAGCACGAATTACAGATAGTAACAGTACAATTTTTACTCTATACTACGGCAAATCATTCTTAAAAACAGCACTATAAAAAAAGAAAGTTGACACATAGGGCTCGAACTTACATTAAGTTGCATACATTGTCTATTATACTTTTCAATTTTATTTAACGGGAAAATAACTTTTCCCTCTACATTTAGCAGATAAAAAATGTATTCATGATATTAATTCATCTTCTGATGCCATGCCATATTAAGTCACATAACGTGAAGTTCAACCCACACCTTGCCGCAGGCAAAGAATTTTATAAAACCAGGGCGTCTTTTACGGAACTTTTAAGATTGTGCTTTTCGATTGAGAAAGCGTTCATTCCTGTCAAATATCTCTCCTCATGCCTTTGGCTCGACGCGTGAATTATTTTTTTTACGAAGTAATGCGACAACATTGATTCCCATTTTGATAGATACCTATTAATTGAGATGTTCCGAAAAGGAAGACAAGGTATTCATTGATGTGAAGTATCTACACTTTTTTTACTATACATCAGTATATCCTCTTATAAACGTTTTCTTCGGTATTTTTATGCGGTTTTTCCATCCTAATTTGATGAAAATGATGGAAAAATAACTTTTACCGTGGCTGATTCCTTTATTCTATTAAGTCCTCATGTGATATTATTTTAGGAATCACTCCAAGCCATCTAAAATCATTTTCTCACTCAAGAGACATACGTCTTTATTATTTACACCATTTTCAGTGAATTTTATGAGACAATATAATGCCTAATTTTATTTCATTTTTAAAAATTTCATAGCAAAACGATTCAAAGAAAAACGGCGAAAAAGAAAAAATTTTAGCAGAGATATTATAAGTTCCATAGCTTAATATTTCATTGTTTAAATTCGGGAATTATATGGATTTCACAATTATTATTCAATCCCAATGAATCATCCTCTTTAGAATATGAACATATTTCAAATATTGTATAGATAATATTTTACACATTAAAATGTTTCTTAATAAATTAAAACATTTGCTCTAAAATAGTCGTTCTCACATATTTTCTTGGATGTTTGAAGTCTTCCTGTTAAATTTGCATACAAAATTCTGTCTGCCACAAAAGGATTTATATCTTTAATTATCACACAACCTTTCTGTATTAGAGAACTGCTCGTAGAGTGTCTTAGAGAACTTCTCTTAGATAACGAGTATGACCTAATTACAACTATTCTCCAAGACAAATATACGAAGTCGTGTGATATTTGAAGCTATTTGATTATAAAATACGTGATATACCGTATTCATCACACTTTTCTCAAGCTCTTACAACTGGAATTAGGTGTTTCGGTTGAATTTACACGCACAATTTAATCTTGAACCAATTACATGAAAGCAGAGTAGCGTAAAAACCTTGTCTTTCAAGTTCTAGGTCACTTAAAATCCCTCTCATAAATCGTCGTCGAATAGTTTCAGCGACGGTTACCTAATTGAAAGAATTACATAATTATTTAAGAAAAATCCACGGAAAATTGCACCAACGTAATCTTTCCATGAGAGGAAATCTTGGTACTCCCAAGGACTGAACAATTTTTAACCGTGAATGTTAAGTTCAACACTTCTTTCTAACCTAAAGGCCTGCGTTTCATTCCGTCTGTCGCAGTCCCCGAGGCTATTCCGGCTGCTTTGCGGTAGAAAAAAAGAACATTCCTACTACGGCCAGCGATATTTCTACTCATTCTTTGCGCGCTGGACGCCATGGGCCGTTCACAGTTCATCGCCAGCGTATCTGGATGGTTCATTGGAAGGTAAAAGAAGAGTTTTCTTCACCGAATTTAAAAGACTTTCTTGATTTATTTGAGAGAGGGAAAATATTCTTGAAGAGATGGATTCCCCATTTCATTTTTCCAAATAATAATTTGACGAATCTTTACACCCCAGAAAATATATTTTCCTCATCGGGAAAAACTTTGTTGTTGTTGAAAAAAACTTGTTTTTTTCTGCTAAAGGTAATTTTAGAGGAATGCATTTTTGAAACATAATGGTATTTGAGTGTTAAGAACATGATCTAGATAAATAATGTTATTGATCATTTGGTCATGATTTTTATAAAATAAAATAGCACGAATTCTTCTCCTAAAGTAACGAAATTGATTATGTTTCTTCTAAACAAAAACATTAATATCCTTAAAGAGTGATTTTACTTTAATGCAAACAATTTATTAATTATTTTATGAAAGTAAAATTATAAATAAAGCACGTAGGCAATATTCTGGGTAAAAAATAAAACTTGCAAATAATTTCTCTATACGGGGAAGAGTCAAGTTGTGATATTATCTCTCCAATACAATTTTCAATGAGCAATGGTAATTTTCACGCCATCTTTACTCACCAAAAAAATTACGCTACTGAAATAAATACATCAGGAATGCAATTAAACTTTTTAACTCCATTTATTATTCCTTTCATTGACGTAGCCTGTCGTTAAGAAATGTAAGATCTGACATAAAAGGGAATGAATAAAACGTAGTTCATAATCATGACGAATATAATTATAGGAGTACCTATTCTAAGAAAAATATAACATTTTTATTGGAAAAGTGGCTGTAGGGCATACTGAGTAACGATAGATTGTTGAAGATAGTGAAAGAGGGGAGAATGTTGGGTAAGCGATGGAAAGATTATCCAATTTGGATGAGATGAAGGGTGGTAAAAAATATAAAGAAAAGATTATTGTAGGGTTGAAGTCGAGAGTTCATCAGAAACACACCCTAACCGGTGGATTACCATTGATTGACTAATTGAAATTTTTTCTATAAAAGTATTTTCAAGAAATGTGCTTTTGACTATATTGTGATAATCTGTCATCATTGCTTCATCTCTCCGCTGATAGAAATCCATTACATACCAAAAACATATGGTTTTAATTTATAACAATAACTGATTTATTTTATCACAATAATGACTCGAAATCGGTAAAAAATTTAATTAAAAAAAAGAAACTAATTAAAAATTAATAAATCTTAGCAAACTACTTGAGGAGGGGGTGAAAAATAAAGAAAGTAGCATCACATACTATTTTTAAATCCGTGTTCGCAAAACATATGTAGACAAATATTGAGTTAAAATTGGTATGAAATAAGTATCTGACAATTATTTCATGCATATTTTAAAATCAATATGATTAGGGCTCTTATAATCTAAGAAAATAAAATATTGAATGATCCAAAAAGGAGGCGCAAGGAATTTGAAAAGGTGAGAATCAAAGGAGGTAAATCCTCTACATATTTTCTAATGAAAAGTCATCTATAGTGACGTAACGTTCGGAAGTTACACAAATACTAAGAGAGTAAACCTTTTACGTTACTGGCTATTAAATAAAAGTAACATACCACACTGGTATTATTTCATTGGATATACCGAGAATTATGACGCACTGAAATATGAGGAACAGAAATGTTCTGGAGTTCATTATCTCTACCCTTGAGTATATAGTAATTGAAAAATTAAGGGACGATATTTAATAGAAGCAGAAATAAATTAACAAAGGCGATGTGCAACAATGAGATGTGATTTTCAGGACAGAAAGAGTGAATACTGCTTAAACCTAGTACGATTTAGAACACACGGGCCATAAAATTCTCTTTATTTTGAAATAAATTGAAATTTATTGGATGACTCTGTTTGTTTTTAGCCTTCCTCAAATTCTCACTTCTTTCTTTTACTTCTGTGTAAATTCTCTGCTAACAGTCAACATAAGTTCCTTAATTGAAATCTAGCAATGTAGTACCCGCCCCGCCCCCCCCACGTGAATCCCAATGTCTGTCCCTGGATTACTTTCTCCCCTCTAATACTCAGTTTATGTGATTGAAGCATGACGAATTCAAGGCACGAGATTACCACCCAAAGGAAAGGAGGATGATCGCAGGATGGAAGCACCTGAGGTAAGGAATTTGAGTAAGATAAATTAAATAAGGCAAGGTAGAAATGCAGAAGAATGAAGGGAGGAGAGTTATTTTTTCACATCAATTCTACGGCATCTGAAAGGAGTTGGAAAAATTTTATTTCACAGCCCTTAACAAATTAGACAGAAATAATTTATGCGGGGATTATTGGTTCTCCTATTTGAAAAATTACTTCTTTTCTCATCACAAATAGACGCATGCGATGTTTCCAAAAATATGTATATGAAAATTAGTGTTCCTTATAAATAATCATTTAAAAAATTCAAAGTACTTCAATATTCACCTTTTACATCATATACTACAAGAATTTCCTTCATAACACATACTGAAGCCCATTACTTCGAAGACTAGGAAACAAAATTGAGAGAGGGTCTCCCTGCCCAAGGGTAAACCTTGGGCCTTTAACTAGAACAGCGCTTGTTTGTTCTTAAACCCACGGCCTTTCGTTAAAAAAATACCTGAACATTACTAAAAATTAATGGAAGAGAGAGCAAATAAAAGGCACTAATATGGTCGATAATAGTCTTCTTAATAATTTTCTTCTAATAATAATCTTAATGAGAAAAGTACTTATAAAAATTCAAAAAACAACGCTCGAAATCATCGGAGGTACCTATTATTCGGGTATTACATTAGTAACAACAACTTCACCTGTATCGGGAAACAGTTTTAAACTTTAAAAAAATAAAAATTACAATATAAACAATTAAATGGTAGCATATAAAAATTTCCAGCTTTAATTTAAAATTAACATGACGTAAAATAATATGGAAATATATTAGATTTTATTAGCATATCATTAATGCCATAGTAATATTATTAGCGGTTATATAGCCATGCCGTAGCTTTTATTTATACCTGTTTGTGTACAATTTTAAAATGCATTTTTGAAAATTCAATGCATTTTACTAATACTTTGTATTAACTACTTGAGGTGTGCATTGCTCTCAAAACTTAACTTAAAAAAAACTACCTTAATTCCCCGGTTTCCAGGACTAATGTTTAACTGGGCTACCTTTCCCAGGTTTTTCCTTTTTTTACCAGCACTTTCCGCAACCCAGCGTAACGTGGCTGGGAGAACTGATGAAAAGGCTGCGCGAATCATTGAGAAAAGCAAGAGGCACCTACGCGCTAGAGCGCTCGGAAAATATTCATTTTGAAAATTCAAAATAGCCACATGCGCGCAGAAACAATTTTACAACATCGGAGTAAAGCAGAGAGCATTGTCTCGGAAGGGAAATGGGCGTTTAAGAAAGAGTAGGAGAGGAAGGTGAGAAAACCGGAGAGTGGGCTAAAGCCAGAGGGCGTTGAGAAAAAGAAATAGAAGGAAAGAGGAATGGGGAGGTGGAAATGAATGGCATGGAAGGCGGAGTGACCAGGTGACAGGCGATAAATCTCGTGAGACAATGGCACGCTGTCTTGTGACACGCCGATGACCGCAATTTTGTGCGAGATATTTTATTATTCGTCCCTGGGACTTTATTTACGCGGAGGTCCCTCAACGCATCCGAAAACGAGGCAGCGGCATTTCCAATTCCAGGGGTTGTCGAGGGATATATAGAGAGACGAGGAGGAGGGCGGATATCTCGTATTCTGCACGGATTACCAACGCCGCGGATTCTCTTTCGAGTATTATCGATACGGATACTATCACCCACAAACCATTGACGTCCACGTGCATAAAGACCGAACCGAGTTTGTTTAATCACTTTTTCACTCTTGAATTTATTTAAAAAATTTTAGTAAATGGTTAAAATTTCATCCGAATATCTCAATAGAATTTTTTTTTAAATTGACTTCCTCTGCTTGAGTGCCGGTACCTAAATATTTAGAGTCGTAATGTGGAAGGCATATTTATTTAAATACGTGATTCAAGGGACAAATATTTGCATCGCTTTATATTGGTAGTAATTTAGGGAAACGGCGGTCAAGTCCATCAGTCTCATTTGCTTATGCATTCAGAGTTTTGGCCAAGCGGAAGTTGTCTCTACTCTATACAAACTGTGCAAGTATCTTCACTACTCCAAAGGGATTTAATTTCCTTAACGGAGGTACTGATGTGTGAAAACGCATTGAATCATTTTGAAAACATAGGTTGTGACACTCTCTTGTATTATTATTTAAGCAGTATTTCGGAAGGCCTTTAATTGTTAAGGTGATTAGTGTACTTAATTATTCAATACCATACCGGATTCCTAACCCTAAAATAGATCTCCCAGTGGCACTCCGATTCCTACTTGTGGACCAATTCGAAAGCATTTCAGCTAAATAATCATCGTTTCAGACTTTTAATTGTGGAACCCGTGTAGGTAATGGCAGACAAGCCCTATGGGCTGAATTTAGACTCCGCAACATTTAACCATAGAGTAAAGACCCTAAGGTCTTTACTCTATGATTTAACGATGCCTAAAATACAAATAATTGCAAAATTACGAATATTACGCCTCTACAATAACCCTTTCTTCATTTCCGCATACTTTTTTCTACTCTTAGGACAAACAAAATAAATTTCTTATCTGATCCAATCACTTGTTTGCGATTTCGATTGCCACTGTGATAAAATATTTCGACCGATACGTCCGAAATAGCGTGAGTTCACGAAAATCGCAAACTAATGACCCAAATGAAAAACGGTGGATGATCATTGACATAGGCCAAAATTGCTCCCCTAGTTTTCCTTCACCTATTCCATAAAATGGAAATGACCCATAACCAAAATGCCCGTAATGACGCTAACAGTCTAGACTCTCCGTTACCTCCCATTATGACCATGAAAAATGTCCACTACTATCTATTTGTTTTTACATTTTTCTAATGTTTAGGCCTTTTAGCGCGCTGCTCGTCAAATATGACGAGTGTAAGATGTCAATTGGAGTGGTCTTTTAGCCGTTATTAACCATGGGGCTAATGCATTTTTTCTGAGGCAGGGTTCCATCCCAAGAGGCGTTCACGAGCTGGCATAAGTGGTTCCTATGGAAGCGAAATCCAATTTCATTGAGGTGGCGGCATAATACGCCGGAAGAAATTTCAATCAACATATATTAATCAAATCAATTAACAGGGAATAATCGGGATTGAGAAGTTTATTTGAGATTAGCTAATGAGATGAAAAGACTAATTTCCTTCACTTTATCAAAATTATATCTCGTCTTCTAATATGTCTGTGCCTCTGGAGGAAAATCCATTCTAGTGGCAGGCCTGCTCGCTTTGCCCTCCATCCTCATGTTGAGTAAGCCATCCCAGAGTCATAATTGGAACACCCGCATTAATGGGCGATTTTAAACCCATCCATAATTTATGAGGACTTGCATTTGATGAGATTTCTCTTTTTGGAGATGGGTCGCTCCCTCGCATATAATAAATCTCCGTCCCACGACTCATTCACACCCATTGTTTCAGAAAAATATTCAGAGTAAATTTACGTCTATTAATAATATTATTGTTATTATTATCATCGTCGTGTTTCCTTACAGCCCATTAGATAAATGCGCCGTGTGGGAACAGCGTCATGTGGATAGGCACTTATTTCAGCCGTGATTTATGACATATTTGATACACGAATATCCTGTTACGGCTATGAAAGAATAAAACATGTTGGTTTTATTTCGGGGGAATAATGGCTTTACGGTCCACACCAGGACAATTGTGGTGGTTACCTTGCGGCCCGCGGGAAAAACATATTATCCCACGTCCTCCAATATGGCCCAATGAAATTTTATAAACATTTAATTGATTGTTAAAAAGCTTTTTGCTATGGGACAAAAATAAAATATAAAGGTTTTAAGGAGGTTAAACCGTAATGTTAAATAAATGTCATCGTGATTAAAAATTATAAATTTTATTTTTTAGGTGCATTTAAAGAACCCTTTTATGTACGTATTAGAGGTCAACAACGCTCCGATATATTTTTAACGTTGCCGATCGTCATTCGTCAATCGTTATTTCAAAGCCATGGACGTGGTTGAAGACTATAATTTCAATGACCAGCGATGGCACTCACTTTGGCTTTAGATATAAATCGACAGTAGGATGAGGTGAGACAGGGAAATATTACAAAAAAGTTGGGTGCAAAAAGAACACATCGATTTTGGAAGTGTTTCTAGTTATAAATAATTCAAACCAAAGGTAATGGTAAATTAATTAATTAAATCCTGTTAAAACCTTCTCTAAATCCTAGAATAATTGGAATTCAGGTGCACAGCATGAATCGTAATCACGATATTTCTGATGAAAGAAGTTTAGATATAATTTAACTTTTCTTTTACCCTTGATCAAATCTTCAATAATGCTTATTAATCTAATATGATTTTCCCGTCCGACAATTTTGTGTAATATTCAATTTTTGAGAAAATATCCTGCACTGTATTATAATAGAGAAATATTTGAAAAAAAGCTCTACCAATGAATCAACAATCAATAACTTTCTAAAAGTCACAGTGAACTAGTTCTCTGTATAAATTACTTATAGACTAATTTAATTATTTCATTATATTAATAAGCCGTTCGCATGCGAAATAATGAAGAGATATATACATAAAGACAACAGTTTTATGAAATGCTTTTTGTAAACAAGATATATAGTAGCAAGGAAGTAATATAAAGTTAGGGTATTTGCAAATATAATAATTCACCGCAAACACCTGAGCATATCTCAGAAACACTACATTTTTCAAACATTAATAAAAAGTGAAGGAGCGCAGGTGAAGTCAATTTTGCCTCGCACATACTAATTACGAGACTAGTGGATGAGCGTACGTCAGATCTAAATTGAAGTATATTGTGCTGTATGAAATCAACTGTTTGTCTTCGTTGACCATTTACATACCAAAAAAAACGAGGGACGGAGTCTAAATTAACTCTTCTTCAATTTACTTGAATCTATACTTTTTGTTTTCCAATACGAATTTTAATTGGAGAGTTATATTCAACTGGAAAATACGGTACCCTCAAAGGAGAATCGCTAAATAATTGAAGGTTCTTCCAAATAAACAAAATTGTTGCAGGTGCTCCGTCATTGACAGAATAATGTGTCATATTTTCATGCATACGTTTAACCTACGCTAGAGGCCAACTGAAACCTAATCAACACTGGAAAATTGATGTGAGAATAGCCGCGCGACTTGAATCATTATACCAGTACTCATGTAGCGATGTAAGATTCAGCCTGTACCATCCTGTGTATAGGAATTTAATTCGGCCTCCGTATGGAAAGCACCTTGATTAGTATTCCTGGGTGGTCTTCAATCACGACAAAGGCGCCACACAACTTCTTCGTCTAAAGGCCAAGGATGATATATTGGTAAGCAATATCAACGCCCCTCTCGCTCATCGCGACACTATCAGTAATAGGTGCGCGCGAAAATAATTGCTATTTCTCTTGCTAATTTTATGGCTCATGCTTAATTCAAACATTTTATCCGAGCATAACCCCTGGAAAATTTGTAGCATGGATATCATCGGCTACACAAGAAAACTCTGATATAAAGCATTTTCATGAGGAAAAATAAATAACAACAACTGATAGGTACCGACGGATGCGGATATTAATTAAGACCTTGCGGATGGCGGGTAGATGCAATTCATATTTTAGTCAACCACCATTTACCATTAATTGTTTACGTAAAACTGTAACCGCTTTCTTAAACGTGTATGGATGCGAAAAAATAGGTCATTAAAGACAATTATAATTCCGTATCTTCCAATCAAACTATCACTACACTGATCATTACAGTTTTCTATGGGCCGTTTCAAAGAACATTTCTCTTTCAAGGATAAGAGACAAAGAGCAGAGTAATTTCAATACACTACTCTAGGTACCCAAGTTATACGCATGGAATGATTATTTTAGAGATACTAAGTATGCTAGTTTTTACCACTTAATCTATTATTGTTAAAATTACCAGAGTGATATAAAGATCTCAGTCCAACCAAAGAGATCAAGTCTCAATTCCTACCTGTCCAGTGTTGATCTGATAATTTTTTTAGTCTGGTTTGAATTTCTTTAATTTAATCTGGTAATTGACCCAGATAAATTTTTCTTAAATTTATCCATATTTGTTCCACATATATATTTATATTTTGGTATTGTTCGTGGAGCCCCTCCTTCCGCTATCAGTTCTGTCGTGTTAATAACACATCCATAGCGTCTCAAAGTGGTTACAATCTTTTACATAAGGTGCTTCATATGAATTTTTACCCTTCCACTGAACTACCTCGTTCCCTATTTTACATGCATATACGTTTGAACTTTAGAATCCGCCTCAAACAAAAGATTTCGACGGCTTCTCTTTCTCCTCCATTCCAATTTTCCAATGGTTGCCACCACTGACAGTTGGAGTGTCACAATTATTCGCATGGGTACTTTGAAGTACTGCCTCCTGTTAGTGGCTGAGTATTCACAAACCACAGTATTCTTAGAGCCTCGTTCGTGAACACCTTCTTATTCACCTATTCTTACCGACATCTATTCTTAAGAGCACCGTTCGCCTACACGGCTTGAGGTATTAGGGCCATAGGTTCTGCATAGCTTCTTCAAACCCACGTTTTGATAATTTGTAAATAGTTAAAATATTTCACTTTCTAATTTGCCTCATGGAAACGCAAGATCGGCCTTCTCGTTCTTTTACGTCACTATAATAATTCTACATATGCATCGATTTGTGGCAAAGGAATAGAAAAGACATAATATTCCATGCTATTTTATTTAATTGTACCTTGATACTGAAAGTAAGCCATAACCAGCCTGTCTCAAAAGAATGATTAGGTATTAAAACATTTAAATGAATGAATATGAAGAAGGAAATACACTCATTTTGAGTCAGAAGGGCAGCACAAATACCTACAGTTGTACTTCTAGTCAAAAGTCAAATTAAATCAATATAGAGGAAAGCTCTTTGTAAAAAGTACTTGAAACAAATAGAGGCGGACATAAAAGTGAAGGAACATGTAGACATTAAAGGTTTAGCCGAAAGGAGAACTGATTGGAGATCTGTGCCAAGCCAATTAAAATCTATCGATGATGAAAATTAGTTTTCTAAAAATGTGAATTCTATAAATCACATCCACAAACGTCTTTATGCGGAAGTGTAGTTCAATCCTGCAAAAATATCGGTTGCCTTTTACTAAACTTCTAAATATGGAATTATTCTAGTACCTTTATTTCCCAACAAATAAGAACGATCTAATCTAAAAATGCTGCATGCAAACCACGAACTACGATAGTAAGCTTTAAGGCGCGGTTTCTTTGGCGAAAATCCTCAAAACTCAATCAAAAAGGAGAATAACAAATGTGCGTACCTTATATCCCGCAAAAATTACGTGGTCTTGAATTCTGATAAGTTCCCTAAAGGTACCAATACTTAAATGAAATAATGACAGAGAAATAGTAAAATTAAGAAACACGGTTTGTACTGTTCTCTAATTGATTATAATATCCTATACTAATTGAATATAATATATCAATATTAATATTAATATTGAATATGATATTTATACACGACGGGCATTTTAATGCCTCAGCATTATCATCAGGCAAGGTTGCCTGCTAGAGGGCAGTATAAGCTGAACTTCTTGATTTTATTGAATTTCTGTTTCGCTAAGCACGGTCGAATTAATACAGAGAAACAGCTTAAAATATCAAATAAAAATTATCCCACGCCTGGATTCCACTGAATGTAAGATGTTTTGAGAACGGATATATTTACTAATCGCCAAAAAATTGCTCATTAATGGAAACCAAGATTACCTTATTTAATACTCAGAGAAGGGAGAATTTCAAACAAGGCAGGAAAAGTGGATACAGGGCGTGCTGAGTGGCGACAGTTTGATGAAGAATGTGATAGAGGGTAGAATGGTGGGTAAGCGAGGGAGAGGGAGGACAGGTTTAGGCATGTCGGATGGAAAGAAGGGTGGCAGAAAGAATGCGGAAATGAAGAAAGGGTTACTGTAGGAAACCGATCTCAACCAGTAGATTACCATTCATAAAAAAATATTCAGTATGGTTTCACAGCACCGACAACTTGTAGCTCTAAACAGGATCATCCGTGAGTAGAATTCAAAAGTACACTTCACGAAATATGTATATTTTTTAAAATGTTAGTGGGCAATCGGAATGAAATATTGAAGAAGGCATTTGATTAGAGGAAAAATCAAAATTTTGACTCACCCCTTCTTCCTTCGTAGAAACCCCACGACCTCGATGGCAGCTTTCCTGTGGGCAAGGTCGTTCGACGGCTCCCAGGATGTCAGTCACTCTTTCCAAGAGCGTCAACAGCATCTTATAGGTAAGTAAAATCACCCCGTCCGAGGGAGTTGACGTTTGAAGATACCCCTCAACCGTTCAGAAACGGAATCGCCAATTCTGCGACAGAGAAATAGACATTAGTTACATACACACAAGAAAATGTTCCTCTATTATGACATTGAAGAATCTGATTATAAAAACGATCAACTATTCTCATCTTCACATTTTTCTTAGTTGCACTATACGTTTACTATTAATGCTAATTACCATTATTAATAGTAATCTACCGGTTAAGGTAGGTTTCTGATGGACACACCCTTACAGTAAC
>LYUA01000399.1:104153-116821 GCA_002093875.1 Calopteryx splendens
CTCGTGATTGGGCAACTTATTGACATAGCTTAACATAACATAAGAGATGAACATGAGCCATCTTTCGCAATATGTTATGTTCTTAAGTTACGTTAAGGTGTATTATGAACGGTTAAGTTCTTACGTTATGTTCTTATAATCCTTTTACGTTATCTTCTTAAAATATATTAAGGTGTATTATGAACGGTTAAGTTCTTACGTTATGTTCTTATAATCAATGTGAACAGGCATTTACTTTTAAGGTAGGTAATGTAAAAGTGTTTGGGAGCAATGCGTTGAAGTAAGACATTTCATGGTGCCTATGTATGTTGTTATATCTTAAAGGGGGAATAAAAGCATGATAATATTTCCATTAATAAAAAGAGAGATGGAGGAATAAACATGTAGGCAGTGATTGTTTTTTTCTCCCTGCCAATTAAGATTGATTTCCAGGCATGATATGGTTAAACAGATATTGCAACACCTGGACGCATCACACTTCGAGGATTATCCAGTCGTAACAATGCATATATCATTTTTTTTGCTCGTTATTTATGCTTATCACCTAATGATAATAAATGGGTTTCATGAACGTAATTCTGCATTAAAATTGACGATTATTTTCAACATGCTAAAATATATGGAAAAATTATTTTCAGATAATAATTAAAAAAATATTCGTGCAAATATCAATATGAGAGAAATTTCCTTCCACTCTTTTCGTTCTTTTGAATACGAATAATCCCACATGCAAAGCAATTCCGAAATGTGGAAATTTAAAATGAATTTGGTAGGTACAACCACAGGAAGTAACCTAGATAAATGCGTCTCTCATGTGGGTAACTCGAGTCATTTGATTTTTCTAAAATTGCACATGTGCAAGTGCAATTTCACGGATAAGGTATCAAAAAAAATACTGAATGTGCTTTTTACAAGTATGTTGAGGATAGTGTAATGACTGCCCACGCGAAGGACGACCTCAAATACCAGCTCAAATAGAAGGTACATGAAACTGACGATCTCATTTTGGAAATGACACACACTTTTGGAATAGTGCCAACTTAAAGGTTCTCTTCATTTATTCTCCACTCCCGATCAACGTAAATAAATTATTTGCCTCAAAATTGAATCAGAATTAATATTTTCAAATCTCTTCATGGGTCCATTCAAATTTTTCTCAACACTCGCTCAATTGTTATTTTAAATTAATCTTGCTCATGGATTATTTCCAGGGCGCAGTAGTCCAGTGGGTAGAGCGTTTAGTTACTAACCGGAGGGCCCGTGCTCGATTCAGGGTGACGCCTCTGAGTACCTTCATCTTCACCCAAGCTGTGAACCATTTTTCGGGTATCAGGTCATCCTTAGAAATTACAAGCGATGCAGGGAAAGCAACTGGACCCCCTTGCTCTACTCTTACCTACCAAACCGAACTTCGAGTTGACTACTGTAATTTTTGTGCATTATTAAAACCTCACGCGAAAGTAGACTATAACGATAGGAAGCCTAAATATCCTTATTCAATTGGCAAGTGATAATCTTCTCTCGTTATAAATGTGCTATTAAGTAAAGCATTCCGCGAGAGATACCAAGGAAAAAGGGATCTATTGAAAATGTTACGAAGGATATTGATCGCCACGTCAAGATTCTGGCTTGGTTTCGATAGGTCTCTAAGATTTAGATAGATTCCCTAAGGTTCTCCTGGCAGATGCACTCTCAACCACTCCACTCTGACAATGAGTGATTGATATCCACCAAATTGAACATGGGAAGTATATACGTTAGCTTCGAAGCTTGTCAAATTTGAGTTCACACCTCTGCTTAGCTATCAAAATATATCATGTAGGAGAAATGTAAAAAATTATTAAAATTTTAATTTAAATAATATAACTAATAAATTCAAAACAGTAAATTCTCAATTTTTACCTGTTTTATCTACAAAAACCCTTGCTATACAAAAATTAAAAGTTACGCAATTACTCATGATTTAATTTTCCCGTTAAACGATATTGTTTTGGTATTTGCTCGTCTACTTTTGATACATTAGGTTACGCAAATTTCAAGAATAAAATATTACCTCCAGATAAAACATCTTTAAAATTAATCAATTAATTTAGATATGAGGAGCGTGGACTATAAATATATAATTAGAAGTAAATGGGGTGACCGTGAAACACGTCCATTTTTGTATCATTTTAGGGAGAACGTCTTAGAAGTGAATCCTCAGAGAATTATTGCTTATAATGTTAAGACTTTTTTATGAATTATTTGCTAGACACCTGTGGCATCGAAAAGAAGATCCGATTGGGTTGAAAAATCAGTGTGATGTTATGCACTGAACGAAAAAAGAGAATGCTGTCAAAAATAGTAGGCAAGCTAAGTCGTTATAAATCCTTAACCAAAATCTTACGCAACTTCATTGAACTAATGGAACTTTTCGAAAGAGTGGTTCCATAGAATTAATGTGACTTAAGAATGGGCATGACAAGATATAAACTTAAGAATGGGAACCTAAGTGAAAATTAAATTTATTTTAACTTTTAAAATCCGTTGTCAAAATATTTTCCAGGTTTGAAATAATAAATGGAATAAAATGGTATGGCAGTAAATAAATTATAAAATAAAACACTATAATAATCAGCGAAATTTAACAAAATAATAACATTTCTTTCAATTGTCATAATTCTTTCTTTGACACTGGCCATCACGCAAAGGTACATCCTACTCAAGCGAAAATAGCACTATTTATACCAGAAGGATAACGCACAACATATCTTAGATGCCCAGCAGTGCTACCTGCAAACAATTCTCGGGGCAAGGATCGCACCATACCTTGAAATTATCAGAATTTGGTCGCTCCTATCGTCCGATCCCAATTCATAATTAAAAATGTTGAGATTTGTAATGTTTACTAAAGCACGTGCAGAGGTTCTAAGGGTTCCAAGACGTTTTTTAATATTCTTTTAGGGCGTTTCATTCCGAAATGTGGGAATTTAAATGAATTTGGTAGTTACAGCCACAGGAAGTACCATAGGTAGATGCGCCTCTCATGGATAGGCAGCTCAACTTTATCTGCTTTGTAATGCGAGACTTTAGAACTTAGAGCGGAAGCTGAAAAATTTGTATTAAACATATTGTGCACTATTTAATATTGGTATAAAATTTTGTCTCAATACTTCGTTCTCAGTTTAAAACAATGTACATAATACGTTCTAAAGCCTAAGATAACGAATAGAGGATACCTATACGAGAGTATACCAATCTTATTATGTTATAGGTTATAAATAGCTCATTTTGCATGTGTTTAATTCATATACATTTAGTTATATAAATTATTTTGAACTTGGAGGTTTGAGTAAATCTTTATTGTCATTTTTACTTAATATGCATCAATTATATTGTATATTATACATTGAGAAACATTCCAGAAATATGTAATTTGTGATAAATGTTAACTTCCCTACTTCTATTTAGTCATATCACATATAGTGTGTTTTGCGGGTGCCGTAAACAAGATGTTTCAATTAGATTTAAAACCCATACCCGTAAATTTCACTCGTTTTGCTTGCCAGGAAGAGGAATAAAAAACACACACTTGAACGTGCATGTGTCTGTAATTTATCTATTCGCCTCTAGGTGTTCCCACCAGTCGTCCAGCGGAATCCTATTGTTGCCAAACTCACACAAGCATAGGAATTCTTGCGCACTGTCTTTCCTTTGCGAGTGACATTGCATCGTCACATTTTCTGAAACAGCTGGATCTTGTGTTTATTGAGTAATGTACCAAATGTAAACTTATAGAACGTTTTTCAAGAATCGTAATACCAGGATCGTAAGGTGTATATTATCGTATTCATTATAACAAGGGTTTATATCACTGGTGAACAGACTCCGTTACATTGGTTTGTATGAAGTAATAAACTTTGATTGCTTTTACTATTAGGTAGATAGTCTTTTTGTACTCGACGCACGAGATGCACTCCATACCCTTTGGTGAAAGCATTATGTCAGCATGGATTTTAAATTTCCCGTTCACGTCTCATAAATCATGTGCAAATAAACATTTTGAAGAAAAATGGGATGATCCTCGGATGCATATTTATATTAGCATATGCAGGAGAGAGGAACTGTGGAGTAGGAGTGGATCAAATAGGGAGGAGCATCTAACACCCCTCCTCCTCCTTCCCTTCGTCAATGATAAAAGTCTGAGGTTCTCGGCGATATACGTAGGATCGAACTTTGGAAGTTGTCTGAGCAACACCTCCTCCTTGACTTAATAAGGATACCTGCGCGCGATAATCGACACAATGTTTTATTTGAGGAAGGAAAACATAAATGATACAGTAGTATCTAATTATACACGCATCTTTTAAAGTATGATAATTTTAATAAATTTTTCTTTCAATTTCAAAACTTTTCCAAATCATTCTCTAGGGATGTCTTTCATTTACCGTAACTAAATAAACTTCAACCTACGACGCATGTACTTTTGCGTTGACATGCATTGGAAAAGAATTTGGCTACGGACCGGAGAGTCACGAGTCCTTATAGGTAACGCGCGAGTTTTGGTATGCCTGTGGTCTCTAGTATGTTTTTCAAAATCTCTAAGTACAAGCTGATTATTCAAAGAATCGAAACTAACAAGATAACCATAGTCGGAAAAGGAAAAGGCACTGCCATTTCTTCCATGAAAATGTGTAAATTTTCCTCACACTTGGTGCTCAATACCAGCTTAGCTCTAATATCATTTTACAAACCGACCTCAGGAACGAATCTTTAGGTGGTCAGGTGTCCTATGAATTCCTAATCCTTTGCAAGGAAATTATTTCATTCCTCTTTGTTTTAATGAGTAATTAATTCAGGATAACGGACATGCTCCAAAAATGAAAATATTGATTAAATTGAGTCACATAGACTACCGTGAATAAATTACCCTTTTCTGATTACTTTATTTGAATTAATTATTCATAAAGCGAAAGAGATTTAACATTTCAAGCTCAATCGACGAGAAAAACTCAATTATCACGATCAGAAGACCTTGTTTTGGGATACATTTATTAATTTATATGCTTCTCAATGAATTAGTATACTCGCAAAACCGCTGCCGCTTTTAATTAACTCAACACTTGCATTAAAGTTTTAGCAAAACGTCCATTTAGTTTCACGCCTCGAATAAGAGATGGAAATTAACCCCATAAAATCTTTTCTTAAATGATTTACAGCGGTATAAAATTGACTCCGTGTAGTATCCTCACTGAATATTCACGTTCAATACCAGATCGCATTTCGTCTTTGGTCCTGCAAAACCAGCTGGTCGAAATATTAAAAAGTTTTGAACTTTGGTTGCCAAGAAAATAATCAAGCAGTAATATATTTATGAAACAACTGTGGACAACGCTGTCAAATGAAAACAGAATACCGGTTCTATGTAATAAATGTTACGGAAATAAAGATACGTTTACCTTAATACATATTTCGTCATAGGAAGCAGGTTAATTTTATTTGTAATTGGTATTTTAATTTTCGTTGCATATGGAACTATATTATATATTGGTAACAGATAACTTATCATGTTGCAAAAACCTCTCGACAAGTGTCGCAGCATTCACCGGCTTTCATGTTTTATTACCGTTCCTTAAGCATATGACCAAACAGGTTAACCATATTCATGACTCTAGCTGTGAGATCCGCGTGTCTTTTGCAGCAGAAGTATTTGAGTGCACCAGCCTAAATTGTGGGTATTTACCACCAAATGGGCTCATAACAGAAAAGTGTCTGCATAATTCAGTAAAACTTCAAAGCTTTGTGGTATTTGTGGACCAGCAACCTTGGTCTCAACAAATGGGGGTATTAACCATTGAGGCTCATTTCATTGGGACCATGCATATCATGAAATTATCAGCGTTAAAACTTTAGCAATGGCCAAAAATTATTTCATCTGAAAACATAACGTTAAGAGAACTTAAAATAAGATTAAAAATGTGAATGTAAAAATATAAAAACTTCAACAAAGTGCTGAGACGAAAGATATCATTCCCCGTTCACACGAACCAATCACCTACTCATATGTTTTAAGAGTCAGTGCTTATGCCTCCAAAAGTAGCTTTCAACAATCATTTAAGTGAGGAAGCACACACGACATGCACTACAATATTCTATGAGAGACCTTCATGAAAAAAACTGTTGGTGTTTTCCTTTTTAAAATTAAAATATTTTATATACGTCGACACTTTGAAGAGAACAGTTACTGGTAGGTGGAGGAATTCTCCTGAAGCGTAGAATATGCTTAAATCTAAAAAAAAGAAATTAAATCGCGGTGAATCATTTTAAGGTCTTCCTCTCCTTTTCAGAGTCAAGTTCCGTTTCTTGGCTACCGACTCCTCTTACCCACGCTTCCTACCTCCCCCTTCCTTCTCCTCCACCCTGAGGTCCGTACTCGATTCAAAGGCCCTTCTTTACGATCCGACAAAATGTCCCCCAAGAGGTTGGACGGGGCAAGGACCGGTCAGTTGACATCCCACCACGGGTGGAAAGTGGGAGGGGTGGAGCGAAGAGGGTGGCCCAACCCCGGTGGGCAGGATGGAAAGATAGTAGGAGGAGATGCGACATTCGCCAAAAAAGTCCCCGGGGGTCGACGAAAGAGGAGAGAGTCGAAGAGTATCACAGGACGACGTAGGAAGGGGAAGGCGAGGAGGAACCGTTAACATTCCCCAACGTTCATCCGCGGCTAAGATCCACCCGATGCATAAAACTTGAGTTTTTACTGCCTTCCACCAGGAGACAACGAGCGTCCGTCAACGGGATGGGAGAGGTAGAGAGAGAGAGTGGGAGGGTGCGGGGGATGAGAGGGGAGGGGTAGGAGGCTAGTGCGTGCACGATAGTGCGTGCCCATTTGCTCCAGCCCGCGACCTCACCTCTTCCACCTCCCCTCGAATCCCTTCTTCCCTCCCCCCGTAGGCCATAACCCTTCCAAACCCTCCCTCCCTGCCCGGAGTCCCTTCCCCGTTCCGTGAATAAATTCGTGAGACTTGATGCACCGGCGGGATCAGCGGCGGCGTCGGGAACAACTGAGGAACCTCACCTCTTTTCAAATAAATAATAATAATAAAAAGGACTTTCAAACAACTCCGCGGAGCGCGTCCTGGTTTGCGTAGTTGGCCATCCCCGCACAATCCGCATTTTTTACGTCACGTACTGCGAGGGAAAAGGGGAGAGGTTGCGGAAGGATTACGAGGGGGATCCGATGCTGGAGCGGGGAGGCGGGGCGGGGGAAACGTGGCGGCGTCGGAGGGAAGTACAGAATTCTGGCGATTCAGTGACGCATGAGCGCACCTCCGCTTTTGATTCCGGGTAAGTGTACTTATATATGTATATGAATACGTAGGCATATATGCATTCGGAATATCTAATACGGGAATCAAGGTATGGCAGACAGAGAGCGAGGCAGAGATGGGACGTGAAAAATTCCGCAAGTGGCTGCTATATTCGGAGGATAACCGGATTATCTCCATAGCTACTAGATGAATGAATACGACGCCGGGGAGTAGCGCGGATTCGCTGGGCAATTTAACCATTCAGTTATTTGCGTCATCTCTAGCGATGATGACAACTATTCGGCCTTTAATACATTACCCAATAATCCTAAGCCTGAGATAACATCAAAAGATATACAATCAGTCTATTCGTTAAAAATATCCAGTTCTAATTACCAAATTTATATGAATTCAAAATATTAGGCGTTTCATTTTATCTGATTATAGCCTAAAAAGTAGGTAATTTTATTGAAAAATAAAAGATTATTTTAAAGATTTTTCATAGTACACTCCAATTAAGTACCTATAGAGCAATATTTTATCAAATATTTGTAGAAAAGCGCATGTATAACCAGTTTGACTGTCCTGAACAGTTTGATCATCCGAGGTAGATGTTTTACTCGTAACTTCAACGGTACAATTCTGAATTCCTTATTTTATTTACTTGAAAAATCGTTAAAAACCTCTTACATTCTCTGCACACATTATATAAAAATCATAAACAAATACTTATATAATGATAATCTAAGAAGTACTGAAGAAGAGTTAATTTTATAGCAATTTGACAGCGAGTACTCTATTTGTATGATCATTGCCGAAAATAGACAAGGTATTTCAAGATCTTCGGATGATCAAATAATTAAATAGTATTGTTGGCATATAAATTATTGCTATCCAAATAAAATTCTAACTTTGAGGTCCATATTCATCTCTATGATCATTCTTAAAGCTTGAGGTGTTCTCATCTTACTCTCATTCATACTAGAAAATTACAACAAAAACAAAAAAAAAGTATTTTATCTTACTCAACTGAAAAAAAGTCATGCATCGTTGATCGTGAGATAATGTTATATGTTGCTTCACCTTTAGCCAAGTTTAAGATCTTAAAAGTTAAGAGTCTGGCATCTATGTCCGCTTAAATATTTACTTAGCAAAACCTTTAATCCGGTGAATTAAATGTTCTCTCAGATGTTTAGCGATAAACCGTAAGATTAAACCCGTTTTAATATTCTACGTGTAAGATCACCTATGCACCTTACAGTTACATAACAGTTGTTTGATTTCCTTTCCAGTTGAAATTTTTTTGGTAGATTCAAGCAGAAAAGGATTAATATTTCAATCTAGTACAATATGGGTCAATATTTCCTTAAACAAAAACAGACTGTATGAAGTTGAAGTTCAGCAAACTAATTATGAAATAAAAGAAATAAGTATATGACCTTCGCTTGTGAAATAACTTTGCTTTCAGCGATCCATCGGAAAAGTACAACTTGATTTCAACTCAAAGAATAATTGGACGTAAGGTAGGCATTTCAATGTAAGCGGTATGCATTTCGGCGAAACTTTTTACCGAGGAACATCTGGAATATCAGGGTGAAAATTCTGCATAAAAAATATTCTTAGCTCGAAGTCAACTCGCTATGTCTCACCAAATATATTCGAGTTCCATTATTTCCACTCCAGGCCAAACTCCAACTAGTAAATAAATTGTTTTTAATGAATATTTGGGTAGTCTTCCCTCTATTAGCATTATTTTGGCCTGAAAATGAGACATTAAAGGAATGCTGACTGCTTTAAAAATCGTTGCTAATTCTTCCTCCAATCCAATTCCTTCATCAAAAGCCAAAATTATTATGATTCAGGCACGTCTGTCCGAAATAATTTCTCCCTTAAAATTCCAAATAACCCACGCCTGCCACTTTAAAAACGTTAACCATGCTTCATGGGTTTATCTGCATACATTTTGACAATATTTTCACTTAGGGAGTGTTACGATGATATTTTGATTTATAACATCTACTAGTGAAAATAATTTTTAAATCAGACAGAAGACTCCTCCCACAACAGGTTTTTTCCTTCATCTTCCACCTGCTCAAAACTTTTCGAAAAAAAAAACAGTTTCATCTTCTCTAACGAAACCTTCCACATGAAAGACGTAATCCATCCGACATAAGATAATTCTGGTGTGTTCCTTGTGACATGAGTCCCACCCTTCCACATGGCGTATATTGGACGGACAAAATTGAAACTCAAAGTCACATTTAAATAATAATTAGTTAACCACATACGATTTAAACCAAACATATTCAACATTATCAAAATTCATCAAAAATCAAAACATTCCATAATCACTGGCAACACAAATAAAAGTTACCGCTGACCACATGAATGCCATATCATCTGAACATCTACTCAAGTAATTACATTCGCACCGATTTTCATCTCTTTCCCCTCCTCTTTCCAGTGCCACTTAATCATTTGGAATTTCAAATCATCGAGATCCATCCATCCTTGTCCCATCCCTTTTGTTCTAACCTCCAATCACACCCACGCTCAACATTTTTTGCGCACAGAGTCAGACACACTACCACATCTTCCTGGTACTCATGACCATTACTCTCCCCTCCATATACTCTTCTATCAACGCTACAACGGGAAAATTTGCTCATGTTATGAATCACATCCAGTGAGAACTTTTAGTCTAATGAAGATGTTACTGACACCGGAACAGCTTCAGTATCTTTTCAACCAAACTTTCTCAACCTTTTCTTTTCCTTGTTCATTTGGTCACCTTTCTGTCTCTTCTAAATCATCTTTAACCCAACCCACATATCTGATTTTTATACCACCCATTGACAGTCAATTGCCCATTTAAGAATTTTCCTCTAATATCATCATCTAGTAATATTTAGTAACATAAGGTATACACTGGACATTATTTAATTCGGTTCACAATAATTACGTTTGTCCAAAATCATCATTAATAAATGACGTCACACCACGCCAATATTAAAAAGCAAGCGGCCTCTTTGTGTCTCACTGTTTCCCACTCACAATATCCGTTTAAAAATAAACACATATATTAATACCAATGAGAATACAGTTTACCCAATTTTTATGCATCTAAGATCTATTGTTAATAATTTATGTACATGAATGATGAGATATCTGAATTTTCCCAATCGATATTTGAGTATGTAACAAAATTCTATTACTATCTAATTAACTTCTTCCAAAGTGGACATCAACTTTCAGGAGGATTAACAATAAAGTAAAAACACATACTTAAAACAATGCTAAGCTAAGAGATTAACAATGAATATCGAAAGCATATATTTCTCTTTTATGTGACACACATATGGTATGGTAATTAAAGCGCCTTGGTATAATATATCATATGGTATGGTCAGAGACCTTTAATTACCCACAACTTGAAATGATTTTTTTTCAACCACTTTAAATGTTTTATCGTGGTCAATGCACTGCAAAAATTTTAAGAGTGCCTCGAAAAAAATGAGATCTTCAACGGAACAGCGACTCCCGTGATTTATATTCTTGCCCGCTAGTGACGTTCAGATAAATCATGCGCGTGTTCAGTCGCCGAGGAAACTAAATTTACGGACTCTGAGAAAGACAGTCTTTACAGTGGTATATATCCTAACGGGATGAGATAAACTCGTTCGTTTCTGGTGAAGGTTTGAAAATGAATGTAGGAATGCTAACGCCACGGCGTAATGGCTTTTCTGACCGCACAGCTCGGCGCTAGCGCAAAGAAACTCGTTGGATGCCATTGGATAAAAGTCACCTTGTCAAAATCTATGTCCCATCATGCCCTCAAGAAGCTTCAATACCGAGTGTTTCTGACCGTCTCTCGAAGGAAACAGCAAGAGGACACCAGGGAACTTCCGGTGAGTAAATAAGAGGTATAGTTTGCCCCATAAAATTAAGGGCATGCGGATCTAAATAATTATTAATTGATTCAAATTAATTTGATTACTTAAAAACAGATTGCGTTTGATGGTTTTTGTCCAAACGTAGATTCATAATAAATAAATATCATATGAGAGTTAAATTTACGTTTATTCATATCCGGCAAATAAAAAATAATTAACTATGTAGTTAATTGTACTTCCAAAACCCATGTGGCCTTCATTTACTCGATTCTCAACAAATTTTTGATTTCTTATATCAAGCATCATCCTTAGTATAGAGCAATTTATAGAATTTAAATTTTGATTTAACGTACTCTCAGTTAAACCTATCAATGGTGGAAGATAACACGTGAAGTTTCCAGGATAATTTTCACTTCAATCTTAAACAGGTTAATTTTGTAGTTTTTTATTATTAAAAAAATACATATATTTTCCGTCTTTCAGTCAAACGACTTCAGATTTATCATCCAAGTACTATATTTATTCGATGAAGATAATATATAAAATTAGTAAACTACCTTTTAGGATGTAATTCTATAAAAAATAAATAAAAAATCCACAAAGTAAATTTATCTCAATCAAATAAAAATTTTCCCATAAGAAACTTGCAGTCCACGAGAGGAAATGATATTAAAGAAAATGGAATTTGGTATGCAAGTGGCGTTTTAAAGGTAACGAATATAAAACACGAAAACTACCTACAAAAACTTTCTTTGAATTTTTTCCGTCTTTCACATTAACATTCAGCTTATTGGTCCAGAAATGATACACAGAATACCCGCCAGTACGCCCTTCCACGTCATCTGGCTCCGGTCTTTCAGGACTTTCCTGAGAATAGTGTGCTATGCATGACGATTTCGACGTTTCATGCTTGGGGAGGTTTTCCCTTCATGCATATCTCAAATGCTACGGGATTCACTCTTGGAATGGAATTGGAAGAATGTAGATTTACTGGGGAAAGGTAAGAAATAGATGTCGAATAAGCGCGGTAGGTATAGGTAATTGAGAGGTGTTTGTAGTACAATCAGGAGGGATAGGATGAAAAGTGTGTGGGTTGTGAAGAAAAATGAATTGGATGCACCGGTTATTGACAGTTACTATGGAAGTACGCTAATTGAGCCAATACGCTCCAATGTTCACGGAATTAATGAGAGTCGAATTACTAAACAGATATACTTGAAAGAGTAAAATCAATGGTTTGAGAAAGTGACGCGCAGATCGAGACAGTCTTGGAGGAATTTAATCGAATAAGTTCTCAAGAAGAGGAATATTCGGAGACTCAGGAATAAAGGGCATCTATGAAAAAATGCATAGTTGCGAAAGAAGTATTCAAGGACCGGGCAGAATGAAGAACAGAAGTAAAAGGAAGAAAGTCCTTGAAATAACATAAAATAGTAATTTTTCACTTTGCCTACACAAAAGGGAACGGCGTGAAGGAAATATTGTT
>LYUA01000399.1:143929-158946 GCA_002093875.1 Calopteryx splendens
AAACTTCTAAGTCTAAAATAAAAATTTAGCGCAGGTTATAGTAAGATATTGTGGTTTTCATTTATCACAATTTTAACCAGTGGGTTTTTTATAGCTTATGTGATAAAAACATTGGGAATTTTTTACTAAAATTATGGAAAATTTTACAATAGTTTAATTTTTTTTAACCAGCTGAGAAAAAAATACCCACATTTTATCGAAACCATTAACCGCGTAATATGCACCACAATCTGTACCAAAAATATACATGAGAGATATAATTGAATTTTTACGGGGAAATCGATTAATAAACAACTGCCAAATGCATGACAGTTATCATAGGCTGATACAATCTCTGCAGGTTTATTCAGCTTAGTTAAGTGACGAAAACCTAAAAGGGCGCATGGAACAATCTGAAATTCCAGTTTTGGGTATCACTATAATTACAAAAAAAATCTATTAAAATCACAATGTATTTTTTAACGTGGATTTTAAGAAGTAGTTTAACTAATTAAATTTATCAAAGTAAATAAACATATTGGATATAAAAAAGGTAAACTGGAGTGATAGGTGACTTGTTCAAAACCCGTAAATGTCTCAGACAACACACGTGGGTAGATGATGGTGAATCAGGATGGGCAGTGATTAGAAGGGGAAGCAAGAAAGAGTTATCCATTATCGCCTGTGCTTATCATTGCATACGTGGAAGAAATGGTAATTGTGGAATAGGTAGGAATGACGTGGGGGTCTCATCAAGCTAGATCTGTGGATGTTTAAGCTTAATTTAGCAAATCAGCCAAGGTATTACAGAAATTGCTGAGCACATTATATAACCAATATATTAGGTTTGGTATGAGATTGAATCATAACAAATCTACTTTAATAAGGTACTCAGGAAATAGGATGGCTAAGTAAAACATTAAAGCAGGGGGGTAAAAACTAAAGCAAGGAGAATAAATCGCCAATTAAGAATTTTTTTACGAAGATAGGCGGAGAAGTAAGGACTTTAAAAGAAGATTTGAGTTCGTTAAGGCTTTCACAAAGATGGAAGAACCAATGTCAAAGGCTTAAAGTAAAGATATGAAGATAAGATTTTTTTAATACGATACTTATGGCGTTTAGTGTATTTGAATAAGAAACTTTGTCACAGAGACGAGGATAAGCGCAGATCAGAGACAATAATGGGTATGAGGAATAATTGAAAAATAAAATTCACAGAAAGGAAAACAAGCAAAGAAATAATTTGTATGATATGGGAGGAGAAAAGGTTTCTGAGAAAATTAAAAGATGGCAGGGATGGCAGATGCAGAGCATATTAAGCGGTAATAGAATTTTAAAGACTGTGATAGTGGGGAGAATGTTGGGTTCACAAGGAAGAAAGCAGAAAATAATAGGCAAGTAGGACGGAGTGAAAGGAGATAGGATTTATGTAGAGTTGAAAAATAGTTTATTCTAATGCATGGTTTTAAGATATTTAGTGTTTAGTCAGGTGGGTCCAACAAGTAGGATCCTTCTTAGTCTCTGGATAAATTAAAAACCTACTTACACTGCAAATATACCTTTAATTCTACTCATATGTAAGCATTTTGTTGATATATCAGAAAAGCATACACCAGCAAATGTTACTCTACTTTGGAGTAGAAGTTTGTGCATACCAAAAAACGCTCGCTCGAAGTTCAGTATACCTACGCTCGGTGTTATGCAGGTAGCGACTTTATCAGACAGAATATGGGGCTGAGAGGCATCGACAGTAAAAACGGGACTAGAAATAGGAAAAAGAGCAGACCGAACACGATGAACGATTGGACGGAGAGCGGGTGCTTGGAAGAAGAACCGAGTTCTAGGTCCCAGCCTGAGTATCTCCAAGATCTGTACACTAGCATAGATCCCCAATCTGTGAGCTGTATGTACTGATGTATTTTTCGCTATTTTCATAGAAAATGATCTTCATTTGTACACCGGCATGGGGTTCGCCTTGCTAATGTAAGTTCACAATTTCCTGATTCCTCAATTTTTTATTTCTTCTGCGCTGCCTGATGTTCTCAAACCACGACTCCTCTCAGGCGACTGATGCATGACCCGACTCGTTTAAAATGTTCTTATTACGTTCTTAATTAATAAAAGGGTAAAATATATTGTTTAATAGTGAAAATAATTTTATCACGCGAAAACGCGGCCGAGAATCTTCTCATTGTACACTGGACGATTAATTTCACTCAATAACCTACTCTTTTCATTCCCAGTGTAGGCACGAAGAGCGTTTCGAATGGACTCCCAATTGGTCTGCCGAGCGGTGGCCGCTGTGACGATCTCGGGTCGCTCGAGTGGACCTTCCCGATCTCGAGCCGAGGCACTCGATCACCCCTCTTGCTTGATCACCCAGCTATCGAGCGTCAAGCGGAGCACAAACTTGAATTCGAGCTTAGAAGGAGTGTATTCACAGGATTGAAACGTCATTAATCGCGAGCGTTTGTGGTTTAATTTTTCACCCGACGAAAACCGGGATCGAAATCGAAATGTTCCACCATAATTAAATGAAGTACTTTAATTTGATTGAAAATGAGTTAGCACAAAAAAAATAAGCTGCAACGAAAAATTATTAATTAGCTAACTGCTACCGTGTTTCGTGTCATTACAGAACAGATCCACCATATCAAACCTGATATTGTAATGAAATATCTTCCAATCAATTATCTTATTGTCCTTTCCACAGCTCTACCTCTGAAGAATCCCAGTGACATGCTCTTGCTTTTCATGCCAAGCCTTTCTCCTTTAAAAGGAAATAGGAATTCAGGGTTAATCGCATAGGTATACCAACTATAAGCCAGCTGCCGGTACTCGTGACGGTATCCTATAAGTTTAACGTGAACTACTTCAGGCGTTTACACCGTAAATGTTTCCATCGCTCGAATCCATTACCAGACGCAGCTGAATTTGAGAAAAATGATAACTGGCTAAGATATCTAAACACAAAAGGGCGTTGCCTAGAACATATATCCTAGATATCAACTCTATGGAAAAGGTGATCAAGAGACATGAGATAATTTTGATAATAGTAATAAAATGAAATAATATATTGTAATTTAGTTTTTTAAATGAAATACTACACAATAAGTTATTAAAATATCTACAGTAAAAACGTTTTTCCGATAGGTATCCGCTTTATTCGGGTCAAGGAAAACATTCACAATCAAATTCCACCTTAAATAGGAATTAACACTATGACACTATTAGTGTTAAAATAACTCTAGTCACAGGTAGAAAATATATTCTCATCCATCAAATGATCTAAAATTAAAGTATTAGATGATTTGATGTCGTATATACCTATAAAAAATAAATATGTAGGTACCTATATTGCATGGAAAATCATGAGCAAAGAAAGAAAAGGAACGAACTTTTCCTATGCCTTGGATAATCTCACTTCCACGCATTTTCCTGCAAATGAACTCAATGAATAAACTGAATGATTCAACTGAACAAGTTTTCCTCACATACCATATTAATTCCATTAAATAAGGTAATAATAATTGTCATTCCTATAAATATAGGCAAAACCGGTGATAAAATTTATTAGAATGGTGGCAGCCCTTTTTCAATTCAAATTATTCTATTTTTTGCGTAAACCTTTATCAGAAAATTATATTTGCATAAATGTGTTTAAACAGTATAAATATACCCTGTTGCTATAAATTCTTGAAGTAAGAGCGCTAGGCTGATATCAGGATATTGATTTGGTTAAGACTTTTAATTGATTATTAAACTGGTGCAAGCCATTTTCAAGGGTTGGCATTACATCATAAATAAATTCAATGAAATTTAACGAAAACAATATTTAAAATAATGAAAGGAATATTTAACTATCTAATAAACCTAAGTTAATATGTACCCACCAGAAGTTACTGTAAAAAATGAATGTTGAATACAGAATACGATTCATACATAAAGGTCCTACGCCCTTAATACTGGAAGAAGAGTTGGGTGGTTGAAAGGCAACGCATGATCCTTTATGTAAGTTAAATGCATACTTCATACCTTGTCATCATTGAACAATAACAGTGGTTATTACCTGCGTTGATAACCTAAACGTGTTTACCCGAGCTTGGACGGTGAGATAAGGGAGGACGGCTTAATAACAAGAGAATCAAGACAATGAGTATGAAGGTAAATATGTAATGACGTGAACGTCTACCACGCCCAGGGATCATATCTCGGCAACAAAAGGAATATTAATTACATGATGATAAGATTTATGATTTAGGTGCTAGGGCTCAACAGCCGGGAAACATAGTTTTTTTTTGTTATAGTAATATTGGAAACTATTAAGTAATTTTGCATGAACTACTTTACGTACAAAACCTCAAAATGGAAGACAGAGTAACTTAGTGATCTCTCAGTGGAATAAATCCCGTTATGCTCGGGCCATAAAGGGAAAAAAATCTTTATTCATTACCTCGCACCCTTGTCAATGTCTTTATTACCGTTGATTGACAAGGGATTTTAGTTCAAAAATACGGATGCCATGTGCATGGTAAGATTAATGTATTACAATCAACATGTTATACCTCACAATATCATTGGCTGACGTGGCTCATACACGGAGATTATGGAGATACAAACAAACAAGTTTGCCAAAGTCCCGCATTCGTCTCTCGCTAAACCCAGCGGTTAAATCACTGCCCTGATGACGGCGCTTCGAGGTATGATCATAGTGGAATGGGGAAGGAGGAAAGGCAAGCAAGGATGACGGGATTACCAACTCATTAGCGCCTCGATTAGGCCAACAACATGAGCCTCGCCTAAAAACTTGGTGCGACACGCATATTTCAAGGAAGGGGCGGGGGATGGCACGCGACGCGTCGAGCATTTTTAATTCACCCCCTCCCCCCCTTCGGTAAGACAACTTAAACTACGGCGCGTGGGCAGGAATGCCTTCAAGGCGTGAAAATTAATAAGCGGCAAGGTTTCATCGCGTGGGATCGTGAACCTTGATCGCCCTCGTCTCGGATCAATGGGCGTGTGACTGCTTACAGAGCAGGCCGTTGGGTGTGCGCATCCGGGCGGCGAACGACACCGTGCGGTCGCCATCCTTGAACTTGCGCCAACGGTGCCCTTCAGTTCGGGAAGGAGTCATTGGAACAGGGCGGATCGTTCTGCAGGAGGTGTGTGGGCAAGGACCATACACAAGTAACGGACATTTTCTAACGAACAATTCAGCGTAAAGACTGGTAAAAACTAAGAATGCGATCCTTTCCACCCTGAGTCTCGATTTGCCATTATTTCCTGATATCATTGATCCATGATATTTCATATCATCAAGAATTGGGAACCAGTATTATTATTATTTTTAACCATTAGTTATCTACGCCTTACTTTTGAAATTCCAATTTTTATGATTAAATGAAAAATATGCATCGCAATCGGCCTATAATCAATCAATGTCAAAATTTATTTAACTTAGTACGGACTTTACACCGCTCATCACTAGGCTTATGTCTGTTATGCCTTTCATGTGCTTGCATTTATTCACCAACATGCTTTCAATTACATCTTTTATTAATTGCCTCTAAGGTCATACTATGCAGTTTTCCCTTTTTACTATTTCTGCTCTATCGCTTATGAAAGGCAACTGACACTAGCATGCGATAGAGATTCGAAAGTTTGGCCATCTTTACACTAAAGTATTTAATCGTGGCTACGAATACTATCCTCAGTGTTCTTACATTCATTCACCCACCATTCATTCATCCACCTTTTCCAACTGTGCATTCACATTCTTATACTCCTGTAAATACAACAACATCCAGCTGCAGAGGTTCCTATGTTTCCATCTCCTAGCATTCTCCTCAGTTTCAAACACACCATCATGTTTTCGCGTATTTGTAACTTGGTTTAATAGTATACTCCTTGAAATTGTTTCTCAATTTCCTAATAACATCTACAATTTTGCTAAAGGTTTTTTTAAATGCATCACATATGAGAATTGTAAACAAATTACGAAAGTATAAACGTCATTGGAAAATAAAATGTAATTCAACGAACATACAGCATTCCTAAAATACCTCTTCTTAATAGAAGCAAGTCCGATC
The DNA here is from genome assembly GCA_002093875.1 of Calopteryx splendens. Classification (NCBI taxonomy): domain Eukaryota; kingdom Metazoa; phylum Arthropoda; class Insecta; order Odonata; family Calopterygidae; genus Calopteryx; species Calopteryx splendens. The sequence continues at coordinate 149,998 of LYUA01000399.1, forward strand.
TTGATGTATTTGCTTTGTGTTGAATATATTAATGGACTAAAGAGTATCATAGCCTACGAATGTTATTGTTGCTGATTCTGATGTGTTACCTTAGTATGGATCACCTGTGTTATCCAGGGTATCTTTGTTTTAAAATGAATTTCAATATATAACTAATTGGTCGTCTTCGTTTACGGGGTAAGACTTAAACTCCTAAGTGTTATTCATAACCCTTAGTTAATAGGAGCAATGAAAGTACAACCGAAAGGATATGGAACTCATAGTCTTGGGAAAGATCCGTCATGATGATTTACTTTCCGTATTTGTTACCAAGTTAAACATCTACGTTGAAATATTATGCTAAAGCGTTAACTGAAATTATACTCTGGTTCATGAAAATAATTAACTTACTTTAGGTTCATAGTATTTTTTATACCATATAATTGCATGAGACAAATGGTGAAAAATATTGTCAGTTCACCTATCATTAGTTACCATTTTTTCAAACCATCCACGACCTTAAGTCATCCGATAACAAAAGATACCTGCAGGGGTTGAATCATACACCAAAACCATTAGGTATACTTTATCTCTGCAACTCACATATGCCAAAGATGATTTTATGAAATGCCGCGAAACCGAGAAAAGGCTGAAACTTGCACTATATCCTTGTTACTTAATTAATAGGATACATCTGCTTAAGGTACAATAGATAAAAAACAGCGCGTGTGGCTATGCAATATTCACGGTTTTCACTTCATACCTACATACAAGGGGAACGAGGAAGAAATAAACCTATTTGAACCGTGTTTATAAGCCTAAACGTGGGAATGTGGAACCTAAGAGCCATTAAAAAGCATGAAAGAAATAAATGAAATGTAATGGATCAGAGCAACGAAGAAAGTGGAAAAGGTCTTAAAATAGAGTGTTTGTTGGCGTGTTTCGGGTTCAGCAAGCACGCAATGAACGACGGCTGACTGTCGGACGCTTGACTGACGTGGGCGGAGGGGCACGGGAAAGAAATCCGAGAGTGGAGGGAAATGGGAAGAAGTGATGGACGATATATAGAAAATATTGATTCTCATCTGCCACCTTTATGAGTTAACAGATAAATTTAAAGCATTTAAATACATTACATTTGTTAAATAAAAATGATAATAACAGAACATTTATGAAAAGCAATGTTTATGCGTGTACGTACTTAAACTAGGGAATTTTTTGTAAAATTCAATCTAAACAGTTTATTAATTAAAGCACCAAAGCTTAACAAAGACACTGCTGACAATAATGTAAATTAATGAAGTAAGTAAAACTTCGTTAAAAGTGCTATGTATCTCAAAGGAGAATCATAATTAATATTATTTTTGAGCTAAAGTGACTCAAATTAACCTGGGTAACGTTTCTCATATTCGACGATAATATGAATACATTTAATGTAACTGAAAATTAATTCTTCAAATGTACCCTCACGCAGGTGAACGGGAAATATTTTCAACTAAAATATCACTCTAAGAGTTACATCAAATGATGATTTATGAATAAATTATTCCGAAGCAACCAAGTTAATTCTTCATAGCGTAAGAAAGAGAGATTTAAAAAAACTAACTTTTACATTCACTAGAGTAACGCATCAGCAATTAGTGGTAAAGTATCAATAACAAAACACATATTGCTTCATTTTTTTTGTTAAAAGAAAACAAAAAAATGACACTATTAATTGACAAAATACTTTTCACATCTTGCAGTTTTAGATTAATTGTTCATTGAAAAGACGTCCCATTTCATGCCGTTTGAATCTTATTAATAAGGATGTATGTTATAAAAATAAGATTTGAATAGTGGCATATAAAAGTTGAGATTTTAACTTTTTTGACTAAAAATACATTAGTTGTTCTTAAACTCTTCCGCCTAGAGTGTAACACCATATCAATTTAGATACGCTAATTCCAAGCTATAAGTCTACCAAATATAAAGTTATACATAAAGCAAGAAAAAAATTTCTTCCACCCTTTTCCATAAGTGTTAGAATATCTCAGGCGAGATGACGGAACCATATGAATTAATCAATTCATCCCGCGTTGCTTTTACCCATGGTTACTTAATTTATTCCAATGAGTCAGTCATCGCTATGCCACCCTTGTCAAATTACATACATTTTACCAGGCGAATATTCATGTATGTACCTGCGCAACAGAGTTATTCTGCAAAACGAAAAGGATTCAGTGCGTGTAAATGACAGACGATAGCAACGGCTGAAGAAAAATTTTGTGTGGGTATCCTGGCCTTAATAGTTGGAGAAGAAAGGCAAATGAAAAACTTGCATATCGCATCTTATTAGTTAAGGGAGAGATAAAGTTATATTTTAATTGAGTATTAAGTATGGGACAAATTGCATGGGATCATCACATAAAGGGAAACATTAAATGCAAACAGAAAAACGAAAAAAATCACGTACTTTAAGAGGACATGATGTAACACTTTGACAGTTTACTGCCGAACCTTCCTTCACTCCCCTTGTTTCACCAAATCCTCCTTTCTCATGGACTTCTCAGACAGTTCCCCAAGTGCTATAGGCGACCTACGGCCACCTACTGTGGAAACATGAATGAACGGGAAGGAACTGGCTTATGTAAAAACTGAAGAATCTTAATGGGGGTCGAATGACAGTAGGTACTCGGAAAGCTCCGAGATGCATGCTAACCTTTTTCCCTGAAACACCAATTCCACGAATCCTTCGGTAATACCGTAAATAGCAAACTTATATTAGCTTTTCGTGCATCCGCACAACGGAAATGATGCTATTTCCTCACATCGCCGGCGCCAGGTAAGAGTTAAGAGCACTGAAAACAACGTTACGCGTGCGAGGGAGGAGATTAAAGAGTATAAAAAGGAGCCTCTCAGCTGTCAGGAGGGTTCAAGAACGGGAACGAGATAGATATCCGCTTAGGGAACAAAATGTAAGACAAGCGTTGGGTCAAGAGATTCAAGGGCGTTCGACTTAAGGAATGAGTGTTTGATAGACAGCAAAAGAGGTAAAAAAAATCGACTAAGATGAAATAAGATTTTCGCTTAAGAAACATTAAAATAGAAAAACGAGGAAATTGAAAGAATAGGTATATGGATGAAGTTTGCGGTTGTGATAAGCCAGGGGATAATTGGAGTGGTCAAGAATCGATGGAGGCAACGGAAATTTCTTTTAAATATTCGTACATTATTATACCTATCTGTATTTTTCTTATGATGTCCGTGGATTTTAATTTGGCTTTACTTTGACAAAAATTTATAACTAAGATGAAATCAGTAATACCAATCCATGATGGATGAAATCAGGAAAATAATGACTGTATAGCAAGGAGAAAATACTTGAAGGAAAGACAATTAGAAACACACAAAACTGACAATAGATTGCTCAAATTTAGATGCAAAAATGATAAAGAAATAAATGATGAAATACCAAATTCTAAATCTATTAATAGATGTAACATTATAATTCCAAGGAAGACGATGAAGTCATACACAATATATATTACAACTGAAAAAATGTTTTACTAAAAAGAAAACGTTGATCAAAACAGCTGTAAGAACACACAAAAATTGAGACCGATAGGCATCCTCTGATTACATTGAGAAAATATGCATATAATATCTTAATTTATATGTTGATTTCATAAATTGAATATTTACTCCTCTATCCGTATTCGGAAAAATAAGCATAAAACACAGCATCTTGCAGTGAGAGATTATTCTTAGGTATGCTTTCGCAGATGTAGATTCATGACATACTTTTATACCACCATAAAAACTCCCGCCGTAACCATTTGCGGGTGCTTCCTGCATATGTAGTACTGCGCCTACTTCTATCCAACCAAGATTTCTTATTAATGTCCAGTTTTATAAGGTCACGTTAAATCCTATAGCTAGCTAACATGGACGTTTACTTAACGTGAAGGTTACCTGCAATCTTCTTAACAATTCATAGTGCTCAATCATGAACATAAATATGCTAACCGCGGTAATTATTACTTTAACCAGTACTTTAACGGTCAGCTTGGACTTAAGTAACGATTATAAAACCCATTTTGGGCGTATATCGGAGGTTAAAGGTAACTTTCAGGTAAAGGGACAATATAATACCACGTCTTAAGCATCAAAATACCTTTTCTAAAATAACGACGAATTTTAAACGGTCAAATTAAATATTTAACAATTTTGATACTAAATTACATTAATAGCATGGAATAAACTTTGACGCGTACGAAATTATCTACCATTAACTCATCTCCTCCAAAAGCAACTCCAATAACATCTATATTCAATAGAGAGCATATTCAATTGCTTTTAAATAAAATATATTTTAAGAATTCAAATTAAGAAGAGAAAAGGGTTAATTAGATTATACCAGTTTAATAATTAATACGCCATGAAACCAATTAAAACCTCTCAGGAATACACAGTGAATAGTTAAGAAGCAATGGAAAATTTAATTTACTACTTCAAATGATAATTATGCTCTCACACCCTTCATGCAAGCCACATTAATGAAATTATTGGGATTAAAATTGATTTTCCTCGCATGCATTACCAAAGTTAAAGTGGGAGCCGTGGTGGGCAAATTATAACAGTTCTCAAGAAAAAACCGTTATTAGAAAACCGAAAGGATTACGTAATTTTGAAAACATTTTAATGAAATAGAACAAATATAAAGACGTGCTTGTGGCAGAAGACGAATTCTGTGCCATAAAAGCCTCTAGGTTGGAATGAAAATAGAAAATTGAAAATTTTTACGGCAGGGAATAAAATTATACCGGAATATTTATTTAGTATTCTCAAAAAAAGGTCGGAAAACAAGTCGTAAATTATTATATAAGTTCTTGTGGGAAAAAAACAACTTGAGAGACCGTAGGCTGTTAACTTCCTCATCCGCCCACAAATGTGTTCTACATTGGATTTCAACGGAATGTTTATCTATGCACAGCACGGGTAGAATTCTAAGCTTTCAGCGTTTTCATACGGTAGACGGCGTTGCGTCGATTATTGTACGGAGACCTTGCGCCAAAAAATCCTTCATGGAGTATTTGGGGAGAGTCTGAATCAAAAGTAAATCCATTATGAGGAGAAAGGCGCTGGAAAAATAAACATTCACGAAGCGGAGCGAAGCCGTGAGAGGATCCCGAGTAAAGATGTGAAGGAAAGATAAGTGGATGCATCGATAAGAAGCGTAGCTTTGTATCGTTCCTAAATCGGGTCTTTGCGGAAAGAGGATGAGAGTAGATTGAATTCTTTTGATGTCTATGCGAGAATGGAAAAGAATGGGGAAAATAAGCGCGATAAGGAGATGTTAGATAATGCGGGGGAAGAGAGAGGGTTGGAATTTCTAGAAGGAAGAGAGAAGCGGAATAAGGAGTAGAAGGAGGATTATGAAACGAGGATGAAGAAGGAAGTGATGAAAGGAAGAATTTTAGGTGAGCGAAGGGAAGGGAAAAGGTGAATTGGTATTCGAGATGGTATGGAGGTGAGTACTAAGTCGATGGTGGTGGTGAAAGAAATAAAGTAAACGCTAAAAGTTTCCATGACGTCCGACAGTTTTTCATGAAGCCATGACCTTGTACCGTTGTTTTCAGGTCAACCAAAACCTTCATCTAATTCGTACACTATCTATAGTAATATAGTATTCTTATAATGAAAATACCGCATCGCCAGTTATCAACTAACGACGCAACCAAAAATATAGTTAAAAACCCGGAAATCGGTTATATAGTAAAGGTAAAATAGTTCATACAGGTACCACAATAGTTCATAAAGATTATATTTCTATAAAGATATTTACAAAGACAAAAGAAGCCTAAAAACTAAAACTAAAAAGGAAAATAATAATATTGCGCGATGCTTAAACTGAGTGCAAAATTTTGCATCAGCCAGATATTTTGCATGTAAAAATTAATTCACTTGAAATTTAACAAGTTCGAGTTCCTTTCCCTCCTCGACCGATTAAATATGAATACATTTTACTCGTACGTAATAATGAGGATGGAGTGAGCATTAAGGAATATGTACTCCAACTAATCTACAATTTAACTCTATACTAAGGATTTTTACCACGACGAAGTCCCATGTAGCAAACTTCCCTTGTTTTCCCCTTAACCTTCCTTCCTTTGCGGTAGATGTCACTCTAGAGCCACGTTCACCACACAATTACGACGACTTGTAGGGTATGGTTTAAATGCAGATGTAGAATGCGCAATGCCTCTTCCAAACTTCAAAAAATGCAAGAAAAACTAAATGGTTTTCTCAACCACTTTAGGATTATAAAAATGACAAACTTTGGTTTACTGCCCTTGGCGTTGTGCTTGCCAAACATCCGTGCTCCGTCTTACAGGTTGATAGAAAATGTAGACCTGGGCGTCTAATAAGGAACTTTTCGACCCAGACTTATCGATTGAGAAAACAATCATTGCTGTCATATGCCTGTGACTCAACGACAAAATCAATAGTTACGAATAAATGCGACAACGGTGGACGCCATTTCAATCGATAACAATCAATTGAAATTCCAGTTATCTTCGTTCTCAACCGATGAGCAATGCAGAAGGATAACACACGAAAATTATGGCGTAACTAATTAATGTCGCCAGGCGTTTCTTAGTGATATCTCTACACTCGTACAATGTTATTTCACTTCCGCCTCTCCCCAACTCCTCTCGTAACCCTTCTTCGGCAGCCTTCCTTCGACATCCATCTCTCTCTCTCTATCTCAAAAAGCGCATCACAGGCTCTAATCGACCACACTCAGTCTCCCCCTTAACCCCTCCATCCTACCTGCCTAACACTAGCTAGCACACACTCTTCCCGGACTAAAGGTACACCTATATGCCTGCCTCAAGGATCACAGAGTATTTGTATTTGTGAATGAACCTGATGATGCTGTAACGGGCAAAACCGGTCGCGCAACAAAAAAAGTCACGGAATTTAATTTATTTACTAATTCGACATTTCAGATTTCCATGATACGTATAGAGTTCACTGCATTCACCATTCTGACTTTAATATTTTCGCTACTTTATTTCCTCTCTTAAGCATTTATTAAGTAACATTACCATGTCGCGAGACAGGAGGGAAGTCCTCGGTTTTATATATCCTCAAGTTCACTCCAGGTTATTAAGGAGTCAATCGACTATCTCCAACTTGATGCTATGAGAGCTGTCTTGAGATGTTCCAAAAAAATTTCCCAGTTTTTTTTCGTTCTTAAAATGCCTTTTACTTTTATTGCTTGTGCCTTCCCTTATTTTCCCAGTTTTCTTTTGCATTTCCAAGCATGCCATCTCCAGCACAGCCTCACCACTACTCTTCCTCTAACGGTAAGCTCTTGTAAAAAAAAACCACTCCACCTCCGCATTTTCCGCATCCCATAAAACGTCCCAGCCCCAATATTCGGATCCTCGTCACATAGCCTTAGTCCTCTCCGCCTCGCCCATTCAATCGCCCGCTCTCTCCCGCCTACTGACTACCACCGCCTCTCCTCCATTTCCTACTTCCCTAATCTCTATTCCTTCGCCCAACAAACCCCTCCGCACGCTTTCAACCCAATTCACTCTCAACCCTTGCACATTATTCCTCCTAATCTTAAACAATAGGGTCACTTCTAGAAGTTATCCCCTGAGACATCAAAGTCAAATATCACTTCCAACATTCCTTTAAAATCCGTAGGAATTCAATAGACGAGATTAGCTGTACGGGAAAAGACCATATATAAGGAATTAAATCGCTATTCTAAAGAGAAATAAATAATTAGCTTCACTTGATTTTCTCGTCACAAAGTTATAATCCCATAAAACAATTAAATATACATTCTCATTAACAAAAAAGGGAATTATTAGAATTAAATATTCAATATTCAAGTAAATCAAAGACAGCTCCTCTCCCTTCCGACCATCAATGCCATTTCTCGACTCGTGTTATACTTATTTACATCGGTAGTCGTACCTTCTAAACCCTGAATGTAGAAACGAAATCCAGCATATAATATCTTCATGGAATATGATTATCGTCAGAAATCTTTATTACAACCTTTAAAATGGAGTTTTGTAATAACTAATTGTTTATACAACCTGTCTATGGTGACCACTGGCGGTTCTTGGAAAAAGTGGTTGTCTAGACAGGTGGTCGCCTAAGAAGGGTTGAGACAGCGTAGCAGTTAGAATGGAAAACTGTATGCTTGAAGTACCCGGTTCTATAAAATATGTGTACATAAGTTTGGATGATATTTCACATGAAAGGCAGTAAGATTATCAATAGATTGATTAAATTAAAAAAATATGATTATTTTTACACATGTCCATGCAAAACATTAAAAAGTTGTTTCAATGAACCTTAACGAATGCATAAATAAGGAGTCGAGAAAGTACATACGCAAAAATGGTAAATTATAAAATGTATTAGGTAAATTTCATTGTCATAGTGTAAGAACTATTACGTTTCTTATCTTATCCTCTTTACAGGCACAACATGTTCAATTTCCTAATCACGTAGCGTTTGGAGGCGTTTAATAGGCCAAATTGGGAACACCTAATGGAGGTATTGCAGAAGATAGGAGTGCATAGGAGGGATAGGAGACTTATTCGAAACCTGTACATGTCACAGGTGAAGGTAGCAACTGGAGAAACTGAATGGGAAGTAGTAGGTCGGGGGATACGACAGGGTTGTCCGCTATGCTAAGGCATGTCCGCGGTGCTCTTCAATGTATACGCGGAGGAGGAAATGGTAAAGGAGGCATAGGAAGAACTAGAGGTGGGAGTAAAAGTAGGTGGGGAACTTATCAAAATCAGTTCGGTCAGGTTTCCGGTTATCAGTTAGGTTTCCGGACGATCAATCTTTAGTTAGCTTATCATCCAAGGTGTTTCAACCATTGCTGAGTTCTCAACAGTGCCAGTGTGATAGGTATGGAATGAAAATAAATGAGAAGAAAACGAAGGT
>LYUA01000399.1:294265-305342 GCA_002093875.1 Calopteryx splendens
TCTGTCACACGGAAGGATAAAAATCACTAAGGTGAAATGGTAACTAACCCCCCTTAGTGGCTTTGTTTACGATTAGCCTAGTTCCGACGCCATTGGTTTTCCTCCGATTTGTAAAAATCGTGCCTTTGCGAAATTTTCAAAATTGTGTCTAAAAATGTTTAACTTTATCGAGTGGCGGCAGCCTCCCGTATTTGCGTTCTTTGATTGATAAAAACGTTCTGCTACACCCCAAAAACACTGAAATAGGAACACCCCAAGTTCAAAGTCAAATACAGGCGATAAAAATACTTATACCACCACGATACTACATATTTTGGGAAATAAAAAGCGATTGAGTAAATAAGTTAGGGAAAATACTTTGTAAGATGGAGGAGCGCAAATTAACGCAATCAAGGGTTCCACTCTTCACTGAAATTTCGAAGGAAGATGCTCCGAGAGCGGCCAGTTGCCTATCTCAAATATTTCTAAAGATACCAATGGAGTTACGTGAAAAGTAATATTTAATGTGTCGATCAAGTCATTCGTATTAGCCCTAAAGAACATTGCATTCAGCGTGCATCTAGAAATTGCAGTTTGAATTATTATGATTCATTAAATCCTCTGTATACATCCCGATATGGACACCCTGTATTTTTATAAAATTTCCTCCAGGTACAACCACGCAAAATTAGCACATTCCTCATATACTTTTTTTCTTCATGACAAAGATATTCAGATGCTTTCCTTAGATTTGCTAACAGCTGAAATAAATAAATATACGTTGCTTAATGGATAAAATATACGTTATTAGTACAGAAAAACGTTACAACATCAAGCAAATGCGACCAAAGCATTTAGGTTTGGCGTAAATTGTTATTGCAAACAGCAATGTAAGGTTAGGAGTACACCGGTCTGGAAACCAAGAGGTTTCAATTTCGAAACCTGCCTCGGGCATGAATGATGTTTTTTCCCTGAGAGTAGTAACTAAGGTTGGTACTGCAACATCACCATTGCCGCTGGAGTGACGAAGAACGTTTCCGAATTTAATTATTTTTACTAAAAGGCCTAGGATGTATGGCAGACCTAATAAAAATTAAATATTTTCATTGAAATGGTCCCGACTTAGCCCTTTAAGATCAAATAAAAATGTGGGATCCAAAATCGATAATTAAATGTATATGAATAACTTTCTATCGGAGATTCATCAAGTTCTGCCCAAATACCGTTCTGATTTATTTAATAAACAAGCAAGAAAGAGAATAAAATATTATGAGGAATGAAAATGAGAATTTGAAATCCAACAAAAATGTGGTCAAAAATTGTACTACAGTTGAAGAACAATATAAAGAATCCATACTAAACTTAGGGTTGGTATTATGATTATCTATTTTTATAATATTTTAACTTTCTAATAATTTTTTTACAATACAATAATTTAATATATGAATAATACAATACATCTACAAAGCATATTTACCACTAAAAATAAAGATGCATTATTACACAGACACAAGGTAGACAATTGAATACTTGACATCTCTTAGTAGTTGTAATTGAATTTGACTCCATTTGTAATAATTAAACTAAATTTAAACCTAATATGTGACTAAAATATGATAATTTAGTTACTATTTGAAGCCTTGGCAATATACATAATTCATCCATTCTCGAAAGACCAATTGAATAGAAAGCAGAAGACATTTTGATAATTTTTTCTAGACATAGCTCATGCTAATAACATCGCGTTACGAAAGTTGGTAACATTCAAAGAATATAAAATATTACTGTGCACTTAATTTGCATGAAGATGAGTACGGCGTTACATTTTATAGCCATAGTAATAACAGAGCACTCGGTTATAATCTTTAAATAAATTGTACCTAAAATACGACTTTTTAATGGAATCATCAAGTTTTGGAATTAAAATATTATAGCATAATATTCACCGACAGAAAGATGGCCTTCGGAGTGGCTTTCAAGATCTAGCATGCCTGCCGGAATGCGCAGTCATAACAGTTGTGGAGCGATGGCAACGCATTTCGTATTCTATAACGGTCACAGGAAAACATCATAACAAGAAACAAAGAAAGCTGAAGATAAGAAACTACCGTTCTAAAGGACTCTCTTATCGAAAAAATAATAGCTCACCTTGAATTCCTTTTGCATAATAAAATTTATGTGATTTCCTTTCATTGAAAAATTTATAAAACAATAATTTAAGGATATATAAACACATCAAAGCATATTCAATTGATCATACTTAGGATTGGTAAAATGAGCAACATGTAATCATATAATTCATATAACGATGGTAATGGAATGGAAGACGAAACTAAAAAAAATCTTTAAATTATAATTTTTTTTTATTTTTTTTTTTATTTTTTTTTAATTACTCAAATACCACCAATCTTCAAACGAGGATAACATTATTATTTATAAAAATTATGAACATTGAAAGAAATATTACAGTTGGTATGATAAGCGATTTAAAAATAATAAATTATATAATAATAATAACACAAGCATGTAATGCAGTATTTTAACGGTGCATGACGTGTGGAAACAACCTTATAGAAAAATAATTAGAAAAAACTTATAGGGAGAGGGATCGCTTAAATAAGATTGGGTTCCAATTTAAAGATTGTTTCAAATATCCTTAAAAATGCCCATCTCTCTCAATATAATCCCTCTTAATCTATCTCTCAATCACCCATATAGCGCTTCTGCTGACGTTTTTTTTTCTTTCAGGGGGTTCTTTTCGGCATACAAAGTTTCAGTTTTCTCAAGGCTTTTCCCACCATCGTGCGTCAGTGTACACACAGCTGGAAACAGAAATGAAAAGTTATTAATGCTGCCGAAAGAATATAAAGAAGAAACATTTTCAGACCGTTTTGGTTAGGTTATCCGGTTTGCCCCGCGATGAACCGCTGCCCTGAAGTTCGCGATCTAGAGTTCACAAGAATGGAGACATTTGAAATCTTGCCTCCGGCATAGATATTGTGTTGCTATGGAATGGGTTTTCCAAAACTGAGTTTAGAGGAAGATAATGTTACAACCTTTGGAGGAAATTAAAAAATTCCTACTACGAGAACTGCAATGGGTTTTATTTGTAATGGTATGGCATGGATATCTTTGTCGTGATTATAGATATCTTACTAGTTGATTAGCAAATACTCCATTTATCAACAATCTCCTAAAAATCTGCCTACATTATTTTAACATCATCGGCATCATACCTATGCGCAGACATACTTCCACACCTTCCAAGATAATTCTGACGTTGGAACAACTGAGCATTCTTAAAAGGTTAGAAGTCCTTGAAATTAACAGCGATTACTGTATCCGGCAAAACTTCATTAATTACGGAAGTTCTAGTTCTTGACTTTTCCTTAAATTACGGTTATGCATTACGAGTGGATTTTATCACTACCGCTTACACGCCATTTCGCATTTTCACAAGATTCTACTTTTAAAACTTTTGGAGAAGGATTGCATAATCGGGAGACACATTTTTTAACTTTTCAAAAAATGACACTAGAATTTTCTGGTTTCACCAGAAATGTTAATGATATTATTAATGACGATAGAATGGAAGGAACAAAACTAATACTGGAAAAAGTATTTTTGTATGTAAGCGCTGTAAAAAAGGCGCAGGAATAAAAGACATCGGTATGTCCTGTATGGTGCATGTTCTCGGTTTTATCGACTCATTTGGGAGATAAGAACGAAGATCTAAAATGTAATACGATGATGTAGAAAAAAATTGAAGCATTCAGAACAAGCAACAGCAATCAGAAGAAAATGATAGATAATAAGAGAAAAGTGTATAAAAATGTCCATTACCCCTAGGAAAAATAAATTAAATACCTGCTACGGGATTTACCGCCACTATTAATTCAATATTTATAACAGGTGGGTTAACATTTAAAAAAAATACTAAAATATATTAATAAATTGGATCATTCTCAACCGAATCCATATATACATTATTTTTAGCCAAGGTTTCATTTATTTATTTTAAAAATATGCATCCTTTTTTTTCATCTCATCAATTTATTATGCTACTTAAGCATTTGAGCAACCATCACATGATTTTATGCCTAATCATTGAAATCCGGGTCAAGAGTGATGTGCATACGTTTTAAGAAAAGGTATGGAAATGGAAAACCACAACCTTCTAAAGATAGAGACTTATTTATACGATACGTTCTTGTTGCCTAATGTTTTCCAGCAGTCCATCTCTCTAATAATCCCTTTCTTCAACATAATCCTTACCCAATGTCCACGTCACTATTTTGCAGCTGCTGTCTCCTAAGAGAAGCCCAAGCATTACTCACCACCATCTAACATCAGTATATATTTAATGTCGTATCATTCAGAATTCTCTTTATAACATGCCTCAAACTTGAGATAAGACTACCAATCCTACTTCCATAAAATTTCCACGCTCGAATACGTCATTTCCGGTTACATTAAATGAAATTCATTATAATATGTTACTAAATTTCAGAAAAATGGAGTAAAGCCATATTCTCCGCTTTAGATGGTTTAGTGAAATAACGCAACGGAGACTCAAGGTTAGAACTTATCTGAAGATCCTTTATTAGCGACAGTCTCATGCTGTCTGTTATATACCATGTTTTACGTCCGAACTTTATCTCAGAGGGAAATCATTTCTGCTGTCACAATTAAAAATTGGTCAAGTAGATTACACTATCAATCCAATTAAAGATAATTAAATAATGAAATGTATAGCGTCTAAGTTAATAAAGCTTTTCAGCATCGAAAGAACACGGACTTCGAACACTTTTTTTCATTTTTCCAGGACTTTTCATCGAATGATTATTCAAATATGATTAATTTTAAGCCAATATTTTTATCTTCAAAGAGTTTGTGCTAGCCTCATGTATATGAAAAAAAACCATTCTCGCTTTGAGGTTTTCTTCCACTGAGCCAGTTAAAATAATTGATTAAAATGATTCAAATACCCGCTACTAAAAATTTTACTTAGAAAAAATGCTAATTAGATCATGGATACTATAGAATGAAGTGTTTTTGCATAAAACACACAATGCTATATCATAAATTCAACGCTTATGTTCAAAATACACAAGATCTCTTCTTTTGATGATAAATAAGCTTTTCCACATAAGAAACGGACTGCGGATGGCAAAAGCTGCACAATGGCATTCACTGAGATGATTTCTGTAAAGCAGTAATCGTCTCAGTAGAATTTAACAATAATAGATTTTCAGCATGGAGACTAGCTCACGTACAGTCAGGAAATAAAAAAATGAACAGAAAAATTAAAAGAATATTCTCACAAAAATTATAAAAACTCACTACATGGTAAGGCAAGTTTTAATTTTTCAACTGATTAATGTTAAACTAGTAAAAAAATTTACTAAATGAATATAGCGAAGCATCAATATATCTATCATCGCAAATCGGAGATGTGTTTTACAACATTAAACATTTATGCAACTAAGAAAATGAGTTATTTTTAGTTTTTTTAAAGAAATAATTTACTAGAACCCGTTTTTTTTAAACCGCCGTTACATTGTTGGAGACGATCGCAATTTTTCAGAGGTTATTTTTTTAACAAACATGAATAAAGTCTATCCGAAAATGACCGTTTAGGTTTTAAGTTAAAACTCATTTGATTTTAAAAATTAATAATCATCGAAAAATAGTGCACAGATCTTTAAAGAGCTTACTTGTTTAACATTCAATATTTTTCCTATGCGAAATTTATTTCATCGTTGGCTCCCGTCAGTTACTGTTGAAAACACACGCATAATCAAGACAGATTAAAAAATTCACATATTGTATTCATTCCGGCTAAATTCCTACGTTCCTATTGGATTTTTGACCGATTGGCTGTTCATAATAGAGTTGTATTGGTGTCTTCTCGATCCAGTCTTTAGCTGACGGGAGAATTTCACTTTACATAAGCGACACGGTTTTCGCAACCGTCACCATCATTGGACGTGCGGCGGGGCCAACATTTTTCGAGGGGGTCAGAAGGGCGGGGTCACATTGGGAGGTGGGAATGAATTCTTGCAAATAGGAAATAGGAATGACGCGGAAACGTCACAGGCATTCTCGTCGTCCGGTTCCTCTTGGATGTGTATATAAGGGGAGTAAAGCGTCACTGGAGCATCACTCGACAACCTGAGGTTCTCAGAGAAAGGACAGCAGCATTTCTAGACCCGAGAAAACGATACCAAATCCAATTCAACATGAACTCCGTGAGTATTATCGTTTAAGTAGAAGTATTCTCATCATACGGCAGAAAATTTCAATTAAATAACGAATTCTTCATTAAGAGAATCGAAGCCATTGGAGCCCTTGGGTAGGTGAGCCAAGCCGAAACCCAAAATTTCTCAGTATGCCAATTTAAATCATGTTCAACTAAATTAAATGGAATACCACGAATCAATTTGTTCATTTCCTTAGCATTTAAAAATGTAGATAAAAAAATATTTGGTGACTGCATCCCGCTTGCAGTTTTTTTGTTGCAGCCAAGAGCAACTTTAGGATACACTTTGGATTATAAAGAATCTTGCGCCTTCATCCTCGTTTGTGCTCTCAAAGAGAAATGATTTTGTCCTCGCTGGCCAAACAAAAACCAGTATTCAATCTAAAATTAGCACATTAAGAGCTTGTTTATACATCGAGTTGAGTCAGCTTTCGGATTCATTTCTCTCACTCGATTTCATCTGCTTTCAAATGACTAACAGTACAATCGCAGACGGAACTACACATTTAACGGCATTTCATTGTAAATATAACCTTCCTTTATATTGAGTGTAAATAATCGACATATATACTTTTTGTAATGAGAAGAGATAAAATACACAATTTTTTCTCTAAAATGCAAATTTGGGGAAAATGATAGCAATAACTATTATATTGTTAGCATTTCGTGTTGGATATTTTCAAGAGAAATTGATGGAGCAATATAAAATTTTCGAAAGACGAACATTTTCAAAATAATCATTATTAATATTTTGTTTTTAATCGGCTGCTCAATACAATTCACGTTTCCATATTTTTCTACTTTCTAATCCACGAGCACGTAAGAAGGAAAACAGCTTCATTTTAATCAAATGGGGTAAATAATGGAATTTTTTTCTCGAACCTCGAGTATTTACGTCGATGGTACCTTTAAAGATGCATATCGCACTCATTTGATCACCGAAAGAATATCTATGTTACTTTGTTTGAACACCAAAACACACAGGTTTATACTTGCAAATAAATACTAGACAGTCATTATGGATTAAGATGGAATACCACAACTGGTTTGCTCTGAAAATAATTAACCAAAATTGTAGCAGACAGAAATATTTAAAATTTTCAAGGTATCGTACGCACCGCTAAACATGCATAATTAAATTATTAGCTTTTTAGTTCAGTTTAGTTAGGTAATAATGAATCACTATTGAGTTAGAATTATAAATTCCTGGTTTCCTCGAAAAATCACAGGAAACTGAAAACATTGCAGAAATTAGCATATTATTAGCATTGTGGAAGAGATACTCATTTCGATGATCTCCTGGCAATACTAAGTCCTACTTTGTTCCTCTATTATCAGTTACCCTTTCCTGTGTTATTTCAAATTTCCTTGTTCCCATAATAAAATATTCTCTCTATCACAGATGACCCTCGTCATCTTCCTGGCTGTCGCCATTGTCGCAGTCTCATCCATGCCGCAGCTCACCCCTGGATTCATCCCAGTTCTCCAGAGGGACGAAGTTAGCGACGACCGTGGGCAGTTCTCCCTCCGGTAAGTTAATGAAATGATCAATTACATTTATCTTCAAGCAGAATATTACTATATCCTTGGTGGATCTTGCACTTTTACACGCGTGGACTGTCCTATAAGGCCTGCCACACACTTTGTGATGGCGGCCAAATTAGCCTTTCTTCTATTCTTATCCATTCTAAACTTCCGTGAACTCATTTAAACTTCTCAAAAATTTCCTCAACTTACATATCAGTTTCATGTAAAGCTTCTAAATATAATGACAGTATGACCTCCTCCTGTAATGTACTCCAGCGAGATTATTAATTAAAAGGATTTTGGCTTAAGAAAGCAGGAAGTGATAAGTTCATTTTTATTCATTAATATTCAATAGATTGACTTGTGAGGGGGAGTTCTTTCTTTGAGATTGGGGTTAAAAAATATTATGCGATTAAATATTTCTCCAAGTCGGCAGTTAAAAACAAGGTACATTTTCTCAGTATTTGAAGAGAAACAGATTTTTTGTTTTATTAAATACCATTAATACGTAATTTTGGCTAATTTCAACGCATCATCTTTTGACACGTGGAACTGTATTTTTTTTCATTCTACAGATCTAGCTCATTTGTAAGGAACAACCACAAAATTTGCTCATGAAATCATGTTAAGATTGAGAATGATGTCACCACGAAGTTTTCCTTTTACCTTCACGTAAGAAATACAATTTTCCTCCATGTCTCTTAATATTCGTACCTTATTCTGCTAAGGTACATACAACAACGCATTATTCTAATCTTTCTAAATGTTAAGAGAAAACGGTTTTTAATTCCAAAGACTCCCCATATTTTTTAGGCTATAAAAGCCATGATAAACCTTTTGGTATCTTGCGAATAAATAGTATTGATAAAATGTTGCAAAAGGTTCATTCAATTAAATCATTTTTAATGCTGGCATAATTAAGCTAAAACAGTGATGAGGTTGTAATGAGCAGAGCTTTCACCCGACAAACGAAAGGCCCTGAGGCCAAAATCCCTTCTTGAGCTAAACGCGCACTACGATTTTCTGGGCAGTAAACATTTCCGGGAAACTATATGCACCATTGGGAAACAAAATGGCACCATAGCTTGTTTGCTTGAATTTTCAAACGAAGTAAGCCTTCGAAGAAGTTAAGGTCTACCATCACTAATCAATTATCTGAAAAAATCATTCACGCATATGATCAATCAATGTCTTCTAATATTGATACATACTATTATTGTAACAACCAACTTCATAGAACGACTATAAACATCTAAACAGTATTTCGAGAGCCACATGAGCTAAATATAAGAATGATGAAACACTTCCTGCTCCTTGCCACAGGCACCGACCAAAGGAGTAGTGGCTTAATAACAAAAACAGTTGAGCAACGCTAACCGTCCCTCACTTTCAAACAGGTACGTCAGCGGAGATGGTACCTCTGTCGCCGAACAAGGAAAGCTGAAGCCAACCGCCGACGGCACCGACTACGTCCTCGTGAAGGAAGGCACATACACCTTCACTACTCCCGAAGGAAAGACTGTCACCATCAAATACGTCGCCGACGAGAACGGATTCCAGCCCACTGGTGACGCCATTCCAGTTGTACCAGTCGTCTAATACCACAAATTTGTCCCGAGTTGCCCGTCGGTATTTCGCCCAACACTACGATACGTTATGGTAGTTACAAGTGTGGACTACTTTTATCTTCCGCTTTCAAAACCGAAGCTTGGTGCACTTATGTGGTCGGTCAGACCTTGGTCAGGCCCAAAGGCCAGTGCCGAAATCTCTATTGAGGTTGTTGAGAGAAGAACACCGAATTGAGAGGCATTATATGCTTTCGTGAGAAAAACATTTATTTTTCTGTAAAAAAATGTATTGCTCAAATCAACTCAAATGATGTCGTGAGTGAATAAAGTCACCGATGGTCATAAATGGCCATCATACCAATTTCAAGTGGACCTTAATTATTTACTCCTATATTCAACTTATATTATTTGAAGTGCAATCCAATAAAGCGTTTTTATTCCAACAAATTAATTGAACTGCGATTTTAAAATTTCTATACGACTGGAAAAATTAATTTTAGCCACCTCAAAATAATTCTAAAGGCTCTTCTTCAAACTTCTACCACCTATAGGTATCCACTTATACATGTTTCTTTTAAACACTATTATGCCTTCACATAGTCCCTAGACCAATTCCTTGGCCGACCAAAAGTTCCTTTTAATAAAATAGTAAGCATCCAGGAGAGTACGCATCATAGCCTTAAGCAGCTACTTAAGTTATTAGAACTCAAAATATAATTTTTCATTCAATTGGGTAGAAATACTTCGTTTCGTTAGGACCACGGAAAAATTAACCTTAATTATTTTAAAAGAACATCATGGAATAAATTCAGAGACGCTTCTAAGCGAAACAGCTAAATGAACTAAGAAAAACCAGACGTCCTATAGCACGAGAAATGTGTTGTACCAAAGAATTTTGGCCTGCTGCGTCTGTGTCCTTTTCCATTTCTTCGGTGGGTGAACTGGAACATAAGGACAACCCGTAGTCTTACATTTGAAATAAAAATATTCGATTCGATTCGACTTCCCGAAGCCTACGATTAAGCTTGCGATCAAGGTAAACTCAATAGTCCCCATTAATGTTCCAAGTATGATTCATTTCTAAACCTCTGTCTTCTGGGGAATAAATCTGTCACAATATATAGTTGTTTCGCAGGTTTCCACGGGGTGCATAGATTAATTCTGCGGTTCTCAGGGGTTAACCTCGTTCACTGGCTCGAATAGACTAGAATTCAGAATATGCTGTAACTCCGTTTACTACTATAACAGAGGTACAAACTGTTAACCTGATATAAGAAAAAGAGAAAATATTGATCCAAATGGAAAAAAAATAATAAAAATAAAAACTCTTCAACAAGATTGATCCAATTTTAAGATAGAACAGATTTATTTCTAAATGTGACCTCTTTAATGACTTACGTTGGATCTTTAATGGATTAGTGTAACGCGGTTTAGACTTTTTTTAAATTCAATATATTATATATTCAATACATATATATCCAAGCAATTGCAAATAATTTTCACAAAATACATTTCACAAAAATACCATTATTGCAATACTAATTATTATATTACTAAGCATTCAGCATTTTTTAAATCAGTAAAGTGAATTTAAATGCATACAATTGGAGTTTTATTGCCTTTACTAAAAAATACAGTAAATAGAACAATCAATGATTAGAGCTAATTTCGTAAGTAACGTAATGGAATTTTGTGAATGATACGTTTCACATGCTACGAAGGCCAAATTTATGCAGTCCAC
>LYUA01000399.1:587907-600088 GCA_002093875.1 Calopteryx splendens
TAAATATATTAGACATCACGTTGTCGCTGTTTAGCGAGTTTCCCACGAGTGTGTGTGTGTGTGTGTATATATCTATATATATATACACACACACACATATATACACACACATATATAATTACACATATATACACACACACACATATATACATACACATATATAATTATTTATAATTACATTTACACACATATCGATGTGTATCATTTATTTGGAGAATATGGATATGAATTCAATAATAATGTTAAGGTGAATTTAATCTATATCTTTTGCGAATAAACTAACATGTTGTATTCCCAATAATACCCCGTGGCATAAAACCAACAACCGTGTCTCTTTTTTAGACGCACGCCATGATTCACGCTAAAAGCATAATTATAACTAGCAAGTTTGCAAGCGCCCTACCACTCGCTGACTCATTCACTGGTTGACACACAACTTTCTCCATTCTTTTGGTCTCTAAAAATGAGACAAATATTCAAAAATATCCTCTCACCCACGATCTAAAGATGTGTTAATCTTTCAAGGAGACGCGTCCCTAGGCTACATTTTTCCGAAAGACATCTGTTACGTTGAAGCCAATTCTTTTCTGACAATTATATCTTTTTTAAGTCAATTTTTCATGGTTTTCATACGCATCTCCACATAGCAGAATACGAATGCGAAATAATTATTAGACTCGTGTAGCTCACGGAAGGGAAAACGTTAATGACCTCTATCTATAAATCCTACAATATAATTTGGATATTAACTGAAAACTGCAATTTATTAAAGATCTATACCTACTTTAAAGCTTTACGTCACTAACTAACCTTGCACTCCGTTAAACCACACTGTGACGTAATCGCAATGTACCAAGAAAAAGGAAAATGTCGAGGTAAGGAAGGAAAATTACACTTCTATAAGCTTTGATCTTCATAAGTAACAGTAATTATTATTGCATCTTGGGCATGCCTTCTTAGATCAGGAAAATCCCAGTGTGCCAGTGGATTTTCTGAGAGATGACTATTGCACATATCGTGACGGCTCAAATGAAATATTTGAGAGAAGTAAAGGAAATGAAGAGTATTTTGCAAGAAACATGTTTATGGCTGAAAGAGGATATACCTCGGTAAAACATCGTTCTTACCAGGAATATTTAGACATTGGCCTAAAAGGCAGCTATTGACGCCGTTCTGGCAATTTACTCTACAAGCCGAGAACGCCAGCTGTAAACCAAACACAAATATCATTATCCTGAAATTTCAATGCTCCAATCAACTGTAACATATAAGAAATACCATGTACAATGTAAAATACTCTTTCAGAGTGCAGACGGTATTGCTGAGAGATTTAGTGTCGAGAGATACACCGGTACCTCCAAACTAAGCTCTGATTTTTCCTCTTTATCAAAGGGTACTTTACGACTTATAGGGCACACCTTGGAGCAAAAAATCTTACTTAACCACCAGGTTGTTGAGAAAAAAATTTGCGTCCTTGTCATATGTGTTCTACGATGGCTGATTTATCGTTTGATGGGTCACGACACACGTAGTTGGAAAGAACCGTGGCTAAACGCCTTGGACGGCGGCTAAGCGCAAAATTGTTCTCTCTAATGGGGGGAGAGGGGTTTGAGAACGATACTGTGGATTCATTTGCGCAACATGGACTGATTCGTGGTGAGGACGCACCAAAACTCCATCCAACCACGAATCCAACCGGAGCGTAAAGAATGCGCTCGCCACCGCACCAGAGCAATGGAACCCCCTCAGCAACCCTCACGATAAGCCGAATGGCCTACTTAAAGAAAGCAAGATCGGACGGCTTGCTCTAGTCAGATTCCCTCATCCTCCTCCCAAACCCCTACCATCTACTCGTCTTCCTCTGAATGGACAATCGTCCGCGGCTGGGGGCGACCGCCAAAAAACCGCGCCGTTGTGCCAGCAGATGTGTTGGCAACGTGACACTATAATTTCGCCTCCCTTCGGCCGGAGGTAACGGCTGCAAAGGCACGCCGCCGGGTCAAGAAACAAGAAAAATTCCCTGGGCGGAGGATGGGAGGTGCAAGATTTGGCGACGGTTCACCGTTGAGGAAAATTCGAATTGCAGTCGCGGAGCAAACAACAAAAGAAAGAGGTTCGGTGAACGTTATCCCGTCACCATGCAATGATATGAAACACTTCAATTGAGTTTAAAATGGCCTAAAAGTAAAACATACTACTTCACTAGGCATGTGCAATACTCGTTATTAATAGCGGTTCATTTCCCGGTGTTAAATCTCGCCATATCTTTTTTACGTTTTCCATATTCAGCTCTCTTCTACACCGCTTCAGCAATTTCAGATTCAATTTTAGACGATAAGCCTTAGGAATGCAATTAAGCTGTTAATTCTACTTAATCGTGCTTTCACACTTACACTACTAATACCTAAGGTACGGGTTTATAACTACGAAATTTTGGGAACATAAAAATAAGAACTTCTCCACCAGAGGCTACTAAATTTAAATAGCCAAAATTACAGATTCTGAATAATTTTCACAGCACTGAAGCATCCAAATATCTTTCAGGATTTTTTCCCCGATATCTTTAGGATTTCTGATGTCATTGTTATTAAAAAAGAATGAACTTTTATGGAATTCACTTAAAAGCACCTAAAAAGGAAAAATATTCATCCCCCATTACTCACTCACAGCAAACATTTTGGGAGGCCTCAAGGCCCCGATTCTTAAATCTAAATTTAGTTTAAATGTCATTAAAATCAATTTTAAATTCAATACATGACATTCTAATGATTAAATACCGTGAAAACCGTACAACTGATGTGTTTCGGCAATTTTATTGTCATTATAAATAGTTTAAATTCCGAGCTATAACGATTTATAACCTTGTATAGTAGATTTGAGAAAAAGACCCTCTTTTCGAACTCAGGTCTTCAGGAATAATTGCTATTATTAATTTTGGTCGAACGGTTTAGGTAGCTTTTTGCTGGATGCAGAGATTTCTATACTCATATTAGGTCCTGCTTAATGACGCACTAAGCACTGTAACACCCTACACCACAATAAACCATTCTTCCACTCCGCATGTAGTTTCTGGTTCCTTACATTCCGTCCGACATGACTAATCACTCCCTACCTCACTTTCCCAACATTCCCCCCTCTATACATCTCAGTCTCCAACAATCCACTACAACACAATACGCCCTACATGCACTTTTCTTTCATTCTTTGGTTTTTCTCAGCAACCCTCTCTCCTCCCCTACAATGCCCAGAACTTCTTCCTTGGTTTTCCTTTCCGTCTCAAATTCAATCAATTCAATTTCAATCTAAATTTTTCCACCTTTCCAGGACCAGGTTTCGGAGCTATATAATTGCCACTCCATATTGCCTTGACCAGTCCTTTCTAAAAATCTTCACAAAATGCCTCTGTCATTAATCCCAGCCTTATTATAAAACCTTCTTTCTCAAGGCAAGTCTTCTTCTATCTCCTCATCGCTTTGCTCATCTTTTTCTTAAACCCTCCCTACATAGGTAAATTTGTTGCACCAGCTTTAGTTTTTGCCATCCAATATTACTTTCAACTTAACCTCCAATTTCTTGAGAACATTCTTTTTTCTTTATGACTATCATTCGAACCCTAGAGTAGAACCCTTGTCTTCTTATTTAGAACGCTCAACAATGACTGTTATTACTTGGCTGATTGTCTAACTAAAGCTTGATCACCCACAAATCTGACTTGATGAGTGCCTTTCACTCAGCAATAACAATCCATTATAAATGATTTATCTTACGCATGGTTAAATCTCCACAAGCGGTTAAATATGAATTTTTTAAATATGATTTAGAAATTTAACTTCTGTTGACTCCTATTTCTGACTAATCTTTTTCAACCTATACTCTCTTATTCTAGCCTTTAACGCCAAACTTCTTCTCAATATTCCTCAATACAGCTTTCTTTCACTTCCATTTCCACCAGCAATTTCCTCTGCTAAACACTCTACTCTCTGTCTCATACTCCCCACTTAATATATCTAATATTTCATAGCTTCTCCCTCAGGATTACTTTTTCTGTCAGTCTCCACGGTGACCCACCTGAAGGCTGGTTTAGATAGGTGAGGGTAGTATTTACTTTGAGAAGATTGCCCTGAGGCGTGTAAAATTCACGCTTTCAATGTACGGGGTACAGGTAATTTCTCCGGTTACCCACAATCATCTGCATCTACCTGGAAAATCGTACTTGTATACTAAGGGGCGGCGTGGTAGCCCAGTGGGTAGGGACTAGAAGGTCCTGTGTTCTATGACGCCTATTGACACCCTCAGCTTTAAGCAAGCTCTATGAATTTATACCACAAATTCATAGAGCTTGCTTTAAGATGGGGTCATAAAGTTTATGGTCCGAGACTTAGAGATATAGACGTTTGGGTCATTCCGTTTGTCTTAAGGCATCACCCGGGATTTGAACCGGGACCCCGACGAACGCTCTACCACCCTACCATTATTTATTATTTTGTATCCTTATGGAGTAATTACCTATTGGTTGTTCTATGCAAAATGGTTATTTCCGTCAAATATGGTGGAAACAAACCGATTTTTTATGCATTGAAAGCTTCTGGAACTTGGCTTCCCACAGAATCACGTAAAATAAAGGGAAGGTAGTCGCGGGGATGCATATCACTGTTGGAAAGCGAACTCTTCCGTGACGAATTCTTGTTTCTCGCCAGGAGCCATATGCTTCCTATATATCTAATCATACCACTTCTACTCCCACCTTTACTGAAAACGTTTTATGACGAGCGATATTGTTATTTAATTAGCTTCGCTCAAAAAAGGGAGTAAATGTTCATCATTAAGGAGCAATAAAACGTGAGGGAGAAGTCCGGAATTCCGCTGTTGCACGGAGTGCAAGACTGTTTGCGAGCACATCGTCAGGTGCGATCGTGGGAGAGACGCGTCACGCGCGCCTCGGCGGCAACGGTAAAAAAAAATGACGAGCGCGGGTCTCACGCGCTTTGAAAGCTAAGTATCTTGATCCAATAACATACACCGGCCGCACTCTGCAAAACGAAACACGAGCACGAGGGACTTGAAATGCAGGATCCGGGGAGAAGGCTGGTTGCGGTGTTATGACCTATTCCGAATGGGGAATCTGAGATCAGAATGCGAAAGGCGTGTAACTTGCGGTCTGAATTATTTCTTTTGTCATATTTCATGAATTTTTATTTCATAAGGCGAAGCATGTGAAATTTTGCAACCCACTTCTTCGGCACTTTTAAGCTTCATACTTGCAAGCTTTTAAGCTTCACCTGTGATACCAGTGAATTCTTGAATGATTTCAATATTCCAAGTACCCTGTATGCATGTAAACATTCTGCCTTCTGCCAGGCAAACTGCCTTTACACGCAAATCGAACTCAGTAAAACTATTGCGACAGGGTGAATTTATCCCATACTATGTAGTATACACTATTCAAAATAGAAGTCAACTCAATTTTTCTCTCGTGCAGGGACTAAATTTTGGTTGAAAAGATTGAATAACTCTTTAAGCCACTGCCCTTCTGCAAGTACGCTTTAATTATAATTAAGTAATGTCTCAGTGAAATTTGGTCTTATTCTAGTTTCCATGCGTCATTTTATCGAATTTTAATCTCTCTGAATTCCTATTTTATACTTCCTCTGATCAACTGACCCAAGCACTTTTACGCAAAGCTTCTCCCGAGTTAATAATTTAATTTCCAATAGATGTTACTTTTAGGTCATAGTCCCTGCAAGTCAAATAAGTCTGTGAAAATATTCAGAACGAATACATTTTTAGAATTCAGGAAATAGGGGTAAAATACTACATTTTGCACTAGAGGTGATATTAAAAGAAACTTATAATACTTGAGGCGCAACGGCTTAACTTTCACTGCAACCAATCACTCCTCTGACAATTACTTTCCGAAGAAGGTCCAATCTTTCCTTTCTATTAGCCGAAAGCATAACCCAGAACAACATAAATACAACCCTTTTAAGTAAACTGAAATTAATAACTTTCAAAATCGCTTCATTAACGAAGATTTTTAAGTTTAAAAAACTAATTTTTTAAGGTCGAATTGAAACATTGCCAACGTTCATCTAAATATTGCATACGAACGAAAATATTCAAATTTCCAACATTCAATAAGATAATTTATGTTGTCAAATGTCTATTTTTGCCAGGGGAAAAATATTTTACGTTGAAAAGCGCTTTCTTCATTTCTTCTCGCTTCGAGATCGCTTTTCATACACCTATTCGTTTAATACAAATAGTACTAAGTCGTTATGCGCTTGAAAATTGCATCCGTTCCCTTGATTCCAGATTGGCCTTCGCCATTATTTGCAACTCGCCAATATGGCCACTTGTGAATCACTCAGGCACGTGCCCAGAGTCTCGTCACAGCGAAGTGGGACGGATCCCTCGGAATTTATCCTCGAAGAACTTGAAGTGCGCATCACTTAGGTTTTGTTTAGGCGAACACTTTTCAGGCGACTACTCTCATGTAGATAGCCATCAGAATGAGGTGATGGCTAGTGAATTTTGACTACCACACGTCGAAGACCAGGATTCGATTTACAGAGATCGACCTGTCCCTAGTGACAATCCGGTTTCCGCTGGAGTGTTACATCAATACTGCATATCAAGGGCGTGTACTAAAGAACAGAAACTAACACTGCTGAAAAAGATACAGCAGTGACGGCAATATATGTTCAACTTGGGTATTTTCCTCGGGTTTATTGATACGAATGTAGTGCACCTACAAATACACATTAACCTTCAAGTAACCATAAGGATGTATGGGCACGTATGTTTTAAGGTAATGGCCATGAAAGAGGGTAAGAATGCAAAGACAAAGGAATGAAAGGAAAATATGAAAAATATGCTCAGATATCTCAGGGCTTCCTTCTGTTTTGGTTGTGAGTGGAAAATGATATGTTCTTCTTGTTTATATTTCTTATTTTGTCACTTATGTCCGGCCTACTAATGTAGTACAGAGTTTTCAATATTGCTATTACGTATATCGAAAGCAAAATCACACGACTAATATAT
The DNA here is from genome assembly GCA_002093875.1 of Calopteryx splendens. Taxonomy (NCBI): domain Eukaryota; kingdom Metazoa; phylum Arthropoda; class Insecta; order Odonata; family Calopterygidae; genus Calopteryx; species Calopteryx splendens. The sequence continues at coordinate 594,949 of LYUA01000399.1, forward strand.
TTTCATTAACCTGAACTTATTATTAAATATATTTGTCTCCAGAGGCCCCCCACCCAATATCTTTCAAAATAGAGGGACACTAAGTGGTTCCTCTCTACCCCTCTTAACGAGCGGACGTCTTATCTCCGTATTTGGTGCATCTGTATTCTCACTGCTCGTCAGATGATACACGGCGTCCATCTAAATGTTATCAAATATGTCATCACAAGTTCTGCAGCTGGACACAAACATTACAAGGGGAAAATAATAATAATAAATTTACACATGAGCATACATGCGACATGAGATATGACAGTTGTGTTTAAATCCACTGATGCGAGTATAGATGAATTTCAATTCCCCAACCACCCTCACCTCATCCCTATTTCCTACATTACGGAAATTATACAAATCCAATTTGTGATTTTCTTTGCCTTCGGGACATTATTTCTATTGCACCTAAGGATTTCTTTGCACAACGACATATTCCTAAGCATTTTTATTTACCAAATATTATAAGAATAAAATATATATTGTTTTTATTCTCAAATACTCCTATGTATGATGAATCTTATAGTTGTTAATTATCAGTATTAAACTGAGTGCTATAGTGCGGATGATTGTTCATGTATGGAAAAACAATTAGCATTTTTGTAGTTTCTCAATGGTTGGCACCGTCACCAGCGTAAAAGATTTAAAAAAACATCCCGGTATTAAAGAAATTGCTATAAGTACCAAAGGAAATCGTTAAATGGTTAATAGCTCTAAATTGTAAATGTATCAATTAAAGAATAGTTGTCGGAGTTACTGAAGCGAAAATGTTGGCTTAACGTTGTTTCAGGATCTTATTGATTTGCGTTAAATGCGTAGCCTTGGTCTCATAGATACACAGAAAAAAGCAATTATTGATTTTGCATAAGAGTTACGTTTAATCTACTATGGAGTTAGAAGTAAATTCTAATAATTTACGACGCTTACGCATGATATTCTTCCTTGCGCAATCAATCCATCGCGGAAATAGGAGGGAGAACTATCTTGTCCCTGTGTCAAATCATTACTGGTTCATGTATTCATATTCAAGTAATTTTGCATACAGAACTTTTGAGTGTTTAAAAATTGATAGCGTAATTAGTACTGAAGTATAGTATCTAAATATATTTCTTATTATTAACATTTAGGATGTAATTAATTTAGCAGGCAATTAAGAAAATTATTTGGAACCCAAAAAAAAATATTTTTGCTACCGCCCAACTGCTCTTAACGGTCCGCATTTGATGGTCTTTCAAACGTCTAGTAGGCATACTGCGAACACATAGCCCTAGATACTGGATTAACTAAAACTAGGATAGTTTTTAAATGTCATACTGGAACAGACCCCAGGTTTTGAAATCATATTACGGCCATCCATGATTGCAGAGATTGCGAAAGTGATAGCAAAAAAAATAAAAAAATTAATACATGTGAATTTCAATTTCACCGTTTGGATCAAAAATTTATGATTTGCAGAGACCAAATGATGCACATAAAACAAAGGAAGGAATTCTAAATATTTTATCGAAAGTAATGCAATCAAGAATGTGATCGAATTGTATTGAACCGAGAACGCAGGTCGAGATGGCAGTTCAGCTGGTTTCTTCCTTTCATTGCAACGCGTTTTGTCCATTTTGTAAAGTCTTGACGGATGGAATTTGGTCAATTTATCGCCGGCGCTGTTTTTCACAGGACGTGCTTCCGGTAGATCACGAATTCGCGAAGCAATACCGGTAATATAACTCGCAATCAGTGCCATGCTGCCACTTTCACTTTCTGACGCCACCAGTTCCCGGCCCGTTGAAAAACAAAGGGACCCGATCGATGTGAGGCATGCTTCCTTTCCGTCTAGAAAGGACCACCTGACCACATTTTTCAAAATATCATCCCTAGTAAAGCCAGAGTAAAGTAAGAACACCCATATTCCACGGCTCAATAGATTCAAATGAAGAAATCCCTGTGAACTTTCCGAAATTATGCCGTGGATTTAAAAGGAAATCTAAAGTGAGTATCTCTCGAGGTAAAATACTATACTAAAATTCTACATTTTCGAAGTGGAGCGGTCGATAGATTTTTACCTCTTTGTGACAGCCAATAGGTCAGCAGCTGTTCTAACTAGTGGAATCACGGGTGATCCAACAATTTGAGTTTTATTCTTTAAGACGGATCAACCCATACCTCTGGCCTGTCCGTTCTTTCCGACAGAACTCCCACTCGAACTGTCCGAGGGCGGCCAGCAAGTCACGCCCGTGTAACCTGCGTTACCATGGCCGCGCCCGAAGGCGCCACCTCCATCCTCCCGTCGGAACGACCTTCGAGTCCATTCTAAAGTGCCACCACACGCTTGAAAACGTCACGAGCAAGCGCGAGTTGCTAACAATGCACCTGAAAATTTCAGTATCCGCTGCCAAGTCTTGCATTAACTGTCGATGCTGTGGTGAGCACTACGCACTACGAGATCGATAAGGAAAACCAACGCGCCGAGATATAGAATTGCAGTTAAAATATTTATTAACTTCGCGAGCAAGACACTTTAGCTCCGTATTTCATATTCATTTTCATAGAACCAGTAATACATTAAAGTATAGTAAGCAATGATGACTCGTAAGGTGGAAGCACATGGGGAGATTTCATAATCTAAACCAGAGTTATTTGATCATTAAATATTATAACTTAATATTTTTTTAGAACTCACCAATTCACTCAAGCTCCTCAAATTTCCATCACTCAAACACAAAGTTCATTCAAATCAACTCTCATTCCTCTGGAAGCTCATTTACAATACAAATAATTTTTACTGATGAGGCCAAAGGCTAATTTTTTTTCTGTGTTCTCACCAATGTATTACTATTCACAACAGTAGCGCAATTTCCACTTTTAGCGTAATAAGTAAATAATAAGAATATATGTCAGAGAAATACAAATTTGTATCTTTAATCCTGTTTAACACCGACTCTGGAAATGCGTAGAGATACGGCATAGGTTAATCAGCTTGAGTGATATTATTTAGCCAATACTATAAGGGAAAATCTAATACCAGGAGTTATAAAAATGAATCATATTTAAGAGACATCAATGGTGAGCATACCGAATTACGTCGGTTACAGCTCACCACTCCGTTATATTTTCAGCTCATATATCGTCTTTGCAAGTTAATTTTTGTTGAAGAATCCTTATAAGCCATAAGCAATTAAAAGTTTTAGAGCTAAAATAATGAGTTCGCACTCGAGAGAGTTGTAATTGACACAAGCTCTAGCTCCAATTCCAAAATTTTGGAATTGATGTAATCTGGAAAAAATATGAGTATATTCTTATTTTCCATAAGTCACTGTAGGAATAAAGCGATAGAATAAGAGCGCTGAGCAACAGGTCGCTAGTTTTCTGCTACCGTAATATATCGTCCCAACGATGGAGAGTATTTAGGTACCGTAATCATGAAAAATAAAATATTCTACCACCATAGGGACCAGAAGGTCTTCGTAGTGGCAAGTTAGGCAATGAACATAAAAGCAGTAAGCATTTAGGAGTCAGTTATCCCCCACAATGGCAATTTGAATCAAGTGAAAATATTTAAAGAAATCGCATAACTAGCATCTTAACTTATATCACATTGCTTTGCTTCCTATGTTTTATGTATTAACAGTTCCTATGCACGAAAAGTTACATTCTTTCTTAGTATGTCTTCTTTAATTGCAATGAGGTTTATATAATATCCTATTGTACGATCTTACTTCAAAGCTGAAAAATGTTCATTGGTAAATGCAAAGCCTCCGTACTTCTACGATGAAATTCGATTGTGATTGAAGCCACATAGAAGTTTCGGAAAAGGATAGTTATTCAGATTAAAATAAAATTCAACTCCTGATGGTGTTTGCTCGGCAAATGTCTTCTAAATAAACATAAAACGGATATGTTCCTGGTAAATTCAGGGCAACTAAAAATCCTGCAACGTTTATTTCTTATGTGTATAAAAAAATCCAAGCACGTTTTCGTCAAAAGAGTAAAATAGTATATTAATCGTCTGTGACCGTGTACTCACGCTTCAATTTCATGTTCAAGTTGTTACAACGACCGGCACTACTTCAAACTACTACGAACATTTTGATTCCTAAATTTTAATGGTAGGAATATTCAGAGTAAATTGTCATTCCCAAATTTACACCCTTAAGAAGATAAAAACAGTTCGCGAAATCGTTTGAAACTAAGCATGGATAAGTGGATGGTGTCCGTTGGAGGCAACTGGTCCTATATAGCTGATGCATGCAAGCAATAATTCCAATCAACTCTCACTTGCGGATGCGGGGTCTGATTCTGTTCCAATGAAGGAGGTAATTTTTATACGACTACGAGCATATATGTTTTACACACGTTTGTTTATATCAAGAAAAGTTTTGGGAAAATCTTGAAAGTTTAACTTTCATATTTTGCATGATATATCTTATACTTTAGAAAATAAACTCAATTGACCTGCTGCCCAGATGGAAGACTTTTACCTCCAAAATGTTTTTTTCGTAACGGGACCTATGGCCACTTTACGACCCAGCCTTAGTATTCTGAAGATATTTTGAATGACTATATCCCCAGATTAAAATAGTCCTTGAAAAGTTATAATCAGTTACTTTTAAGGAGACCCAATAGGTTACAAAGTTTCGCTAACCTATACGTTGCACAGATGCATGCAAAATATTGTGGCGTCGCCCGTACTAATCGCACCACAACGTCCCAACACAATGCGGCGCCCGTTTGAGTCACGATCGACAAGTGCCAATTCCGTCCCCGTCGCATGAAGACCGTAATTTTCGTTCTCGACCCAGTTGCGAAACGGTGCTCGTGAGAACATCGATCCGTCGTAATGGCTTCACCACCATCAACGGTGCCCATTGTCCGAGGTAATTCTTCCCAAGCGGTCGCCCCGAACTCCTTGGACACTCCCACGCTCATCCTCTGAATAGTGTTCCCCGTCTTTATCCTAGTTCTTGGAAGGACGAACGACTACTGAGAGCACCTAGTCCGAACAAGGTCGGACGATACGGCCTTGTTTCGAAATTTTCGGAGCCTTGGTTAAAAAAATAAAAAATAAGGAAACCGCAAAGAAATGAATACAAATTCAATTCCATTCCAATGGGTATAC
>LYUA01000399.1:653458-664577 GCA_002093875.1 Calopteryx splendens
GAATACGTATTTGATAAATTTTAAAAGACTCCACACCATTTTCCACTTCCACCCTCAAAACGCTCCAATAACACTGAAGAGAAGTCAAATGCCTATAGTGAGGACTTCATATCTTTGTGCACTGTGAGAGTTCAGTATTTGAGGGAGTAAACAGGGGAAGGATTTAGCCGGTCCTTTACGTGAAGTCAGAAATGACGGAAGATAAATATAGCATTAGGAAAATCACAATAGCCGTCAAAAGGATATTCCATTTCGTGACTCACAAACCTGGAGTATACAAACCCGTTCACGTAGGCGGAAACGAAAGGAGAAACGCCTAGCAACTTGCTCGAATGAATCGCTCTTTCAAGGAACGATATTTTAAGATAGGAAGTTAAAATAACATCGAATGAAAGTGTCAATGCCCGCTCTTTCTGCGGTCTTTAGAATCCCGAAGTACGTAAAATTTTGGTAAAAATCATTATTTTCGACTCATTTCTGTGGACTGATATACATTTTCAATGTCACCGCGGGGCCATTTTATTCCTAGAAAGTATCAAAGGATGGAAACGCCCTATAATTAACCAATCAAAGATATATACAAACTAATAAGTGTAGTCATATTCGAAAAATTCACAATGTAAAAATCATTCCGGTCTTGGCCCTGAGCTTGGGCCTAGGGAGCTAAAGGCCGCGAGTGCTTTCAAAAGTTAAGCTACACAGGCATCCTCTTACAGAATGCAATTTTCGATACTGCTAGTCCCGGTTAAGGCGAATGATTTTCACATTGTGAATTTTTCGTATATGTATGCACAGCAACGGGTGACTAAGTTAAAGTTACTGTCGCGGCATTTCCAGCAGTTTCTTTGATGAGTGCAGTATTTCTGTAGTTCGACGTTCAATTTGTGTATACCTATTAATAATAGTTAGTTGCCGTTTAGATATTTACTGTATCACATTTATAAATCTCGTGTTATCAAAATAGAAACTTTTAAATTCATCAAACTCTTACAATCGTTCTTGATGGAGAAAAATACTGAAATAAGCCTTAATTTTACGTTTTGGACTTTAAAATAGAGCGGTTTTTTTAGAACACCACAAAAATCACTGGTTTATCTGATTGAGACTACGTCACTATACCATACACGTAATATTCGATGCGTTTCCATGACTTGGAACTCAGGAACAATGGTTAAGGATTTTTTTCTTGAAATCACTTGCTCCCATCCCCCGAATCACAATGAGCTTGCGCTGCGAGTGAGTTTGGCTGTTTCTCATTGGAATATAATAATTATAATAATATCACTACGTTACTATGCACGCCACTTCGGGATAAGCTACATAAAAGCCAAATGATTTCAAGAAAACCCAAGAAGACTAGTGCTGTGTAGACCGAGGAAAGGAAAGAGAAACATCGGGAAAGAATGAAAAAGATATGGAAAAAAGGAAAGAATCAGTTGAACTGAACGTAGTCCTTAGCGGCTTATACGATTAAAAAAATAATAACAATAAAGATACAGGAACAAAAGTTTTTTTCGAATACATGTGCTCCTCGTAAGTATATTATTTTCATAAATATACCTATATTTAACTCCGTAACACAAAGAAAAGTGAGCAGCCCTGCTTTCATGAAATCTGCAGATTTTAGCTTCATATATTTGCATTCGAGGGAAATTTGAATAGGTATGTATTACTATGGAAAACTCATCGTTTTTGGAGTTGTTGCAGCAAGCACTTCTTTTAGCCCATACAAAAAATAGGAAAAAACGAAAATTGAGGTAAGTACTTAGACTAGGGTAGAAGTCATCGTAACTAACTTTTCCTTTCAAGCAAGCCAGGGTACTAAAAAATGCTACGGTAACGCCTGACGAGTTCCATAATGGCCAGCAATTTTCAGGTAGTTTTCCATAGATATGCTGGCATTAGAACTAGTTTTTATGTATTAATTAATTTGAAAATAAAACCAATTCTTTAATTTAAAAAAAAATTATGGGAAAATTGTAAGTGCTTCTTGTTTCCAGAGTAGTATTTCTTCTGCATGAAAAATCTAGGAACATATCTTCTGCATGTACACTGAGCTTCTTTTATTTCCCATGAAATTTGATTTCAAGAAGCAAAATCTAAGCAATCGGACCTTCGCAAATTTTTGTTTTCAATAATCGAGGAAAAACTAAGTAGTCATAAATAATATACAAACTAAGAAGCCGATCGCCGTAGCCAACTCAGGCCAGCAGCACCCGTCAATGAAAATATTCGTCCACTGAAGTTGTGCTTTTCCGATGATTAGATGGGTTAATTTTAACCACACACATATCCTTAGTGCCTTGCCTTGATTGACATTTACTACTACCATTGATGCCTTGATTCGACATTTACTACCACCGTTACTACAGAAAAGCATTTTAACTAAAAAGTACCGGCAAAAGCATCCGCAAAACCCAGTTCTTATTTAAAACTCGCAAAACGACCACAGATAGTGAGAGAAGACCGATATTACCGAATGAATCCACGACACTGCACCTTCAGGTAGCAAATCCTACCGAAGTTCTTCATAGTCAGATATTTTGTTTTCCTGTCACCTCTAAGTAAGTACAATCTTGTTATTCCTTTCACTTATGTAAGTAAGATGGTCAAAGCGTATAATTTTATATTTATTTCAGCAATAATTGATTTGCAGTGAATAACGGGAAAGGTGGTGAGTGCAATTGTTTTGAAAACCTAAGTCCCAGAGGAAAGGAAGAAGAAACTAGCATGTTTCCTCGACTAACCTTTAGACTTTACTGACATCTCACGAAGATCAGCGGAAGACTAAGCGACCTATCACAGGGATGGTATAAACAGCGGATAATTTGAGAGAAGAAATTACATTATATTCATTAGGTACTTAAGGTCAACACTGAATTGCTAATACAAAATTAATTATGCTCATTAGCATATGTAACAAATTAAAGTACTAATTTTTTATTAATATAAATTTTATGGTTCTTAAATTGCTTAATTTCATTCTTAATTCCAAAGATTTAAGTATGTTCAGTCCCAAATCCCAAAATGGATTTTAAGATATAGTAACATTTTGAGTTATTCTATCTTTTTCGGACCCGAAATTGCCTTCGTAAGCCACACTAATTTTTGCGTGACTATGTTTCCAGGCGGGTGAAGCTACCGCACAGTTCCCAGAGATGGACTTACAAAACCCACCTCGCCTCTAGCACCGAAATAATCTCATTCCTTTTCTATAATACACCATAGTTCTCCGACAGATGAGATCGGGCAAAATAGAAGGTCACAATAGGATGGCAATTCAAATAATTATTGTTTTCATGAATGTGACTATTTCTCAGGAAGAACACAGCTCCCTCAAGTTTATTTAAAAACTCATCACGCTAATGGGTCAATTCCATCGAGACTTTCAAAGGAAACTACATCATTCATAATGGTTACCCCAACTAAGACCCTGGGGGCCATGAAAAATCACCGCTCAACAGAACTCAAGCTAATGCATCCACGCTTATAGTTTTGGATGATGCAATACTGTTAGCATTTAAAAAATAAGTACAGCATATTACACCTGAAATGTATGAGTACGTATATTAGTTTGAAAATTATTATCCCTAAAAGTATGCACAACAGGCCCCAGTAATTGCTATTAAACTGGTATATTTCTTGGCCGACAAAGATTCAATTTACCACGATGTACACCTACATCTAAAAGTTTTCTCGTCGGAAAATACAGCAACACCTAAGAATGCGTCTTCGATAAATTTCATATAAGATTACGCGAACTCCCTATGAGCTATCCTGAGTGATTACGTCATATACGTCTGATTTACCCGGATACTACAAATATTTACGAACTCCTCGACAATTCCGTACAAAAATAGTAGCTGCAGGTCAAATTAAAACGCAGGCGGAGATTCTTGAACCCTCTACGTGAGAAAGAGTTTCCCACCATAACAGCCTCAACGCAGCGTCTTCCACCCTACTAGTACATCGTGGCTATTACACCTCTGATTCGGTTCGAATCAGCACCTTCAGTTTTAAGAATATTTTGATTTGAATGTCGAAGCGTGAAAAGGTAAGCGAATGGACGAACGCTTAAAAATATTCTTCCGAACTATTTACAGCTAAAGATTTGTATTATATACATTATGTTTTTACATTAACTTTATACTCTATGAAAAAGACTACAGCGATAAAAACTTAAATACCGAGCGTACCTTTCCATCGGCATGACACGAGAACGGCGTCAAAATTAGAGAAAGAAGATTAGAAGCGATGAAAACAAAACGGAAGCATCGAGCTACCGACAGAGAGATCCTTTGAAAATGAGCCGTAGAGAGAAATATATCAAAAACGTTGACAGGGAGAGGAAACCAATTTGAGCACACATTGAGGCAAAATAGTTTACTGAAGTCCGATACTGAATGAACTATTGAAGGGAGAGAGTTATAGTAGAAAACTGAAGGATAAAAAACGCGCTATGGGAGTTATAAATTAAAAGATTAAGGAAGAGAATATCAGTATAAAAAGGAATGAAAGAATGAGGGAATTGGCAGGGAAAAGGATAACAGGATAATTTAGCGGTACTTCAATTACCAATCCTGGGTTTAATACATTAAGATCACAGTCAATACTCTGTACTGCATGAAAAAATGAGATAAAGTGGCACACAACCAAAATCATGCAACAATCCATATAAATAAAAATAAAAGAGCGCAGACCAATTTGTGAACAATATTTCAGTTATCAAGTCATTCAAAATATGTAATAATCACTCAAACAGCCAAATTCGTTAACATTAATAAAAATGCATTACTATTACATTGATTTATAAAATCACGTAAATGAATCTGGCAGTTTAAATCCGATGCCAGAAGTAATTTCACATTCACGATACTAGTCGACAACAAAACGGTAGGTACCGCTTGAATATATCACTGACATTTAGCAATATAACTATGCTGAGTGAGAGTGATTACTTAACCACGAATCATAGCATACGATACAAAAGGTGAAAACAACTGTAGATATCAGGTCCACCCAAAAAAATGTGCGTGAGGATTGAAAAGCTGACGAACCCTCGCGTCCTGCTACCCACGCCACCAGGACTTCAGTTCTAATAAATGCTACACGGAGCCGCAGATTATATTCTAACGCACTGCAAACGGAATATGGTGCAAGTGTCCAACGGTGAAAATAATGGGATGGAGACAAACAAGGACATTCCCCGACGGCGAGTTTAAAATTAAACGAACGTTTCATAACACCCTCTGGAATGCCAACTAGAGGCCTTCACCATTTACACGGAGAAACTTAAAACCTAAGAACTGAAATCAACACAAAATAAACTAATAAGAATAGAACCATCAAAGACGTATCACAAATGTTAATGAAAGAACATGTTCGCATTTTTTCCATAGAAGAATGTTATGAAAGCTTGATTCGATTGAAATTAACATTTGAAAGTGAATTGAAATTGCTATAGAAAACCCTATATTCTGGTATAATTCATGTTTACGGGCAATTCTTACTAGCAATTATCAATGGGAAACAATGCATAAACGCTTCCGACATGTGTACCAATAAAAGTATAGTTTTAATATTAAAGATTGGAGCCCGGGAAAAATATTTAATGACTCGCTGCGTGAGAAATGTCAGAAGCGAAAGTATGTGATAGGAAATCGGCACAACTTGTCCGGATTTCAGAATCAGTGGAGAATAATACTTTGAAATTAAAATTAGTCACTGTAATTAGTCAAATTGAATCATGCATTCGAGTACTATATCATAGATAACAAAAGCAAATCTACTTTGTAAAATTAACTTCGACTTTCTGAATCAATGCACTGCCAATCATTTTGTTCCATAAGAATGATTTGAAAAAAAATGAGGGAGTTCGAAAGATAACAATAACCACTAGTCAACATGGGCTACATTAATATGTTGTGAATTAGGTAAAAGAAATTTTCAAACCATCATATAAAAGTTATAAATTAAAAATTAAAATAAAGAGCTATGCTAATTTATAATCTAGAATTTACCGCAGAAGAAAATTCAGCATGCAAAACGCTAACCCGACCGGTTTGAAGAAAAAGCTGTTTCAAAAATATAGGGCAATGCTGCCAGATATTGACTGATTATCCATTGGGTTACGCGCTTATTTAAGTACAGAAAGTGTTCCACATTGTAAGGATGAATGTGCTTTCTCATGTGCCTACGCTTAAAATGCATCGAACCGAAATTTAAAAAAAACCGCCGTTTTTAGGACGCTCCACTTTCAGCCTCCAATACTTGATGAGGGAAAGTAATCAGCCCGCTTCCCAAAGTTACAAGTCTCAATTTACCAGCCATTATTTTCTCTTGCAGAGCATTCTAAAGGCAATAAAACCACGTTTGGCACCTACAACTTACGGGATAAATGGTTTAGAATGTTTTAAACTACATTTAAGATTGTTTTTAGAGACTAAGTAAGTAGGCATGTAACTTTGAGAACCGGGCACCCGAATTCACTAACTCGAGGCCAATTTTTCAAATTTTCTATTATATACACTCTCTGTTGTTACTAAGGGCATATGACTCTCTGGTTTTATATAGCAACAATCTTATAATAATTTATTAATGGTAATCTACCGGTGAGAGTAGGTTTCTGACGGACACACGACCTCAACCCTACAATAACCCTATCTTCATTTCCGCATATTTCTCATAATAAAGCGGAATGATAAAACCAAATAATGGCCAAATATGCTACTAGTACTCATCGCTATCGTGCCGCTATCCAATAACCAAACATTCCGAAAATTCAAATAAGCAGTACCTATACACGTAAACGCATACATTTTATTTATGGTGAATGCCATTTGAAAACGAAACCATAAAAAATTAATTTCTCATTTATATCCAACAATGAAATGCAGCAATCAATATTACAACGATATCTCTATATATTATAAGATCGTTTCTTCCTCTCTCCGTAAAAACCTTGATTTTTAACATCCCCAGATTTACTTTCCGCCACTAGGAGACCACCAGCAATATCTCTGATTTTATATTCGGAGTCAGATCAAGAAATTAACTAAATAAATAGCTAACACCAGACTTCACCATTAAGCTGTAAAATACGTATTTTACTTCAAATATAAGTTTAACACCGTAAAAGTACAATATACCGGAGCCCGTTTCTTAAAACTTAAGATCGATTCGAAAATTCTCCAAGCACAATCATTAACGCTGCATAAAGGACTACTAAAAGTACTTCTAAATTTATTAATAGCTTTTGCAATTGAACCCTATCTACTGTGTCATAATGTAATTCTGTAATGTCATAATGCTACAGGGTATATACGAGCTGAAAGTGACGATCAGCTGCCCTATAAAAAGCCGTGCGTATTCATCTACAGTGTTGTCTCGTATAATTATGCAAGCCCAGACGCCAGCAGTAGAATAGCCTCTCCTGAGGCTGACGCTTACCGAATCCAAAATTGAGTGAAAATGGGAACCTCAACGAAAGTCCGGCTGCGCAACAGATTCCAATCATGCTCAAGAAGACTATATCCGCATTTGCCTAAACGGGAGAGGAAAAATATACACTAAAAGCTACGAGGTGTCGACGCCGAAAGCTTTGGGTCGAACGGTAGCACAAGCGAAAAATCTTCAGGGGAGAGAGAGAGAGACAGGGGAGATTGAGAGAGAGAAACACGGTGACGTCAGACTTGGGGAAATCACGGCCCTCGAACGAAACTCATGACGAAAATCCATTCCGCTCCACCCGCAGCTTTGTTGGGAGAAACACAATGCAAGAATTCTAATTTTGTAAGTGTAAAAGCCCGGCTTCCTTTTCCAGATGGGCACTGCGCTTCTCACTACCAGCTACCACGAAGGTCGCGGGTTCGAATTCTGCGTAGGGCTCGGATGATTTGGAATGGCGCCATGGAAGGCATCAAAAAAGGAAGATAACGGTCGTAGTAATGAAGACAACTTTCTAACAAGACTAGGGAAAGACGATAGGGCACACTGGAACAAGCGGAATAGTTTTGGTACAAACACAGCAAGCTCTCCAGTGATGAAAGACGCATGAGGAATAAAGTGTAAATGGGATGGCGAAGAAGTCTTTATGCCAGAAGAAACAAGTATTAAACGCAAATAGCATAACATAAGCAGGCGGATCATAAAACTTGAGCAAGGAGTTTAATTTTTTTTAAATGTGACTATTGAAGCAGCAAAAAAAAGGAAATTTGGAAGCGATGGAAAAGTGGTGCTAGAGAAGCATGATGAACATAAAATGGATTGACAGAGTAAAGATTGAAGAATGGGCGAAGAAAAAAGTCTTTGAAGGATACTTACAAAAAGAAGAGGGAAATAGATGGGACACATCCTGAGACACACTAGATTACCGAAGATCACTATATAAGGAAATATTTAGACTTAGGAATACAGAGGAAGCCCAAGGATGAATTGAGATAAGCATGGTACTAGACGTGAGAGCAATAAATTATGAAAATATTGTCAGGTACCAGGGAAATTTTTCAAATAAACCGATAAAAATGCTAACATCTCAAACGAATACGGAGAAACAGTGTCAAAAACTGTTTGGGATTTTTCTGTCAAAACAGGTGAGGATGTTGTGCTTTGTTGGATTATATCCACAATGATGATGAGGCATCAAAAAAATGAAATTATATTTCTATTATTAATGGTAGCCTTCCGGTAAGATAAGGTTGTGATGGATACCGAGACCAACCACTGTTAGACTTCTAGGCCCTGCCTAACATGACACTACGCACCGTAATACCGTACACTTCTTTCTAATAAACCATTCTTCAGCGCCGCGTACTTTCTGCTTCCATTTATTCCATCCAACATGCCCAATCTTCTCCCTCTACCTTGCTTACCCAGCATTACCCCTTCTATCACAGTTTTCAACATCACACTGCTAAACCATATGCCCTGCATCAACTTTTTCTGTTTTCTTTGAATTGCTCCTTACAATCTCCTCTCCTCCCACACCATACCTAGCTCGTTCCACCATAACTTCTTCGTTCGTTTCCAAACATTGAAATATGAAACCGAAAACAAGAACTCTGTATATTTTTATTATAAAATGCCATTAACAAGAAATATTTCCAGGATTGATTTAGATTGCGTGATTATTATGACCGAATATTTTAATTGGAAAATTCAGGCCTAGTGCTTTTTTATTTCATTACATTTACTCACTATTCACAAAGTTTTCAAAAATAACGTTATAAAAATCATTTTAATCTCATAATTCGTCATCCAAGTTCACTTATTATTTCTAAAACGTTATTCGGGGAGATGCGTGAGACATTTCTGAGAATTAAAAATATAATACCATATCCTCAATCATTTTTCTATTCGGAATTTGAAGTGGTGCTGCACCTTGACCGTCGGATACCTTAGAGTTGCTCCCTAATATTGCAATTAATATTCTCAACTCTGTGATTAGCATAAGTCGGGGAGTGGGCAACCGTTCTACTATAGTGGTACTAGATACTTATAGAGGTAAATGAAAGAAGCAGACCATATTTAACTGCCACAAATGTGCTGAAACTTCCTTGATTCCGCGAGAATAATGCAACCACGTAACATAAACGAGTACATGTTTTATTGAAGATAACGTTTTACTATTATAAATAGAAAAAATAAATACTTAATCTGGGTCGATTGCTATTACTTATACACATTGCATATTTTATATAAACAGCGTTTACGGTGAGAAATCATCTCAGACGAAGAAGCTCCTTACGCTTACTACTTCCAAAATTACCCTAGGGTATGTTAGGTACAATTGAATATAGGTGTGTGCATGGCAAAAGGATTGCCTCGAATTCGAGATTCAAACATTTATCTATTCATTTGCACACATGTCAATGGGCCGATTCCAGGTGCATTATTGATTTTGTTGTAAATAATGAAAATCTTAGAGCATTAGCGAAGGACAATCTACTAAAATGTGCTGGATGTGGACCAGACCACTGTTTAGTAGTTACAAAATTAACTTCGGTGAGGAAGTAGGTAGAAAGGACGAAGAGAGGACAAAAGCGATGGAGAGAAAAATCGATGGAGTCGAAAATCTGCAGGCCAGAAATCTAAGAATGGTACCATATATATCGAAATATATACAAAAAAACATAAAACATAAAAATATATCGAAACGGAAGTGTGAATGATCCATGGGAGAGTTTATAAGAAGCACTTGTTGAATGCGCTAAAAGTGGTTGAGGTAGGGAAATGGTATGGTAAGGAGAATGAAATGTGATGCCTAGGGGAACGCAGAAGTAAAAGGCATTCGAGGGAGCAAAGAAAGGTTTATAAAAGGATGATACCAACTAAAGGTGAGGGAGCTCGGAAGGCAGCGTATGAGCTGTACAAGGAGAAAAAGAACGAATACAAAAATTTGAAAGAAATCAAGAAAAGGTTAAGGATGGCAAGGAGCAGGAAAGACGCAGAATTATTTTGAGGAAAATGAGAATCTGTCTTGGAAATGGTTGAAAAGAGCGAAGCGAGGGGAAGGCAGAGGAATGAATGCGATGAAGAATAAAAGTGGTGATATCGTAAGAGGAAATTTACTTAGGTATTACTCAAATATCAGATGATATGATCGAATTATTTAACTTACTTTTTTCACTTTTAGTTGAACCAGATTATTGGAAGAATGCAATAATAGTACATTTGTACAAAGGGAAGGGTAATAAGATGGAACGTTAAGACACTGGCATAGCCAAGATACGACGAGGTACGAGGAGGTACACATGCATAAATTGTATGAAATAATGTATGCATTTTACAGGGGCAAGATAGGAATATAATTATAGGGCAGTATGGAAGAAATTAGTTAAAGGGATGAGATCCCCTAAATTAACTCACAATTAGTACTTTTGACACTGCATACTTTGATAGAGAATAACGGGAAGGGTAGGTAAAAAGTATATAGATAATTCATAGGTAACGGGTGATGTTTCCACCATACCTAACTAGCAATACACTTTTTTACGAATGCTGAAACCCCTGGTAAAGAAATATTTTTTAGTAGGTTTTTAGTTAGGTAGACCACGAAAGTATTGAGCGAATTCTGTTGAAGCGACTCTTGAGAGGAAGAATAATATGAGTCTTAAGAAGA
>LYUA01000399.1:720393-733229 GCA_002093875.1 Calopteryx splendens
TCATATAATTGTTACCGTTACTTAAGAAAATGTCATTCCGCGCGCCAAAATTCTACCAGAATTCTCTTTGACGCTACCTATGAATAAAGTATCCAACTATCAGTGAGCCGGATCGCCGGATCAAGGTGCCAGCTACAAATTGTAGAAGTTCTCACACTAATTTTCTTTTCTTATGATCGTAAGCAAATGAAGAAAATTTCTTGAATATAATGGCATCGTATTCTAAATTCACAAAGAATATCTTAATCATTAACCCAAAATAAATACGTGAATATGAGAATATTAATGTTATGTAATTATTATGGGTCGTGGTGCAAATGCAAACTTTGAGAAAAGAAATTATTGCTAAAAACCTAATTAATGCTCATAGTATTTTAAATTTGAATGTGTATTTATTATTCTAAAATTTTATACAACAACATTACTTTAAAATAATTTGACTATTTTGGATTTTCAGCGTGTCGCAACGAGAGACAATGGGAGTCAACAGGTGACATTCATCCCGGACCTTAGTTCTGGGGGCTTGAATCCACATAATAGGTATGTTACTTTAAAATTAGAATGGAATACAACAAAATTAGGTGAGCTATTACAGTCAGAAATCCTATTTTTATCTTTTAGATATTCAGACTTGCCATTTTAGCGTCTATTTAAGACAACAATTTTGGCGCACGATTTGTATGAATGTGCTCAGACTCAAAATATAGTGGTACATCCATAGGGAATGTGGGGGTAATAATTTTTCAATTACGTAAAATCGAGTGCACCATGAAAAGTTTTCATATAAATAAAAATATCTTATTCTTTCGTTCCAAAATTACCTTACGTGCACGCGGTCTTATACGATCATATATTTACTAAAATTAAAAGTTGAATCATCTATCTATTTAACAACGTACTGTATGACTGCTTCCTGGAACCGCTCCTGTCTAAGGCCAACGTGGAAGACCTTTTTCGTAGCCAAGGTTAGGCGTAGACGTAGCATGTTTGAGATCCCCTGAACAAGTTTGATCTTTTTAGGAATGAAAAGTCTGAATCTCTAAAGTCCTGCCTGAAAAGTCTGTCTGATATAACTTTTGCGTTGACGCTAACTCCAAAATGTTCAACTGAGCCTCACCAAATGTCATGCATGGTATTTTATTTCAGATCAGTATGAACTGATTCAATTTTGGGATAGATTTACCCAACGAAAGTGAATCTTTCGACTTTTTATACTCGTGACAGTTGTCCACCAATTTTTCAAAAGAAAAATAAAACAAAAAAGCGGGCGATCCGGGTGCTCCGATTTTATTTATTTTCCCCCGTTAGGAATGTATGAGCATATGAGAACTTCCGTGGGAGAGCAATTTTCTTTTGCTCATTTAAATATAAAATAATTGAGATTTTAAGTGTGACATTTAGAATAAAATACGGAAGAAAAATTGAATTTTCTTATTTTGTTCTCCGTTTGCCACTTAGAAAATTGAGAAATTGTCGCTCACGTGCGAATTTTGAGGGATTTTCTTCTGAATAGGAGCGACATAGCAACCGCCGTTGTCGCTGCAGGCGAATGTTGCGGTATTGCAATGGGTGGGTAAGGCGAGATTTCAATGATTCGATAGGAATAGCCTTTAGACTTTTTGAAGCATTTCGCGAACTTGACGAACGATTGAAAGCAACCTTACAATTGAGAATTAATATTACCTAGCTGAAAATCCCTGTTTCGCAGGGGCATGGTTTTGTATATTAAATTACTTCAAAAATAAATGCAATTATAACGTAATCTCAGCACGAAAGTAAAAGTATGGGAAAGCCATGTGCTGGTCTTGTCACATTTTTTATTAAATTTCCCTGATATTTTAATTTTTAATTCTCGTAACTCATGCCTTTTTGGTATATGAGTTTGACATCCTTTGTGTTATTGTTCTCTTCAAATGCAAATGTGTTTAGAAATTCTAAGTAGCACGTAAGCAGTACGTACTCTTCACGTCGTTCCCTTTCAGGGTAGGCTCTGTCAAAAAAGTCTAATTTTAAGTCAATACCGCAAACTTACTCCCTTTCACCGATGTCTTCCATACTATTCCATTGCATTCTTATTTCGCCTCCGCCGGATTCATACATTGTTGTTATCATGCTCTTCTGTTCCCAAGACATCTAATGTTCCTCGTCTTGTCAGTTTTTTCGACCACATTCACCCATGGCTATCTCGTTCTCCCCCTTTCCTCTCAAACCATTTTCTCGTTTCTCATATAGCACTCGTTCACTGATTCGACTCTCAACCATTCTCCTAACCATCAAAGCACATTTACTTTCACACTTGTCTATCACCGGTGTACACAATCCACATTCTTTTATGACCAACTCATTCCTCACCATATCTCTAACTATCTTTACCACTAACACTCCGCCCCCAAGTACCACCAATACACCGCATTCAAGTTTCGCTTCAATACAGTGGAATGTAGGAAGTACACTTTATACACTGCTACTTTCGCTGCCTTTGGGGAGCAGTCATATTTTTTTTACTTCACGTTCAACCAACAACCTTAATTCCAACACTCGCTTGGTTTTTATCTCCTAATCTATCCTTACGTAATCCGCTAACGTTCTGCCAAGGACATCAAAGGCGTCCACATTTTCAACTATTTCGCTGTTTAAGTGTATTTCGTACTGAAAGAAGAAAGAATTTTTTCGCAATATTTTTATGCATTAAATTTTTTGCTGTATACTGCTAAAAACACTATAAAACATTAGAATTCACATTTTATGGTCGGTGGTGAACTCTTAAGCGTTCTTTACTCTGGGATCTCTTTCAGTCCAGCCTCTTCTCCCGCACTAGGCGGGGCTGTCTGCTTGCAACTATTCATTTTAATGGTCATTTTGGCAAATACTAATGTGATTTTTATTATAATGCTACATTTAGGCTGAAGGGTATGGATTAGTATTTAAATTCAATTTATTTGAGCCATGAGGGTGGGACTACAAATGGCACCGAAGGTAAAAGGAATAATTTGGCTGACTACAGGCGGCTATGGGTAATTAAAATGAGAAAACTTATATAAGAGACATGAAAATACAAGAGCCTGGGAAAAAGGTGTGAAAGTCCTCCTCAAGAAATAATGGAACCAAGTCATACGAGATTCAAAGATGGTCGGATAAGAGTGGTTTGAGAGCTTTTGCGATAAAATCAATGGAATAATGAAGAATAGGGATTTCGAAATACCATACGCAGACGATGACGAGGTATTTCAGAGGAATACAAACGAAATGTAATAACATCAGAGGCGCGAATTAAAATGTGCGGATGGAAGATGAATACATAGCAAAATAACATAGGACGAAATTTATCGAGGAACTGTTCCGAGTGTCGATAGCTCTGGAAAACCTGATAATGGATGGTGGGTGGGAGATGGCCGAAGACGACGGGCACCGAGATGCATCGGGAAATGAATTCCACGAAGAAGCGAAAGGTTTGAAGGAATTACCAAGACCCTTGAGGGATAAGCTAAGTGAGAGATAACTAGTGGAATCATCGCGAATAATGCCAATGTCAGAGGGTGCTTACCGGAGGATTAAAAGAAGAGCTTAATGATGGAGTTATACAAGGAAGGCCCTTTGAATTGATCTGAGAACCTCGTGGATGGTTAAAATTGAAATGAAAAATTGATGACAACTTGAGGAAAAACTAGTTCAGGAAGATTATGGAAGTATATGCTCTTTTCTACGGACACTGATAGAAAACACTCTCCACCAAGCGAATATTTGCGTTGTTAATGGATTTGGATAGGACCTTTCACAGCAAATAAAATAAGGTATACTAATTGCTATGAAAACTCGGAACGATTTACAAAGAAAGGAAAATAATCTATTAACTCTCTTATAACCAAATGAGAATGAAAAGCGATTGATGAATAGAAGTTAAATTAAATTAATTTAGACAATAAGGCGCCTAGCAGGGCAATTTATTACATATTGGAAGAATCAATAATAGAAGCTCAACGATCGTGAAACAAACGAATTGTGGAGAATGGGGAAGAAATTAGCATGCTCCATTTCGCGAGTGGCAACACTGTTATAGCAGAGAATCGTGAAGACATATGACCTCGAAAGCCATGGATAAAATTACTTCAAGGGCATTACATGGAAATTGGTATGTATAGAACTAAAAAAATCCCAGTGTGCGGAAGAGAGAAGCTTGAACGCATGTGTTGTTCCACGGATAGATACATTTGAACAAGTTGATGATCGTTCACCTGCCTCAGAACCAGCCATTACATGGGAAGGAAGAAGTGCAGAATAGCTCAAGCGCTGCTGTTTACGAAGAGGCAATAGCTGTAAGATATGTTCACAAGCAAAGAAGAATTGCGGGAAAAAAGTGTGGAATGTAGCCCTCTTACATTGACCTGAGGCTTGAACTTCGGAAATTTGAAAATTAGATCAGAGAAGAACATGAACCTGAGAAACCTAGTACTGGTGGTGGATCCTGAAGACCAACTGGACATGAGGAACCGTACAGAAGGGATAATGGCCATATAGAGTAGTTTATATACGGAAAATAAGTGATACATGGATGGGTACCTAGAGACGTGAACAGTATATTTGAAGGACAAGGAAGCAGAAGGCTAAAAGACAAATATACATAAGGATAAAGAAATTAAAGAGTGATCTGAGTGAGGGGAATTAGCATATTGTAGGTGACTTAAGTCTTCTTTTACTTTAAGGATTTAACCATTCTTCTTTTAATTTAAGTATCAGCCACTAACTCGCCTATATATCGTTGTTTATTCTTCGAGTTGGAAGATTCTTCCATAAATGAGTCAATGGAGAACGTTCCTAGATTATATTTAGAGTGGCTTGATTATTATATTCAATTTGTTATTGTGCCCATACACGAAACCTATTGTCATGGGGCGTGGTTATAGCGCTGCGCTACTGACCGAAGGATCCGGGTTCGATTCCGGGTGACGCCTCTGGGCATCCTCAGCTTAGCCCAAGCTGAGGATGCTTTAGCCTTAGCCCATTTTTCCAGAACCAGGTCATCCTGGGAGATCACAGACGGTACAGGGAAAGGAACTGTCCTCCCTACCCTGATATGTGAATTTCACACGCCTTAGTGCTTAGTGTTGGGTAGCTCTAATCTTCGGGTCGATTACTGTAATTTTGATTTCTATCGTCACAATTCAGAATTTTAGATAGCGAGGTTTGATTCTGGAAGTGGTGTATCGCCAAGCCTACCGAACTGCTCCTCCGATGGATCGGAGGAGTCCGGACAGGACGTGAATGGAGAGAGCCAGAGCTAGGAAGGAGGAAGCGGAGAAAAAGGAAAAGGAATCCAACAATAAAAGATGAATTAATGCAGTGGATGATTCATAGCGCAGTATTATGGATCCCAGGAGATAAGAAAAGTGTCAATTTTTTTCCTACTGCTACAAAAGTTAAATCCTTTAAACTTCTCAATATTCTAGAACAACATCAAAGTAATGGGGTGAAATCTGGAAAAGATTCATATTTATAAGTGCAAAATGAAAGCCTCCATAAGTTAATAATCATGAGCTAATGCATTAATTATAAAGTTATTTCTGCCATGCCTACGATTTGAAATTCACGATATTGTTCCCTTGATCTCATAAAAAATCACAGTGGCAGTGAAGGGTGGCAGAAAGTATGCGGAAATGAGGAAAGGGTTATTGTATGGTTGTACGGAACCGTAACTCAGCCTTTTGTTTACTTTTTCTTCATTAATTTAGTAGTGCACTAGTGTAAGTTTCCTTATTATATCCCAATTTGCGTTACCTTCTAATAATATTAATAAATACTCGATGTTTGAGCTAAATAAGAATTTTTGGGGGTTTTACACTGCGTTATCAAATAGAGTAAAATGCCATGAAATTGTATATAATTCTTGTCCAATGTATTTTTTTTTAATTTTCCTCATTTCACCTATGGATTCTTAAATTAGCTACTGTTTTAACCTTAATTTAACGAATCATAAAATTAGAAAAAGATTTTCGTTAAAAGCTCTTGGTCACCTGCCAAGTACCTAGTTTGTTTTCTTGTTCCATAATTGCGTACTTAATATGGTATTAAAATACAGGGGACTTATTCTCCGGATGCACCGCAAATACTGCGGAATACGTCACATAAAAAATTTAAAAAAATTAAATAAATACTTTTCTGAATATAGATTTTTTTAGCAACTTTCATTTGAGCATGTTGTTAGGCATAATACCGAAAAAGGATAACACAAGCAGTTTCCTACTGAGTAAAATTTATAATCACGACTAGCTTCGTCGTACTACGTCATTGTTAATATGAAAATGTTGTAGTACACCGATATTAGTCGTGATTAAAAATTTTACTGTCTGGAAATGGTACTGAGTGGAAAACGTCTAATGTCGTCATTTTTGCTAATATGGAACGTTTATCACCGCATCACGCATGGTGTCCGATGGAGTAATAAGGTGAAGATTTCAACCCGCCGCCTTTGAAGAAACTCTCCTGGAATACAATCCTAATCGCTCTTCCCTAAGGTCCTTCTCCTCGAAATCTATACAAGCGAAAGGTCTTACTAAAGCACTGGGCATGCTCCCGCCCGTAGGCTTTCTCGAAATTGAAGCATTAGTCCAAAAATAGACGAGCCATCCTCAGCCTCGTGTCTATTTTCACCATCAATTTCGTTCGACTTCAACTGCATTCCTTGGAAACATAGTTCCACCTTCGATGCTCTCACACTGACCCATAGAACTGCCGTGTTGCTATCGTCAAGTCGCAATACTCAAGAGTGGCTCACTCCGAGGACAGGCCCGCGTCGGAGCTGCTGTTATTCTCGGATTTTTTTGGAGCGGGGAGGGTCTAAACGTGAGCTGAGGAGCATCAAAATTAGAGAAGGACGAGACTACGTAGCCTGCCAACATGGTCAAGGATGGAGGCTTTGTGGGAAAGGGAATATATTGAGGATGCTCACGTTTAGTCATTTGTTATCACGCGTTGTTTTCTTGTTAACTTAGGCCTCCAATGCTTTGGAGCAATGGCCTGCCTATTGCCTTTTGCCTCGCTTAACTTTCAATTTTTCTTCTTTAATACTTTGTGTATTCTTATTTTTTTATCCCAGTACAATAATACGTGATTACATACTCTGTGCTATCTTCTAAAAATTCTTTCACTCTTTGAACTTTAAAGGGTGTGGTGAATGGCGGTAAGATTAAATGTAGCAGGGTCTCCAAAAATCCAGAAGCGGTCCATCGTCTGGCCCTCCTGTGGGGGCTTGAGTTCGTTTTGTATGCATTTTAAATATTTTTGATATCATTTTCGTATTCCACCGAAACTACAACTCTTCTCTTAAAATAAGAAAATCGTCCTCCGGTAGGAAATGGTCCTCTCTCTATACTTTATGGCTCAATTATTTTTCCAGAACCTCCCCTTCCAAAATACCAATAGTTGCTCTGAAATGTTGTATTTCTAGCTAAAGTATACTGGCCAGTTCAGCATATATTTTACTCATAGAGAGGGTTGCAGTACAGCTAATGATTCTCTCGAGAAAGTAATCAAATATTCGTTGCATACTCTCTTTCCCGATCAAAAGAAGAAACTTTATGAAATTCGAATTAATTGATTTATTTAACCAAAGGTATAGATACCATTCTTTAATTCGAAGTAAACTTAAAATCAATGTAGGAAAGTTCTTCGGAACTTGGTAATCTATGGCTAACCGAGTTACTTTAGGTGGATAGGATTTTTGATCGGTGTTTTTCGGTGAAACTTTAAATTCATCAAAATTTAATTAGTAACACTCCGATTCTTCCGATGGATCAGATTCGTTCTGATAGATTATCATTTTATTTGATTTCACAGATAATGCTAAAATGCAGAGATCAACTCACTCTTGAGCATGGGTTTGGCTGAAGTATTACCTGGAATGCCTTTGCCACCCCTAACATTCAGTCTAACGGCATAATTTGAATTCGAACCCGGACCATTTGGCTCCTGCACTTTGAGTCACCGGAGAACTTCGTTTCATGGCATGTGAACAGGTACTATTTGAAACATCTTTTTCTATGCTACATCGTACGAACTTCATAGCGGCGAGAGAACTGAGAGATGACTAATATTAAACGGATTTAGAAGCATAAGGTTGCATATTTGCATCTACATAAATATTTCGAGGACAGATTTGTATGAGAAAGTAAATTTCACCGGATTCTCAATAGAATTTTTATGCATCATTGCTTATTCAAACCCTGACATCAACTCATAAAACTATCCTGAGCTGGAGAAAGAGAAAAGTATTAGCGTCCCGATCCAATTCCCAACCCGTTCGTCATTCTGCTGGAATTTGATTCATTATTCGTCCTTCGCTCACACTTCCCACGCAACTTCCAATAAATTGGGGAAAATCCGGAAGAGAGTGAATCTTAGAATGCAAAGCAACGTTTGACTCTAACATTTAAAAACAAATGTCATGGCATGGAGACTGACTGGTCACGGAAGGAGTATGATTCGAATCTCCATAAGTAGGGGTAGAAAGAAGCCCTTACGACGGCCAATCAAGTCCACCTCCCTACTGGTCAACGTCATACATTTTCCAACCAAACAGTCTTGCACTTTCAATGCTGTATATAATTTCAAATTCGCTGATAACAGCACCACTGTTGCATAATTTCTCCTACATTACCATGGTCTTGCTTCGTTACTATATTTTCACAGAGTAATCCGAAATCAGTTAACCCTGGTCCGTTAGTGTTCCTTGTATTAATGTAAAGAGAATAAGGAAGCTTCGCTATAATTTATAATTTCACTCGAGCGTTTAACAGAATATCGTGAAAAAATAAGGTGCCGCTTGCGATTGCTGTAATATTTTCTAATTTCCCTCACAAACCTTTTTAGTTTGATCATGTTGAAATTATTAAAAAAATTTAAATCGCAGAAGCCACTATGGACTACTTTTATTTCAATTGTTTCTTTCCTTCATTGCTTATATTCCAAATCTCTTTTATTTTTTCCCTCTCAAAATCTCTTTTATAATTTCCTCGGTCTGCACAGCACCAGTCTTGTTTTTGGGTTTTTCTTGAAATCCTTTGGCTTTTTGTAGCATATCCCGAAGTAGTGAACGTTCTTTAATGTCTTCTTGTATGATTTTTAGTTCCCGTATATCATTCTCAGTTTCTTTAATCCATGTATTAGCCAGTTTAAGTTTTCGGAGGTAGTTGAAGAGTCTTCCGGTGAGTCTGCTGGAATTCATTCTTTAAAGGTGTCCATAGAAGGCGATTCTTTTTTTCTAATTTTTTCTTTAATTTTCTCAATGTGTGTATAGGGTTCGTTGTTGAGGTGTTTTCTGTATCGTTCTCCCTCTTTAAATGGTCCAAGTATTTTCCTTAATATTTTCCTTCCAGTTCTTCCATCACCATTTTCTTATTCAGGGTCAGGCATTCTGCTGCATATGTTCCTTCTGGACGAATTACTGTTGCATAGTGTCTAAGTTTAGCATTCATGGGTATTGATTTCTTGTTGTAGACATCCTTGGTTGAACTATAGACCAATTTCAATTAGTTAACTCTTGAATTAATGACTTCTATTTCTGAGACGTTAATTTCAATTACTTGTACTTAAATTTATCAACTCTGTAGATTTTGCCATATTTAGTTTTTATTTTCCAGGGGGCTGTGATGTTCGTCATGTATTTTGTTTTCTTAAAGGAGATTTGTAAACCAATTCTTTCAGGTTTGTCCTTTTAGCATGTCTACCTGTCGGTGGGTGTTTCTGCTGAATCAGACAAGATGGCTAAGTCATCTGTAATGACTAGGCAATCTATTGGCGAGTCGTTTCTTTTATAACCTAGTTTAATTCTTTCATTAATTTGGTTTTCCTTCTTCGATTTTCTCCATTCCCTTATCACTTTTCCAGAGCCCAGTTGAAGAGCAATGGTGAAAGTCCGTCCCCTAGTGTGACTCCGGTTCTAATCTCAAAATCTGAAAGCTTCACCTCTGCATTTTGCTTTGGAGTGGGTGTTCATTAAAGTTTGTTTTATCAATTTTTTTGTTTTATTGTCCAACCCAAAATTTAAAGTCTTTTTAAAGTCGACGAACGTAATTACAAAGTCTTTGCCTCTCCTTTTAAGCTAAATCATTATTGACTTTAAGTTAAATATCTGTCCTGGACATGATCAATTTTTTCTGAACCCAAATAGATATTAATCAATGTGTGGGCTTAATTGTTTTTCTGCTCTGGTAAATAAGACTTTGGATAAGATTTTATAGCTAGCTAGCTAGCTCTTGATCAGTCTTGTGGAACTTCCTCAGCCGTCCACATGGTTTCCATGATTTTAGTGAGTTTGCTCAGAGATTTAATATTTCCATGTTTCCAGAGTTCGACTATTATTTAGTCTTCCACTGGCGCTTTATTGTTTTTGAGGGATTTAATTATTTCAATAATTTATTTTTTAGTTGTAGGGAGAGAGTCTGGATACTGAGTATTTTCTAGCTTGAAGTTGAAGTCTACTTTTGGGCATTCGCAGTTTAGTTTTTTTCAAAATAACTGGATAATATTTCACAATTTTAGCTAAGGGAATTTTTTCTTTGGCGGTTTGAACTAAGAAATCTTTCAGTTTTTCCCAGTTTTTTGGGTCTTGAGATTCCAATTTATTTGTCAAGGTCTTATCCTGATAGTTTTTGTGTCATATTTGATTAATCTTGATTTACCTTGCCTCCTTGTGTTCCTTGGTTGGAGTTTAGCTTTAATTTTAGATAGATAATGGTCTGATTCCAGCTTGGCGTTTCTCATCAATTTGACATTTTGAACTTCTTTTGAGGATTTTCTAGATATGGCCACGTTATCTATTTGAAATTCAGCTAAAATGTGATTTGGTCTAGCCCAGGTTTTCTGCTTCCTTGGGAGATGTTTAAAAGCTGTAGACTTCATTATTAAGTTAGTTGCTTTGCAGAGGTTTATTAGCCTTTCACCATTTCTATTGGTTCTCATATGTACTGAATACTTTCCGACAATGTTTCTAAATGTCCTTTCTCTGCCTTATTGTGCATTAAAATCATCCAGCAAAATTAGTGTTTCTCTTTGGAATCTTTGTGATGATTTCTTCTAATTCCTCTCAGAACTTGTCCGGTTTTTCTCTATTTGTTTTGTTAGCCCGGTTGATGGGTGTGTGAGCATTGATTAGTGTATGTATTTTATTAGTGTGTATATGTGTGTATTGTATATTGTATTAGGAGAATGGAAGTCTGTTACTGAGTTCAAAAGTTTACTGTTCACTATAAAGGCTGTTGTCAACTGTGGGACATTTTTCAATACCCTTTTTCCTCCTTTTCCTTTCAAAGCCCTATATCCCTCCGATTCAAAACCATGTTCGTCTGAAATCTTGTTTCTTATATTTCAGCGATAAAATATTTTTGTTCAGTTAGTGGTTCAGTCAAGTTTCCTCGTGTTCATAAGAGAATTTATGTTTATTGTTGCAAAAAGCTTTTTTGCTTGTGCTGGATCTTGCTTTTCTGGTTTCCAGTGAGTTTCAATTCCTTCGGGCATGTTGGTGCAAGTTCTCCAGAATCCGATGACTTGAATGCGTAGCTTTTGGCAACAGTGGATTGATTACCACCTGGAGTATATTTTCGTTTCTGACTTTCCATCATGCTTTCTAGTTGAAAAAAAGTTTTTTTTTGATGGAATGGCAGTATTTCAGCTAATCCAGAAGATACAACCAAGGTTATTAGTTTTGGAGGTTGTCATATGTAGTTGGCCTTCGCCGGCTCCTTCGCCTTTAGGGATAGTTTTCCATCCCAAGGGCAAATGGGTGCCCTAGCTCTATCCGCTCAGCAGCCTTCCTAAGAAGCCATTGGAACTCGATAAAGGGAATCACCTTATCCCGGCTGACACTCGGTAGCTAGAACCTCGTCAGTGAAAATAGGGTCAACCGCGAGAAGGTGAGGTTGGCTTTTAGGGAAGAGGGACTATATCTCACGCGTCACGCACCCATTATTAATATTATTCAAATTGCTTCCTTTCTATCCTTCGCTTCCAACTTTAAGTTGGGTGTAGTTTAGGTCCCAATTTAAATTTTGATTAAAAACTATAAAATTTGATCGAAACGACATCTGGAGACGCCAGCAAATTATATCAAATTTTCCATGTATAAATATATAGCCGAAGAGTGTTGTCCCATGCGAAAATAATGTTCGTAAATTTCGTAGAAAAATCCGGCCTTAAAAGAGAGTGTCTTTTATATACCAGAACGTGGTCAACTGATTAAGTTTGTTTACCCCAGGTATCCTCCACGTTCCTAGAGGGGTACGTTTGGGTGGATAAAATGTATTCCTAAAAGGTAAGCATATTTTTTCGAGTTGCAAAGCCTCCCAAAACCCTTTCTATCTCATTGCCTGTATCATGTATTTTATGCCTTCTTGCTGCTTGTTTCTACCAACCTTCATTGCCTATTTTTGCATTGAAATTGCCAATCACCACAAGTATGTCGCATTTTGGTTTTTTAGGACGTATTTCCTCAAGCGACTCAAAAAAAGTGTCCTTTTTCCCTTTCTTCTGTCGGACCACGTACTGTGATTATCGTTATGTTACTGAGCCCCCGATTAATCCTTATTTTCCATATATTCAAGTGTCACAGTTTTAATCTATAGTAGCCTTTGTCTGATTTTATTGGTTAACATAATTCCCATTGAAGGAAGAGGCGTGAGCTATCGGCTCTGAGTGATGCAGAGATGAATACTCTAGCCAATAAAAAATTGTATTGCTCCGGTATCCGCATGCCGGCCAACAAAGGTGACCATCATTGGGGAGATTTTTGCATAAAGCCTTGACTCGGGAAGAGCAAAGTTATGATTGGAGGAGGGAAAAAGCCATAC
>LYUA01000400.1:84887-95234 GCA_002093875.1 Calopteryx splendens
TTGCACGGCCCTGGGTATTTGACGCCACTCTTATTCAATTCACCCCACCCTTCGCACGTTCGGAGTGCACGGTCGCACTGAGCGTTGGTAGGTTCCGTCGAATCCGATGCCGAAGCTTGGAGTCGAAGGTTCACGTAATAACCCCCCAGGGGCGCCAATTTGAATCTCGCGTCTTCGAGGGGATGTGCAGATTACTGAGCGTGGTCAAGACAAGAACATCAACCTATTACCCCTAGTCCGATGACCAGGTCGATCGGTTTAACAAAACGTAATCAGGAATGTTGAGCCAGTGGACGGAAAATGAGGACGATTGGCATCAGCATTTGGAATCCGTCATGCTGGCCCATCGTCCGCCAAACGCAGCAACACGGGATTTACACCTTATTTCCTGATGCTTGGGAGGGAAGTGACCTCCCGATTGAGTTGGAGCGCGGGGTCCCTGATGTCCAGATGGAGGTAGGGCAGCGAAGAGAGGGAGACGCTTTCGAGATAGCCCCGCACATGCTCTCACTAGGGAGAGGGTAATGATAGCCCACCACTGACGAGAGGAGCAGTACGACCGCCGGCGTCGTGTCAGTGTAACTCCACGTGCCCGCCACAAATGGGGCAAATATTTCATCGCCCTTGGGTGGGTCTCTTCCAAATCATGAGGAGACTGTCCGACGTCACTTACTGAGTGAGAAAATAGATAATCCTCGAAGTCGACTGGGATTCCCAGCAGAGTAGCCAGTGGGGCAGGGCTAGAATTGAAGAAGCGAGCCTGAAAGATTCCAGACCGGGCTCTAGAGGATGGGGCTCTAGAGGATGGGGCACTCGAGGGGTCTATTTAACCTTCTTTACCTTTCCTTTTGCTTCAGAAACCTTGAAAAGGTGGACCATGATTAGGAGGCCGATGGCAATGCAGGTGCCACCTAAGTCTGGGCGGATATTATCGCGGGGGCGCGATGCTTTCAAAAGGTGGTGTAGCGTTTGGAGCCGCTGTCGGCTGGCGTGCATTCAATGGGGTTTTACCAAAGACCTCCGAATTCCCCCTAAATGGGAGGGAGATGTTTACGACCTAGAGAGGTAGTGGACCGATGAGGAATCTTTTGGTTTCGAACGAGAGCACGAAAAACGTGTGGAAAAAATGTTTGGTGTTAGAGTAGTACTTTGGACTTGCAGAGAAAATATCGCATGGTTTGAGTCTTTAAAGCGGTACACAAAAAAAACATCCCGTTTTATGCTCTTCCTAGAGCATTTTCGTCAATATAAATAAATTTTTGATTAAAATTCGAAAATGAAATCCGATCGGACGCCCTAAGAGTTCTCCTCATATGTTATCAATGCCTGGGACTGCAATTGGGAGGGGGAGGAGAGGGTTGCTTCGGGGAACGACTTGAAGAAAAACGAACTTGTGTTCTGCAAAGATTGTTCCTCTGATGTTTTAGCGGTAAAACCAGAGTTTTCCGAGTTTTTTTTTTCAATTGCGTCTAGCAGTATGTAGAACTAAATAGGTTTAGGAATTATAAAAACATTCAAAATCATTTAAGCTTTTTGTAGAATGAACAGGTCAGAAGCAAGTTTTTACTCCATTTTAAAGAACACAGGTAAAATTAGGATTTCCTTCGCGTAAAACAAATACGGTGCGAGGTTCCTCGCAGGAACTTACTACTGGCTGAGAATACCACACTGGAATCGATATTATTTGAATCGTTCAGTCAGAAATGATCAGTTGTGGTTACATCCAGCGGTCCCACGATCAAAACGAGGACGAGCCCGAAGGTTGTAAATAGAATATTTTGAAGGAACTGACGGCTGGTTAAACATGTTTTAAAAGAAGAAGAGGGATTTTTACACAACGTGTCAGCGGCGAATCAAATTATGTCAGTTTAGAAGCATTGGAACATTTAGACTCACTTCTAAATTCGATCCAGGGAAGTTACGAGGCAAAAAATTACTTCTATGGAAGGTTTTTTCGTGAAATATTTTGTTATTTATTTTGGGTGTATGCAACGCGGATGAGAAAGCCCATTTATTATTTATTGCCAGAAAAAAAACTTGTGGCGAATATTTTGCTGGTGAACTATTTCATCCGTTGCAAAATGAAAGAATAGAAAACCATAGGAATGGAGTGTTGATAATTAGGCTGATGGGGAACGGAGAAGTGACAATGTCTCGTGAAATGTCCGAGTTGAAGGTCAAGGGGGGAGGAAGACTGCCGCATGACAGGAGATCCTTTTCTGCCAACTCTCACCTTCCTTCTCGCACGCCCGCACCATCTCCTTCCCCCCTTGACCTTCACTTCGGTAACAAACAGTAGTATCCACCTTGGCCACCACTCTCTCGACCCTCCCTTCTTGATTTCTCTCCCACCATGTGGCGCCCGGGTGTAATTAAAAATCGCAAAATTTAACCGCAGGTTTCTTGTTATACCTAACCATTGATTTTGAAATAAATTTTTTCGAAGAATGCGTGAAATAATTTGGTTACTAGTTCATGAATCTTGGCGAGAACATTTTATTATTTGTTGATTAAACTTATGATTTTTCACCCACTTAAGTATGGCTTGTTTCAGATGTGCCATGGTCGAACATTTTCCCTTGTATTTCTCGGCCTCGGTCGAAATATGGTACCGAGTAATATTCGACTAACGTAAATTGCGAATAGCACAGCGAGTGTCGGAACGCATTAATTACGTAAATTTGGGAATGACCTTACTTTTTTTTCTATTAGAATAATTACTCCTTAAGAACGTGTGAAAAATTCAGAAAACTATCGAATATTATCCACTTGAGCCACTGAAGGTTTCAGGTAACAGTCATTTACTATAAATTTGTTGTAGTTTGATAATATGTATTTGTTTGACTATATTTGTTAGCATGAAATTTAAGCACTCATATTCTGGGATTCTGAGTATTAGTTTTAGAATGCATAGTTCTGTCAATGACTAATGCAAGATTATAGTTTCATTCTCTTATTAGCTTCGTGTGAACAGCCATGAAAATGTTTAATTTTAGGGAAAATCTTTAATGTGAACCTCGTTATATGCTTAAAATTTGGTTCCTCCAATTTAGATTTAAAGATTAAATAGTTTGGTTGAACATTTATATTATCAACATCATTAGTTACATTTCATGAACGTTAAATTGTTCGTTACACAAACATTTAAATCAACCACTAATTCAAATACGACACTCACGCCCCAAGTTTCAATGAATGATCATCATCATCATCATCAGGTGAGGGAACATAGGGTGTCTCTCTATTTATACAATTTTTCAACCAAGTTATTGGGGGGGGGGGTAAATGAGGGGAAGGGGAGTCAGATTGAAGCGGGGATGGGAGGAGGGTGGGGTTGATGGGAAATAATGGGGCTCCATTACTTATTTGGAACAGATATCCCACAAGATTTTGAAGATACTACCTAAGGAGACCTTTCGTGTGTCATATAAACCATAGTTTACTGAAAAGTCTCCTAGTGAAAGCTAAAGACTGTAGACACAAAAAAGAGGCATATATGTTTTGAAATGCGACGATTGTAACGGAGTATACTTTGGGCAGATGGCTATAAATGCCTATACTAGTAAACGAGAACATTTTAAACCTTACCCCAGTAACTGCCTCAAAAATAGCAATTTTTACGAACACTTCAACACCACCATGAAAGTGATTTTAATTTGGATATTATATGTTTTTGTAATAGCCGACGCGAGCTCGACGCTTGAGAATAGAGAGAGATTTAAAAAAGAATGTGTGACCCTGAAGTTTGTCTCAATGAATACTTGTACCCTGCCTCTTCCCTGATCCTTACCGCAGTTGCAGCACACAACCATTTCCCTCCTCCCCTCCCCTCACCGCTTCTACCTGACTCTCCCCCCTCCTTTCCCCTCAGTATATTGGCTGAAAAATTGCATAAATAGAGACGCCCCATGTCCCTCCACCTGTAAATGATGATCATTCACTGAAACCCGGATCGTGATGTCATACTTGAATTTGTGTTTCATGTACAAGTTTATGTATAATAAATCCTAGTGTAAATGATAAATATTTCAATTAAAAAAATGTAGTTAATTTTATAAATATTTGTTTAAAACTTGATTGGATAATAAGCAATAGGCATTTTATGTGTGTGCCTACTCGGGATATTTCAGAATGGAAGCAGTTTTTCACAAATAATTTCCCCCAAAGAAACCACAGTGCCCACTTGTCTTGAGTCTAAATCATTATGTACCAAAGAGATTGCCAACAATGGGATTATATAAAATTTGTATTAATATTTATGGAATTACATCTCTCTCCCCTGGGAAGCTAGAATTTTTGGTAGTTCAGGGAAAGAAAGTCACATGTGTCATAAAATATTTTAGCGGATCTATTAGAAAATTTCAATTTTTAGTTAAAAAGATAAAACTTTTTGCGTTGTGTAAAGTCAACCATTCTACACTCTCTGGTTGGCATAAAAGATTACAGCAAAACTGTTATACTGAAGATTTTAGTTATGCCAGAGAGCAAAATGAAAAGTAATTGAAATTTTACTTTTAATTCTACTGATTACTTTTTCAAAAAGTAATTTGTAATTAATTACCATTTCCCCGATATAACTATAATTAACCCCAAATAAATTTTTCCAGTACTTTACCAATTAGACATAACTTAAGATCCATAGGTTCCACTAAGTTCCATAAGTTGAACCAATGGCAAAGCTGGTGGTAGGTCCGCCTTAGCGGCATCTTTTAGGGGCGGCCCGTTTGGGGGTGGGGTGCCCATGGAGATTATCCTTTCCACTGAGTATCAGTACAAATGAATATCCTCCGGAAATTTCCAAGGGGTAGAGGGGGAAGGTGGAGATCCTCAGGTTTGGCACAAACTCAAGCTACGCCACTGGGATATATACACACAGAGAAGGGAACTGCACTCCTCCCCCCTTCCCTGAATGTGTGGATTGCACAATTTGTAGGGCGTTCGAGGTGAGCTCTAATCTCACGTATCATCATCACCAGACCGCGGCATTGGGTATTCTGGTCACCAAATCCATGGTGTGAGAAATAAAAATAAACTATGCGAGATAGTGAGGACATTAGGAATTTATGTAGAAACACCCTTCTTTGCCAAATGCACCACCCCTCC
The DNA here is from genome assembly GCA_002093875.1 of Calopteryx splendens. Taxonomy (NCBI): domain Eukaryota; kingdom Metazoa; phylum Arthropoda; class Insecta; order Odonata; family Calopterygidae; genus Calopteryx; species Calopteryx splendens. Next base: position 89,991 of record LYUA01000400.1, read on the forward strand.
TCCTTTCCTTCGCGTAACATGGAATCATAAGTTTTCTCGTTTGCGTCAATGAGAAAGTACTCCCACTTTCATGATAAAAATCTAGTTTTTTTCAAAATTCCCTAGGAGTACCTACGTAAGTATTTAACAACACATACACTATGTAGCATGGCACGTTTCGCCTTATTTAAGACCTTATTAACGAGAATTTACAATAAATCTTTACGACTTTATATTAAACATAGCGTAGTTTTGGCGAAGCAATAATAATTCATATCAAAATGTGTGTTAAGTCGTAATATAAATTGGTTTTCCTTAGGATTATACCTAGGGAGTAAATGAAATAAGATACATATTGTGGTGATGTTGGCATTAGCGGTAAGACTCTTGTTGACAGTGCCTCTATTAATATACTAAAGCTAGAGCTTTAATGTAGACGAAAGCAACAATAATGTTGTGTAGTACTTATTCAATAATTCACACTCAATGCGGTGGAGAGAGCTAAGGATACTACTTATAGGCTTTCGTCGACGGTGTAGATTTTTTTCCTATTGAGTACAAAAAAATAATTATCTGCTGAATAACTGGGAACTATAGTGACTGGACACATTCTGATAAATAAATCAACAACTAAGGACTGTTACATTCAAGTTTTGACTGCTTGTGTCGCCATTTAATTCAAAAATTTACTTTACGATAGAACCATAACCCTTTACACATGCACACTCATCCGGAAGGTTTAACTTAAAATAATTTTAATTTTAAGATTTCTTACCTTTCCCTCACGTTAGCAATATGTCGCAGGACTTGTAATGAAGTAAATGGTTATTATAAATGCATTTTGTGAAAAGAAGGAAATATGAATAAATAAAATTTCTGCTTAAATGAAATTAATCTTGAGGAGCCGGGTACTATATTTATACTCCCCTTCTCAGTGTGATCATCATCTTGTTTTCCATTAGATAACACATCTGAGATATTTTCCGAGGAAAATAATATCGCGGATATATATTTGGTGAATATGAACATCATTTAACGTAACATTTATTCTGCCTCATTGAATATTTTGTCGTAATACAAAATAACCTCTGATGAGAAACTGATTGCAGGCATACACTACTGGTTTCGTTAAACATTTTCTGCACAATAACATGCGCCTCCCAATGGAGAGTAAATGGTATACAATTTTAAATAAATGGTAAAAAATCAATAAATTTCACAAAACTGTATATTTTATGGTGAATATGGTTTTGACGCTTCATTTTTCAAATAAAGTTTCAATCACTTCTTTCAAAACAAAACTGTGTGGCAACCTCATGCGACAATAGAATCTTTGAAATTTGTGTCCGTTTAAAATGCCAAAAATGATTTTTTGTAGTAAATTGTGCATAGAAAGTGTATTTTTGATTTATTGACCTACTATTTGTGTTATATACGTTCGCTCTATCATGTGTATATGCAAAAAATATTTAAAAATATTTTGTAATACTATTTTGTAATAATAAATTGTTGCCTATTATAATAACTACCGATAGTTAATGGTAGAACTTCCAATTTTGAGTCTTCGTTTTTGTCTATTTCACAATGGATCTTATGTAAAAACTGATGTATAGAAACTCGAACAAAGATTTTTGTGTCAATGTATTTATTTTTATAAGTATTATCCTATAAAAATAAACTAGCTATCCATGGGAGTCCAGTGAGAAGAACGTTCGGCTAGAGAGGCTTGAGTTCAAATCCCAGATACCTTTGGGTAACCACATTTTACATTCTAGCGATTTAATGTTTTCAAGAACTTCTGGGTAACCGAATAGTTTCACAGGGAAAATAACTGCCCCTCTAAACCCATACATTTGTCAACTTCACACTCTTTAGGATTAAATTTTGGGGTGGCCTGTACCCATACTTGAAAGAACGACATTTATATTGATTAATGTGGTTACTGTGGTGACTGCATATTTTAATTTAAAAATAACACTTCTTAATTTAAAGCCATAAGTGGTTGTTCTTAGTGGAAGGTGATTTATTTAATGCAAACAAAATCTGAATTGATTCATCTGAAAGGGACGTTCACCTCACCGCTTTCACACTTCGCCGCACAATGCAATGCAGCATCGCAGCCAAAATTGTTATTATGGCTATTATATAACATTCGAAAAAACTCGCGAAACACCTGCTGGCGTAGAATATTTCACGGAAGTGGCATTTTCGACGATAGGATATTTTTGGTCCGGCAGACGAATTTCGCCTCGGGCGAACGCTATTGTGCGGATGTGCGTAACGTTGGGAGACCATAACATCATCGGCGGCGGAAATCGCACGCTTCCCAGAGCGTTAACGGATACTTCTGGGAGTAGTTGAGGCGAATAGAAGCGTGGGGGGATGTGCCGCTTCCCTTACGGTTCGCTGCAGCTCCACGCAGGTCCAGCGAAGGCTTCTCAAAAAAGACCACAGCGAAAATTGGGGCTCGCATTCGAGCGACGACGGGGATGAGAGACTTAGGGCGTCTTTCTTGACTTGGTACGCGATGCCCAAGGGTATAAAACACTCGTGCTTTTTACGCTTGGGGACCACTCTAATTATATAGGTCATATTCCGGCCGGGCCATTGCCGGCCGGGTTAGCATGGTGGGCATGTGCTCGCCTGCTAACCCAAAGGTCGCGGATTCGAGTAGGGCATGGATGTTTGTAATGTAAAAAAGATAAATGTATGAGAGAGCCTTATGGCCCTAATTTCGCCTTAAAATAAAATATATATTCTCCCCGAAATATTTACTCACACAAGATTCGTTGCCTATGTTGACTACTACTATTGACTATACTATACTATAGACAATTTCGTTCAAGGTGTAATTTTATTTTTTGTTTTGAAAAACCCCCCAAAAAATGAAATCAATTAAAAACTATAACAATTGTACCAATTTTGCCTTTTGGGCGGGATAAATAAATTCTTCACGTAGGTGCAGTGCAGTTGGCAACAAAGAATCAGCATTAGGTCCACAGAAATTATATTATTGTTACGACCATAGAGCTAACTCTAGTTAGTTAGCTCTATGGTTACAAAAATGTAGGTAAGTATATATTTCTATTACCTAATTCTATATTGATATAAATTAATCTCTTTAATCTCTATAGGTATAGATTAGCACTTCCACAAACCTGGGCCTCGTATTGCCATTAGTATTATTATCATTACATCTATCTACCACTTTAGTATTTGTTTAGTAGTCTCTTTTTCTAGGTCGAGAATAATTGGTCATCATTCAAACCAAGTAGGTTTTGTTAGTATGTCCATGGATTGACAGCTAATTCAGTGGTGTTGCATGATATTCAGTCCTTCGTGCCTGTTCCGGTTGAGGTCGGCGCGCACTAGTCCTCGTAGCTATTTCTAAGCGTTTTCTCGGAACGAGGCACCAAAATTGCACGACAGGGGGCATTTTCACAATATTGTCAACCAGGTTTTTCACGTTTTATTTGGGATTTGAATGTTCCAGAAGCAATATAAGTAGGAATTGAATCGGAAAACTTGTACGGGATGGCCGGCTTGGTATTGTTATGGATTACTGGTTACTAGCCTAATGGTATTTCAGGCTACATGTACTCAGCGGAATAGCTTGATAAGCGAACATTATAACTGCGGTTCTCTAAAAACCAAATTAGTTCAGCAATTTTAAAAGCTGTGAAGTAGTTGTTTTCTGTGAGGAGAACTTTGAAAACACGAGCGGGTTAAGCAATTCTGCTTTGACATATAAATTATTTTGAATACACACATGATTTACATACGTTATAAAATAGTGTGTGTATCTGAGTAATGCTTGGCCCGGAGCTCCCCGAAACGCGCAACCTTCGTTGAAGAGGAGTCGAATGTTTCTGATATTCCTCTAAGTAGTTTTATACACAATTATTCAGATTAAGAGTGGTCAAGTATCCCAGTATCAACGCATAAAAGATGTATAGGGAAGATTTAATCAATCTTGTAGCTGGTTACTGGGGACTGGGAAAAATAAGTAGCGTCTGCTTTGCATAGCCGATTAGAAAAAATTCCACGAAGAAAAGCTCGAAAGGCGAATCCTGTGGAATTTGTTGAACCTTGGTATGGTATGGTATTTCAGCCTACATTTACTCACGGATGTGTTAATTCATTATTTATTTAATTCATAATTTAATTTAATTCATTCCTTAATTATTTAGAAATCTAGCGCCCTCTAGTTATGAATTACGCTGCTGCCTATACAATGTGCTTACCTGAATCGTGTGTGCACGAAATGTTTCACTTTCAAAAATAAAATTTGTTTAAAAATTCATGTGGATGTTTCTCTCGTTTGAGAAGCCAAGGGTTCTCCTGACGTCTTTGGGGAAGAGACGCCGGCGCTTTAATAAAATCGCTCCGGCGGCGGGCGCCGCCACCCACTCCGACCCGGCCGCATAGTTTCAGCGAGAGGCGGAAAGCGACGGGAGGCTGAGTGGAGAGGCGGGAGGACAAGTGTGAGGCGGCCCTTACCTCTATGCGCAGCAGGCCCAAATATTTTGACCGAATTCCTTCCCAGTGGTACGCCTCGCGAACGCTCAGTCTACGTGTCCCTCAAAATGAGAAGGGGCCTCATCCAAAAATGACTTGACACACTTCAGGGTATGACGTGGTCTGCTACATCGTCCCTCTTGGTGAATAGGGTGAGGAAGGAGTCTTAGGTTTCAGCAAAGTCTCGGAAGGTGCGATCTAAGTGTGATTCAATTCACACGGTAAATGAAAGTTTGAAAAAACAACTGACCAATACCTACGCCTAGGATGCAAATAAAGGCCATCCAACTTCTACAACTGAACTACGACTTCGAAGAGGACTTCATTTTATCAAAGAATTTTTGACGTGAACATTTACAACGTACGCTACTAGAGCGTGACAAGTGACAACCGATAGCCAAATTATTTTATGCTTAGGCGCTTGAACATAAATATGTCAAATACGATTCATATTTATAATTCTAACCAACAGTTGCGCTACGCTGGGTGTGTCGTAAGAACGTGAATTCTGATTAGTTAATTCCATTGCTGGCACAGTATACTGCCTCTGCTGGGAGCATATTACAAGGCCTCTTCACTATGTCGTATTCTGAATCTGAATTTCAATACTTGAGAATTTTGTGCACTGGTTTAACTCGCCTACTGCGCGCAGGTGATACTGGATTTCCTTGAGGAAACCATGACGCTTATTTTACATGATTTTAGAATAGTTTAGACGAATTTTCTATTGCTCGCTCTAATAAATCT
>LYUA01000400.1:112222-137420 GCA_002093875.1 Calopteryx splendens
AATAGCATCCCCCCCTCCCACCCACTATCCTTACGGAACCTCAAATCCTTAATTATCTCAAGGGATACCAGCTGCAATCAAAATCCCTCTGTCGCGCCTCGAATATTCTAATCAAGATCTCCGATACAAAAACGCCCGATTAAAACGTCTCGCCCCCGAGCTATAATTGAATTGCCGCAGTGGCCTGAGAGATTCCCCCGCGGGCATGTTTAGTCAAACTGTTCCAGGCTTCATTTGTGACGTAATTATTAGTAAAAGTGAACTACTGTCGAAACGAACGATAACGTCATTCGCCGACTGCTCGCATGTTTCCCCACGATCATTTTTGTGGTCTTCAAATGCCTACGAAACATTTCACTCTCCAAAATAGAACGCTCTCTCTCGGGTGAAATTAATGAATGGCCTCCTCCGTTGGATGCATTTAGCCAATCAGTGTTTTGAGTCTTAATTAGATAGCGAACGTACTGACGCGGTAGGTAGAATAGTCCGGCGAACAACCTGCTCGCCGGTTAACCCGAAGACCGGAGGTTTGAATACCGCTACCATAATGAACGCTGTGTACCTATTGGTTTTCCTTTTGTGAATTGATGTCAGCCACAAGTGCAGTTCTAAAACTTAATTACTATTAAATGGTATTTGGACGACGATAATTAGACTAACTTCATCATCTTGACCGATAGCCACATTTTAGAGAATCAGTTTGCAATGAATACATTTCAAGCAGTTCAGTTAGGGTTCAATAAAAGCATTTTGATTATTAATGTTATTAAAATTTAAAACTTATACGGTTACATATAGTCCGATACCGTTGCCTGTATCTTCAACAACAGTGCTAAACCTGAAGGTCTGAATAATAGGTTGGAGCTCACCTTGTGGCGTTCAAATATTCAGCATATCAAATGGGACCAGTCTTTCCCTGTAGCATCTGCGCAGGAAGTTTTCGCTACCTGATAATGAGGCAGCTTGATATGGGCGGGTAAAGGTGTCATCAGGATTTATATCCATGAATCTTATCAGTTAGAAGTCAAATGCCGATATATTCAGGCAGTAAAGATTTATTTACTAGATTTGAATTTGGGAGTATTTCCCATATTAATTAAAGGTATAGGTGGAGATATGGTAAAATGATTACCTTTCATAAGGAGGCCGTACATTCTAAAATAAAGAGTAATAGAATATTCATTTGAATCGTGATAAGACTAATTTTAGAAATGAAGCAAGCGCTGTTTTGTGCAGTTCTGCTGGATGAGGAAGTGTAGAAGACAAGGAAAAAGTGACAAATTTTTGTCAGTGAATGTGATAGAAATAAGAGCTGATTGCACGAAGCATTTTTTTCATGGGGGGCATTATTGTTAGTGAACATTAGCAGAATAAACGAATGATATAATCTTCGAAATTCTTCTGCTTTGAGGAATAAATCCAATTAAAGATGCATGAAGGAGAATTAATCTCCCGAGATAATTTAGTCTACTTCTCACGCAGCCAAGCGGGATTAATTGTGAGCATTAGAAGTCAAAAAGACTTTACATAAAATACCATCTTCAACAATTTTAACATGAGAGACAAAGTTTGAATACTGACGTCATTAATGTTGACTCTGAGGAAGGAAAACTTCATATCAGTCAACAGAAGGAATCAAAATATTACCATAATGTTGCTGAATACGATGAAAATACAAGGAATGTTTAGAAAATGATGGTAAGCTTACCATCTCGAATAAAAATTTACCATTTAAAGTATGCTTCACGTGCTATGATTTCTCTAGAAATGTTATCCATGGTTAAAAAAATATATTCCACCGCAGTCCAAACTAACGTTCAGCCTTCTACAAATCAAGACATTATCTTCAGAAATACATTCACCGCAGTAATATTTATAGTACCACCGCAGTATCCATCTATAGTTCAGCATGGTATCCATATTCACGACTTAATTAAAATTGATAATTAACTTAGCTCCTCCAATTACTTATATCTCGTTCATATGAAGTGTGAATTAGAATTAATATGAAGGCTTTACCTATTACATAACGAGTAAGAAGAACTTCCGTGTTCGTGACTTATCTTTTGTCAAAGCTAGTTTCACTCTCAATGGCAAATTTTCCATCAATACTTTTTATTCCAGAGGACCTTCAGATAATATTCACACGCGCTACTCAGAAACCCACCAAGGATACGAACTAGTCACTAGAAAATACGCACCGGTGGACGGAAGAGTGTGTGAGAGAGACTCGTGCTACTGTGGGCTGGATACTGAAATGCAACATTGGATCATATAGTTTGGAGTTTTTTTTAGTATAAAATATTAGATTCCACCGTTGTATGCCTTTTCACTTTCTTCTGCGAGCTTTCATATGCCACTGAACCCATTTTCTCAAGAGAGTTTTGGAATTAACTGCTTCAGCTCCCTCTGATGCTTTCAAATGTGCGCCAATGGCGCGTGGTGATAACATTTATGGAAAAAATAAAAGAGGCATATCGGAAGAGGAATATTCGGATTCACACGAATCGAAGAAAACGTATGAAACGATGAATCAATGTGGCAGAGGCGAAAGAAATATAGAGGGGCAAAGCAGTGTGGGTAAAATTAGTAAAAGGGAATAGGTAAGTGCTTGAAATAACTTAAAATGAGACTTTTTTTTTACTATTCTTACTGTGAAAGGGCAGAGTGTGAAGGATATAAATGCATTTTTGTTGATGGCACCAATTATTACGCGTATATTTTTGCATATAATAATTATTACGCGTATATTTTTGCATATAATTTTGCATCACTTGCATCTGAAGAAAAACATTTTGATAACAAATTAATGCAACTTTTCCAGCCACCATCATTCTCCCCCTAAAGCGAAATGATACATTTCTATGTTCACATCGGAGTTAACGACTGTGATTTACATGAAAGGTTAACCTTTTGCATGATCGTGAATTTAAAAGCATGTATGAAACATGTTCAGCAGCATGCCACGCTTTCTCGCATTCGGAAGATAAACATTTTCACGTAGAAAACTTCATAAAAGTAATGTGAAATGTAAATTTAACTATAGTTGTAAATTTTCCTTTTACATTATTGTTTATAATTATCAGCATTCTTTGTGCTCTTTCTGAGTAACAAAGGACCTGAAACTTTCATTGCGTGCGAAAATTAGAATTAACCGGCCTGGAACAATAATAGCACCTTATCTTCTAGCTTCTCTCCAAAGAATCGTATAGTAACACTCGCGTGATTATTTCAAATTCCTTCATAAAGCAAAAGGGACGCATTTTAAGTGGTAACTTTGACGAAGTAATTGTAATTGTCCACGAAAGGCATAAAGTTGATTAATTTTATTTTTAATACATATAAAAAAATACCCTCATAAAACTGGTTTCGAACTGAATGCGCCCAAACAAGGGGAACATTTCAACAATTATCGTGTTCTCTCTCTGTATGAAAATTTCTTTCAGGGATTAGGTTAAAAAGCACGTGTTGGTACCACCAAGCAAGATTGGTCCAAATAAGCCTAACGAAGGTTTTCCTAGATTTGGAAGAAAGCCTAAATAAAAGCCACAGTTTGGGGCGATAATCAGGTGTTTTCATGTTAATTTTGTGTAAATATGTTATTAAGAATACTCGTCGTTAATTATTCTCATGGTCGTTATTTTTAACTAGGAAGAATTTAAAAAATATATGTACGTTGACCAAAAGAGAAGAACACAGAATAACTTGAGACAATATGGGAGTATGACAATAAAAGGATAACACTGATCACAGTAGCAAAAGGAGCTCTGATGAATGAAATAAAGGCCAAATGAAGTAGTAGAAAGTATGATATTACTTTTGCTCTAGATAAATTTAGAAATCACTTCGTTCTTTAACATATTACCGTACAAGGACGGCAAACCACCTGAAAATTCTGGAAATTATCAAACATGACTCTTTGGACTTGGATTGCTACCATGCAGTGAAGCTAATAACGCGATGGTATTCTATTATAAATATCTTTGACTTAATGAGTACCAAATATAAATTGGTTATTGATTACTAAAAGTAATAAGCAAGTTTATTAGGTTACTACTTAAAGACATCACTTAAATTAGTGACAGATACGCGGGGAGAAAATTTATAAAATACGATCATTATGATGAAATATAGTGATACTAAACTCACCGTAGCAAAGAAAGTTTCCAATTTTTGGTGAGAAAGAAATTTTTACCTAGTAAAAAAATCATCTATCAAATGATGTATTGATATTGATGATAGAAGATATTCATAAATAGCACCTTATTTAATGATAAAAATAATTGATGCAACAGTCGCATAAAAATAATCAACGAATCGCTATATAATTCACCAGATAACACAAATGATAAAATACTTAAATAATGCGCCATTTTCCCCTTCTCGACGAGAAATTCGAAAGTATCTATTTTCCATGGTTACGCGATAAGACGTTGGTATGCATTAAAAAAATTAAATTAATATATTGAATAGTTTTTATAAAACTCATTTTTTTATAAAACTGAGTATTTCATTCATATTTTTAATAATGCTTTTTTAAATGAATATATCAGCTCATGTCCATACGATACCATATTAATCATATCTGTCCTTTTAAAAAAAAGAATTGCAAGAAAAACAGCGTGGAAAGCGAAGTTAATAAAGCTTTCAATGCCTAAAACTCTCAAAATAGATGATTTGGTGAAACGTTCAGAACACCTAAGGTTATTCGACATGCGGGCAGAATAACCTTAATGTGTTTTCGGAAAGTAGATGCCCGCTTCGACGAGCGCATTTGGCAGAAAAGCAAACGACCCGCGGAAAAATAAGTTCCCAGAACCAGACAAAATCGAGGGAGGAGTTCGGGTGAAGGAACATTCGTATTCATATATTCTAGGAGAAGAAAAAAAGTGGAAGATTTGATGAATCAGTTCGAGAAGAGTTTTATAGGTGTGAAACTCAGTTTGACTTCAGTGTTCAACGATTGCTCTTTGGGGCTCATTAGATCAATGAGCACCATTGGCCATGGAAAAAATATATAAATTTGTTATAGAAGTCGTTTGACGCAATAAAAATACAAACAATAGTGCAAAAAATAATGAAAGAAAATTATACCTAAACACAGAAACAATAACTGGTAACTGGTTTTTGAAGCGACAGAGTAGTGAGCCTAGAAAAGAGAAGACATTGGGCAACTTAAATTGAGGAGTAGGGTTAGGCCTTTGTACAATCCCATCTAAATATTACAAGACTTGATACTTTCTGGTTACTAAGAGCTCTCGGGAAACCGAATGATGGTTCAGGGAAAAGAATGGACCTTCCTTATTACTGAGTAAATGTGTGCATTTAAGGCTTATTTAGGGGTGTTCTGTACCGCCACGTAACAATAAACCTTTGGACTGCTGTCTAAGATGATGTGATGAAAGAAGTAAAAGAAAATACACAAGCCAATATATTACACGAGTCCCTTGGTTAAGGGTTAAATGGATGAAGGGACCTTATGGTATTCATTTCCCCGAATAAAGACGTTTATCTATCTATCTTGTGGACTTAAAAAAATACTTTATAGCAAACCATGCCTTAATCGAGTGATTTTCATTACTGATGATAATGATTAGAGTTCATAACAATTGTATCCTATGGCTGGAGAAGTTAATTACATTTATAATGGAGTAGATAATAGGTTTACCATATTGCTAGATAACTCTCTTATCTAAGAAAATCCCCTCTAGAAAATAATTTTTATTGACTTAGTCACAAATATTTTATATTGCGGTAAAGTAGATCTATAGATAGGCGTTCATTAAAAACATCCATATCTTTTATCTTTATTTTTTTCTTAATTTATTACGCATGTCATCTTTCAACACAAATGCACTCACTATATTGGTATAAATATTCTACCTCTTTATAATAAGCCGTGGCACGTTCTACCATAACACATAAATTTGACTTAATTTCTGATGTGGAAATACCCCCTGCCACACTCTAGAGGTGGCTCACAGGGATAATAACATGTAGAAGTAGATCTACAACTATAATACAGAAAGATCGTGCCGTTTAACCAGCAATTGCATAACCGAATCACATCTTCCTAGAATAAATATTTTATAATGTGCATAGTGTAAAAAAACCAAATGGTTATTTATTGAATTCAGTAATTTTATTATGCATACAATATGTTTTGTGCATAAAAGAGATCTAAAGACAATGTTATCGACAGGTATGTATCGAAAATGGTTGAAAAAGATGGAATAATGTTAAAAGCATAAAATAATGTATTTGTGTTTAGTATTTCTACCCTTGACATTAACCATTTCCTCCCTTCCCCCCTCCTGCCCTCCCACCAACCGCTCTCACCAAACCAACCCCCTCTTCTTGGCCCCCCCCCACGGGATCGCTCTCGTTTGCCTCTAGAGTCCGAAAAAGAAGATATAGTCTTCTAAGAATCGAGTTTACATTTCAAATTACCTATTTCCCTTTCTCCTAGTAAAAGCCATTTTGACGTGAAATTCACATAAAACAAATATCGTTAACTAAAATTCTGAAGAAAATTAAACGCACGAGCGTATGAATGCCTTTGAAGGTGAGAAATTAAATAAGTGGGATGGCCTGCCAGGCTGACATCCGCTCAAACCAGATCATGCCAGTGTTGTTAGGGCAGAGGATGAGGCTCCGTGTCCAGCCGCCTCCAGAAGTGTGCCACTCTGTGCCGACCGCCCGCCCTTAACTAGGTGGGGGTCTGAAGAGGCTGCCGACGCCCGGGTGACCCCGCCGATGAAATGGGGGAGTTTGAGGAAGGAAGGGGAGATGCTCACCAAGGCTTCAGCCGATCTAAATCTCTACGTTAAAATGTCTGGCCAACTTAGCGCGCGACACCGAAGTCATCCTTAACATCATTTGTTAGTGGTATGCCTCGCTTCATTCTGATATATTTATCTTTTAAGATGTGCATACAATGTCATTAGTTCTGTATGCTTATAAAGTACTTAATATAACTTAATAATCTACCGACATCATTGATGATCTCTTGTTTAACGGCATCTTTCGGACCGGCTATCATGCCTGATCATCATCATACCTTTTTAAGTGGACTTCGTCTCTTTCTCGCTGTATTTCATTTCTCTCTTCATTTCTGGGTGCCCTTCCGAAAGGCTCATTCTATTCCGCTCTTTTCTCCGATTACCAAACATTCTCCCTTCTATTAGGACATTTTATATATCGCTGCCTCTCAGTATCTCCTCCGCCCACTTTTTCTGCCTTCTTCGGATTTCACAAACAGCTACTTCCTCTCTTCTCTCGCTATATTTACAACTTCGTCGTTGGTCTTCATCTCCTTCGAACTCACTAGGAAGCTGCCCTATGTAAAAATTTTACCGATTCAGAAATAATTATCTACAGGTTGACTATGGCGTCGAGTGCTCAACGTTGACCGTAGTTGGTAACTTTTGCAGCATTAAGTCGGTCATCGTGGATGTAACTCGAGGGAAAAGTTTTGAAATAAAATCTTATATAATTTTTTTAAAACATCTGTTCGCGGATCAAGAAATGTGTGTTTCACCTTGTAAATAAATTTTACTGACACATTATTCTGGAAATTCTGAAAAGTAAATAGGAAAAATATGTAGTATTGCGCAGATTGACATTGATTTTTAACAAGCGGTTAGAAACCGAAGTCCTGCTCAGACGCCGCGTTGCAAAAATGATATTTATTTTGCACTATATTACACACCCTTAATTAACCGTCTTTAGTTTTTTGCTGCCATTAATTTGACGATTGGTAATCGCCAACAAAAAGTATAATTTCTTTGCATGAATTTGCACTCAAAGGCTGTTGGCGATTTAATAAAATGCCACATTAAAATTTTTATAGGAACATAAACGTGATCGCCACTATTACACGATGTATGACCGAGAGACTCAATAACTCACCGGACGATGCGGTGCAGTGAAAAATAACATCCATGGATAATCATCATCCTAAAATACGGAAACTCATTTTCTGCAGTAAATTGACTTAACCTATATTATAACTTTATCTTATATCGTATCTTAAAAAGCAATTCCGATTGTTAACTTTTTAAATGTGGTTTACCACATAATATTTTGTAGAAAAAAATCATGATTATGGTTTATTTGAATAGTTGTTGAAACAAACTAAATACGTAGGTAATATGATGCCAGTATTTTCCTCTAGGCAAATACTAACTAGGTATATTTATCATGAATACTACTCATGGAAAAGAAGGGCGATTAATAAAAAAATCCATTTAATGATAAAATAGGACTAAAACTTAAACAATCAATACTTTTTACTTTTAGGAAAAGGACGCATATTGATGTCATTGCTTTACTTGAATGTTGTTTTTAATTCGGACTCCTGAAAATTGATGAATAGGTGTCAAATCGCTTCACACATCTCGCCCATGAACGATGTCACCGCAAGAATTAATGGGAATTGGTTTGCTTAACTTACGTTTTTGCCTGATTTAAAAGAAAATAGCAATTCGATGGTTTTTCATGCTCAACTGTGTGGAAGCTCATGCTCATAAAATGAGGAACACTGTATTCGTCCAATGAAATGCCTCAATAAAACTTCAGTTGATGAATGCCTACATTGTTCCTCATTTCACGAAAGTTGTAATACTTATTTCAATAATACCTCATGATTGTCTTTTAATATGTGTAACTACTACTGCAGTCACCGGCGGGTTCCCGGTAAAAACGCCCCTGTCAATACCAAGAGTTCGTTTACTAGGGCTTCAAGTCAATGAAAAGTCCTTATAATTTTGCAATTTAATAAAAGTATCGAAATTTGAAAATAATTTTTTCCAAGACTTAGTTGTGCATTTTTCATTTAGTATACAATTGACTAATTAGTTAATTTTTTCAATAATTAATAACAAGAACACTTGCTTGTTTACTTTAAACGTAGAAAAAAACATTTTTCATACAAACGTTTTCAGAAAAAAGAGTTTTTATGGACTATTAAAGAAGATATGAGGAGGAGTAGAGAAACGGGGCCAATACGTTTGGAGTAATCAAGCAAGTACTGTTGTTATTATTTATTGACAAAATAAACTACTTTGTAATGCTCCACACTTTATTGTACAACTTTTATTTCAACGTACCGGTTACGTCATTTTCAAGAGAGTTTTATTGACAATTTTCACCGGTGTATGCTTTATGCATCCTTGCTGGTTACATAATAGGGAAAAGAGTAAGAGGGTAGAATAAATTAGGAGGGGACAAGCATTCATAGAGTGGAAAACAGCGGATAGAAAGAGCAAGGTCAAGTTCGTAGACGGAGAGGAGAGGATGGATGGAAAAGAAAGGTTCGAAAAATTCGAAGAAACTAAGTCAAACCAAATATTTTTGAATATGCTATCGAAATTTTCTGAAAATATATTTGGCAAAGAAAGAATTCCTGTCACAATTTCCTTCCAATCTGGCCTCGAATATTAGAAAGTGGTTTATTTTTTCAATATGTAAAAGTTCTACAAAGTGGATTCGCTTACCATACCTTAATTGCTACTGAATGAACTTACCAGTATCTTAATTGTTAATGAATAGCGTAATAGTAAGAAATGAAAACCCTAGCAATTGACGATTGGCCCTCCGCTGCTGCCGGGAAACGCTGCGTTTCACCCTGTCTCATCCTTTACCCATCCAGGAAATATATATAACCCACTGGAAATTCGGTTCCGCTACCCTCTTCTTCCCCCATTCCTTCCCTCCCCCTTCACCGAGGTTTATCCCACAGTAACGGCTTCGGCTTGGTCCACCCTTGTCTCTCTCCCACATCCACCTGACCAACCTACGAGTTGTAAACCTCGTAAATGCCTCTCCCTGATCTCCACCCACTATGCTTTAATCTTTGTACGAACGTAAGAAAGCTCACTTTCAAGGTGTAGTACACCGAAACCAGTAGTAATAAAAAGGTTTTACTAAGTGGTAAATTGCAAGTGTTTTCAATTCTGACTATTATGGAAGGTTTCCAATACATCACACCTAAATCTGTAATGAGAATAGCTTGATGGTATTTGATGTGCTACATGAGCTTCACGATCACACAGTAAATCACTAACTGTGGTAATTAATTATTTCTAGGTTCTTTTCTGTTTTCTCAGTTTTATTTCTAGGTTTCAGTGAGCATGTTTTTATAACACAATAATGAGCCCATTCCTGCAACTGTGTTCACACTTCCTTTGCATTTTTCTACCTTTTGTGAATCTCTCTCTCACGAAAAGTGGCAAGAAAAGCAGCCTGTCTCGAGCCCATCGCTCTCTCGAATAAAACACCTCTTGGACCAGTGCGAAAAGAGGCAGGTAGGAAGGCGTTCTTTCGCACACGTGGATCTCATTATGAGCGATATGAGGACTTCGAAGCACGGATGTCAACCGAGACGATATCTTTATTCGATTCAGTTACTACTTCGGAACGGAAGGAAATCTTTTATGCTTGATTTCGCTCCGAAATAAAAACCAAATATTTATTTCTTCGTTTGTGTCTCATTTCGTTTCTGCAATGGAATACTGTTGAATTCTATCCGTTTCGTTCGCCATTTCGTTTTGATGCGAAAACAGTCCGCATCCTCCTTCTCCAGTTTTTTTTCTGATTCTTTCGAAACGGAAACTTAAATAAGGGACCGAAAACAGCGGTTTTTGTTTACAGATCGGTTTCAGTTTTCAATCGCGCTTCATAGGCCTAAATTAGAGGGAAAAGACTTTGTCCGTCATACCCAACTTTTGATATGTCCGGGAAGAGTTAAGAACGCAACGGTCACGGGAGTGAGAATGGACATGGACTTCTCTCCACAATTTTTATTTCCCAAAAAATAGATGTTGATTTTTTATAAATATCAACAATGAATAAAGGTATGTACACAGTATGTGGCACTAAACACAAAAGGTAGTGCCTCTTAATTTAATTTCGAAAAAATGGGAATAAATATTTCATGAAACAATTTGATGTAAAAAGAATTCTCGAATGCAGTCACTGATTTATAAGTCTGGATGCCACGACCCATATATTCATAGCCACGAATTCGCGATACAGTAAGTATATTTTTTATGCTAGTTAACATATTTATTTTAATGTGAAACTAAGTTTCGTTATTTATAATTCACATTTGATATACTTCCTGCAAGTGGGAATATGGTTCCTGCAAATGGTTCATATTCTTGTTTGCGATAACCATGTCTCACTATAAGCAGAGCTTAACTAATGAGGCAAATTCGGAGGATCGGTAGTTTACTTAAGATCAAAACTACATATATAAGAAATATGAAGGAATGGTAAGAATAGGTTTCTAAAAGTGAGTAATGGAATACTCCGAGCAGAGAAATATGAAGCAATGGAGAGGGAGATAGGACAGAACATGATAGAGTTTGGAAACCTACCAGAACCAAATCCTCATATAGATAACCCAAGGTGATCATGAGGTGTAGAATGTTCTAACAACTGTTGTATACCAATTTTTCTTATTCATGTTAATAGTTAATTGTTAATTTGTTCAATTCATGTTAATAGTTAATAGTATTATTTTAGACAGTACAACTCTGTATGGGATATGCAATGGAAACATTTTTATGAAAAATACCACTCCTTATCTAATTTTATCCTTTTATGACCCGCTAGTAAGGATCATTGATCAAAATAAATTTGCATTTTTACATAAAGGGAGCGGCTATCTTGGGCGATAACAAAAATATATGCTTATTAAAAATAGAGAAATCCTCGCAGAAATTGAATTGCATGCAATTATAAGTTACATGTGCCTTATGATACTCGATGGAAGCGATCTAGTTACGAAGCATATCTATGGCGAAAAGAAAACTCTTTTGACTGCAGTGGGGCCATTGTATTTTGATGATTGGCTCTGTTGTTTCTCAATGAAAAAAATAACTCAAACTTTTGGTCAAGCACTTCAAGTATTTCCATCAATACCCATTACTATCACACATTTCATACAATTAAGCACTATGGATAGTATAATATAACCTTCAGTACTGAGTATTTCGTGATTTATTCCATTGTAGAGTAAAACTTCTTCTTCGGAATAGAAATCCACTCAAAAGAGGTTATTCAATATAAGGGATAGGGTTTTCTGTGTCAGGAATCGAATTTCTATTCGCTTTTCTAATTTTATTTCCATCATATTACGTGAGACTCCCCCATCAAAGTCATATTTGATGCGGTATTTCCATCGGCATATCTAGTTCGGTCTCATAATAAAACTGGAATTTGGAATAAAAGTATAGAGCGCAACTCCGTGCATCTAATATCGATCTCTTTTAATTAATTTTCGTTCCTCTATTGCCCACATCACTTTGGAAGTACCATAATCCAGGTGGCCCGGGGAAATTTTCCATTTAGTTCTCTGATCGGTGAGAAATCTAAATTATTGTGTTGGTAATGCACAAATTTTTAATAGGCAAATCTTAAAGATGGAAGAAAAATGTAAAACGGACTTGAGTTAAAATGAATGAAAGAACCAATTACTTATTGTGTCCTTCCACATTGACTAAATATGCAGATCTGTAATAAAAATGCTTCAAAATAGCAAACAGTGGAAAATAATCTCAAAATAACCAGTAATCATGACGCCAAATTAAATATTTCTGAACCAAATATCACTTTTTTCCCGTAAAATATCCTATGATGCTTCTTTCGGAGGGATAAGCTAAAAAAGCGAGAATTTGAGGGACCCAAAACAATAGCTATGTAATTTTAATGAATATTACATACTGTTCCTATCTGAGCGCCTGGGTGTTGTGTTGGTAGCCTTTAAAAAGAAATCTTGAAACATTCCGGGGAGCGGTGAAGGCAGGCACGTTTGAGGAGCGCATTAGTATTTTCTAATATTGATAATGAAGATTGGAAACACATATCAAGCCCCGGGAAAATTTTTTAACGAGAACTCAAGAGCTCAATACTAATTATTTTGTGGATTCACCTAATTAGTGACAAATATTCAACATTCTAACGCATTTCGGCACGGTAGGGTAACTTTTGATTAAGCTAAATTTAGCCCGATTTACTAACATCCGAAGGCTTTCCCGCTCCGAAGGGGTTTGGAAACTCGAAAAAAAAATTAAAAGCGACTCACTTTATTTTCCATATAGGTACGCTAACTATATCCCTTGAGAAAAAAATATTTTCTAAGTAATAATTTTAGTAGCTCATATTCTCAACCTTTTTGATACAGGAATTCATGTCTGCTGTTAAAATACTTCTGTGAAAGATACTTATATTTACACAAGGGTGCAATATGGGGAGGCATATTTCTATGGAATGGCATCTTATATGCGTGGAATACTGGGAAACGATATCACTTGATATCAAATTAATAAATTCTTTATGAAGTCGTATTTATAATCACGGTATTGGTTTGATACATCATTACTCCTAAAAAGTGCTAAATGTTTTAGGATTAAAGCCGCAAATTCAGGAATTTCCCATGAGTTCGGTATCATTTTGTAGACACGAAAGATCATCGTTTTCCATTTTCAGTCATAATTTAGTATTTGACAATAGCTAATTTACTTTTCTGTTATACAATTTAAACACTCAGCTGGATGTTTGCACATGTTAATTAGGGAATAATGGATACAAAATGTATTAAAGTCCCATTTTCTGCTAGGTTTAATTTCAAATCCTGGGCATTAAATTAATTATCCCCGTTCATTACACAAAGCATTGACAGGAATTTTATTCAAGTATTCATATTTAAATTAAAGGAATTTATATTAGTTTCTATTAAGTTTCAGATAAAATCGTAATAAATTTACATAGCATTATCTTTATTTTTATTAATTACATTATTTACAATCATAAAAAAGTACATGAAGGAAAAGCTGAAACTCTTTAAACGTTAAAGCACGGCCTCATCATCACTAATCATCAATCCTATGATTGGTTTGAGTCAACAGCTCTCTACTCAGTTCTCCGATAGGATAACCTCTTGGTGCCTACATATTTATTCTTTGATATTTGATCATCATTGTTCCATGAAAATGATCCAGGGTGTGCACTTCTTCCTGTTTTCTCAACAACCGTCTTCATCAGGTTCTTACAAAATGTGTCCGGTAATTTTATCCTTTCCTCGTTTCAGAGCTTTCATTAGACTTCTCTCTTCGTCTACTCTTCGCAGAACCTCTTTGTAATTAATTCGATTCGTCCACTTGATCTTCATCATTCTCCTGTAGTATCACATTTCCAATGATTCCAATCATCTATGCCTCCCTGTCAAATAAAACCATGCTCCTGATATTTGTTGCAATAAGGTGCTTTCTTCAATGCTGATTTTAGATTTAACTATAGCCACCTTATATTTATGCTGGCCACTCTCTTATCACTAGAATAAATTGCTGTATGCCTCAGTAGAAGAAGCATTTTATTCCTTCTTCTTCGATCTGGAAAAGAACTTCGAAATTATCGAAGTTCTTTTCCAGATCTAAAGATTCATTGAACGTCTACCGGTTCTTTTCTATTTTATTTTATAATAAGTAACTTGTGGAACAAAATAGATTCTCGTACACCCATACTTTTCCTAAAATCAAATTGGTCCAGATCACGGAGCTCCTTTGCTTTACATGCTCCTTCTTCAGATAGATGATTCGTTTCAATATATTCCATAAATCTGCCTTCAGGCTTATGGATTGAAAGTTTTGCACATTAATCTGTCCTTTTTTTTGAGAATAGGTACAGCTATGCTCTTCTGGAAGTCTAATAGTATGACTGTAGATTTGATTAATATTACTATTAAAAATAAAAACTAAGTCTCAGGCATTCTTCAAATGATCTAAATAGCAGTATTTTTTTAGAAAAAAAATATTTTTTTCAAGTTGCTTTACGTTCAAGAATTTACGCCAATTAATACACCAGGATAATTATTGAATTTTTTCGTCTTCAAAATTAAGGGTGAATATTTCAATTTCCTTACTAATCGTTAAACTAAAGCATATTCTCTACGTCATCGAAATTCTATTAATTTTCTGTATGGCAACAATTTTGTTTGCATAAGTAAATATTTTATGTCAGCTCTTCCCTCCTCTCAAAAGTATTGTAATTTGATTTTAAAACTAACATTTAGATCCAATACAAATATTAATCACCAATTGAGATTAATTTAACCAGAATATAAGGAAAAGCCATCCAGTTGAAATTCAATTTTTTTAAATAAATGAAATTCTAAGTTTTTGAAAATTAATTAGGTAATTCTCATATTATATTTACGAGATATCAATGCTTAAATTACTACATATTTTTTCATTTATAATTGATGTAAATGATTTTCACCAAACAAGGTTTAGACAAACAAATTTGAAACACAACTGATAAACACATCTCAATTTGAACTAATGACATAACTTTGATGAAATTTAAGCAGTAAATAAAAAACTATTGGAACGGGGAAGTTACTTCTAAAAATGTTAGTTTATCGAATAATTGTCTTTTTCTTTCCTCCAAAATTATTAATTTTGTAATCATTTAGCTAGCAGCCACTGAAAGGTTAGGAGAATGATAATTACAATTTTTATGTTATGGTACTAAGTTTTATAAATCGTCAATTATCAAATAACCTTTTTTTCAAGAAAAAATTGTTTGAGAAAGTAACCACCACATTAATTAACCCGGTTGGGTCGATTTGAATTTTGGGTTTTTTTAATTATACTATGAATTATTGAAGAAGATAGAGGAGAGATAAATTTTAGGCTTAGAGATAAAAAAAATTATTTCCCGAACCGTCTCTTTCGTTCGAAGCAAATTCCTACCCTTGTAAATAATTTGCGCTTTGGAATTGGTGCACTCAAGTTATAGTCTGTTCAAATAAAGAGTGTCTACGTATACAAAATAACGTGGGAAGAACAACTTTTGGTGTCACCATTAAGCAACTGCACGTCATAATTTATAATAAATAATATTTTTTTTCGAAGAAATAACTTTTTCAACACAAGATTCAATAAAGAATGCAAATAATTTACTGCGTCTTTAATTTAAATGTTACAAATTAAAATTTTATAAATTAATTAAAAAGAATTAAAATATAAATTTAATTCAACTCCTCCGAAACATTCATAACATGACACGCCTCTTTTGAAATTCTCAATTAAAAAGTACGACTCGAAGAATAACTACTTCGAGTCGAAGCAAGCATACTGTTCCTTTCAGAATATTGTAGTCAGCAATAAATACTGCATTGCATACACAAAGTTAACAATTTCATTTATAATTAGACCGCCTTTTACAGTTGGCCAATTATTTTAAAATAAAAACAAACTCTGCTTAAAAATAGTTTGATTAGAAAGTAGAAAGTGTTTATTCAATATTCATTCCGTTTCGGTGCAGGTTTATATAAGACAAAAACATTATTACTATAGAGGCATATATTCATACATTGATCATTACCTAATCTTTCCATCATTTTAGAAGCGTGGAATGGTCATGTTATATTACGTTTCATTTATCATGAGGTAAAATTATGATAAAAACCCTTATTACAAGTGAGGAGGGAACTGTGACTTTGAAGATGACGAAAACTTATTAATAATATGGCTTTATCTAACTAAAATTAACGAAAATGCAAATAAATATATTAAGTTACCAAACTAAATGAATTGATGTGGACATTTGTTGTTCACATTTTCGAAGCCGGTTGCTCCACGACAGGCGCTGGCATTTAATCTTCTACTTCGTCGATAAGGCTTTTTATCCAAACCGTTGTATCAGGGAAGGAATTCTACCAATGCTTTTGAATTCAATTGCCCTGAGGGTAACATATTTTTATCTCAGGTTGAGTCGTCAGAGAAGACACCCTCAGAGAAACCTTTCCATTCCTTCGTGAAATATGATTCAGCGTAACCTGGTCCTTCTGTATCCCTTCCAAGATCTCTCAAAGAAGCCACCTATCCCCCCTCGAGAGATAGAGAAAGATCATGACCCTTAAATCTGAGCTTTCAAATGCACTGAACAACCTTAAAGGATTTCCTTTTACGTCGATGGCATTGCAAGTTTTACCAAATTCCATCTCTAAGTAGCAATCTCATTATTGTTTCCGTGGACAAAATACATTTCTGTGATTGCATTTTCCTTGGATAATATTTACTTTAATTTTACCCCATAACTTATTATTTCCTTTAACGGTAGTGTACGATCTTCTCCCGTTCATTATAATCATGCAACCTTTGTTAGTAAACAAATTAACTTCCAGATGCTTGTTCAAAATTGCCTCCTTATTAACTCCGAATCTCAATCGTAAAATTTCCGTGAAATACCTTTGAAATTCTCTGAATCACGTTGAAATTTCTTTCTTGTGGAGTTTTATAGACACAATAACAACCTTGGGGGCGCGGAAAATCAGCATAGCTTCAACCGTATTACTTAACAAAGCTATTTTTTGTTACAGCCAATTACGCCGATACATTTGATTAGGATTTTAAAACCTATTTCCATCACTCTGATTAAGTTCCATGATCGTTAAATACCAATGCATATAATCTAGTAGTCGCTTGATAAGTAACTACTTATCATATAACTTTATCCCTGGAGGGATTTTAAAGTCAGACGTTTTCTTGGTGCTAAGTCTTGTGATGGCACTCATTGGGCTTGCCAACATTTAAAAAGGAATATTTTAAAATAATAACTCTTCTTACCCAAATTAAGGAGATAGAAAGTGAAGATGCATTTATAATTAAAAAGTGTCAAATTCTTCGGGAATTCAATAGTTACTATTCATTCCAAAACAGTTACTAACCTTTACTAAACAAGGTTTTACATGACACTCAAGTAAGGTAGGTAATTAAATAAGTAGGTTAAAGAATAATAAAAGAAAGAAGAGTTCAACCTATCTTGAAAGCATAAGGAAAAGAGAATATACTGAGGTAGGTAAAATATACGAGAAAAAAGTGTATTTAAAGTGTAAAGGGTATTTTAGAGTAATCATTTGCACAAGGATGAGTAGGATAGCTAAGAAAGCAATATATTAAATTAATTATCGACGATATACGATATAGAATGAGGGGCAGACGTCAGTGAAGAATGCAACCTAAAGATTTTCTTTCGCGTTAGCAGTGTAAGATTTGACGTGGGGTAATAACGATGAATTTCAGAATATACATTGGTGCTTTTGCTTTTTTACATTGAGGCAAGATGTTTAGTAGATATAATTCGCGAATCAAATAGAAAACGAGCCACACCATCATTAATAATAATAAAAGCCAGTAGAAGAATTCAGTAGCTAAAAGGAGATCAAAAAGGTGAATGAATATATTAATAGTATATGTAGAAGTATAAGTATCGTAAGTATGTAGAAGTGTAAGAATAAATCGTGAGTAAGAACAAGAACAAACTTGTCTTACTTACGATATAACACTGGTGGGATTACCAAGTCTTTGTTTCTTGTTACTGCCATTTCTATTGTTTCGTAAAACCTTGGTGTACTCGATTTTATGGCATCTTTCTGAATATCAAGGAATTAAATAACCCAATAACCATTTAGGTAGTCATTGCTCAAGATTAATAAATAACAACTATACTTGAAAATTTGATTACATCACCTTCACTTGTCTAGATGGAATTGCAATGCATTTAATCTTTATTCTCGATTTTATAATGTCATGACCTCTTACTGCAAGATTAAATTCAAAATAATGGGCTGCAAACACAATATAAGAAAACAAAACGGTGCCACAATTTGATAAATCAATTTTTGGTAGAACGATTGATGGTATGGACAAAGATTAGCAAAGAAAAAATATATCGATGAACTTACAAAAGATTAATCGTATAAAGAAAGAAGTGAGATATATTAAAAATGTATTTTAACTTATTTAAAACAAGCGAACAAAAGTTTATCAAACAAAAATTAAAAGCAAACAAAAATTAAAAAGTTCCTATCGAAACGACTAATTAAAATGTGGAAATGGGCAAACGAAATTTGGAAACTTATTTAAACCATAAAAAGTTTTGATGATAGTAATGGGAATACTTGACTTTAACCATGGAACTGAAAATAAAGGATGAGAAACCAATAGATTAACAAAAAAAATAGCTCAAGGACAATCGTAGTTCAAACGATATCGAAAACTTAAGTAGATCGTTGGATTTTGCAGCGAATTTATAATGATGCTAAGGCGGGTTCTAAGCGTGGAGCAACCAGAGCTACATCGTTCTTTAATCGCATTTCCACTAGAATAGTATTAAAACGGTGCAAAAAATAGTAGATGTAAAAAAAGTGACAGCGACAGGTCGTGGGAAAAGCTATAATAGAAGGAAGAATATTATGTAAGCGAGGAATAGGGAAAAATTCTAGCAGTCTAGTTGGATGCAATGGAGGGGGTTGAAAAATATGAGGAGCGGGAAAAAGCGTGGGGAAAAGGTGTCTTTTGGAGGAGTACAGGTCCAAGCCATTATGAGCAGTTTTCAGTAACCGTCTAAAACATCCATACAGACGGAGATCTATGTATCGTATTTATCTTAATATCTCGTATGATAGTTCTTTATTTCAAGACAACTGTGGCATTCGTGCTCTATAAGAAATCGTATTCGAAGCTCTTAAAGAGGCATTTTGCCGATTTTATAATTAATAGCTACCTACTGATTCTGTCATATCATAAATATTCAAATAAATATTTATTCGTGTTCAATCACGAGCCTATCATTCCAAACATTCTTATTTTTGGAAGTGAGCAATGAGTGGAGTGGATTAGGAGTGAGCATGCACACATGTCGATTTAGGATCATAAGCTCTTGACCAATTGGGCATGAAAAATTATCATTTCTCCCACCAGTACAATACCCAGGACGCAAAAGCATATTCAAATCGTCAACATTATTGTCCAAAAGGACGAGCAGACGGCAAGGGAGTTGGGCGGGGGAAGGAAGTCGTTTGTATACGTCATCATCAGAAAAAAATGTTTAATATCCTCTTATTTTAGTGTTTATTTTTAAAAATCAAAACGGAACATATCATACAAATTGGAGTAGATTGCTCGAGACTTGATGAACTGAAGCATATGCGAGGTAATTATATGAGGATGTGAATGCACTGATGAGCATTCTCATTTTCCCGGAATTTCCATCATGGAAAGGAAAAACATACCGGAGGAGTTACGGCTGTAAACAGCCAGCGGGATGAGATGATGAACTATCGACCGCAAATAACGATATTAATACTTTCTCAAAAGAACATGGTCAGAAAAAAAGTACTGTCTTTACTCTGCTCGTTACCAAGGCTAAATGTTCTCTACTGTCTGCCACTTTGTAATGAATGTTAGTTTTGAAAATAGGACTAGGGCTATTAAATGCTAAATGAAAACATTTAGAAAAAAATATACCTCACCATCTCTCAGTCTGATGAAATTTGGTACATAAATAGCGCCTTTTTTTTCTTAGTCTAAAACAGTTTTCTTTACGCCAGGGAAAATTATTTCCCCTGAGATATAGGCATTGCAAACTGGACGGACGTTAAAAAAACAATTTCAGATAATTTTTTGCAAGATCCAGCAGTTTCGATTTCCCTTCTTAGAGTTATGTTGTACTTATTACCGATTACTCCTTTTTGGCTTTGCATCCTCCAAGTATAACGCTCATTGTACACAATTGCCTACATATCAGGGGTAATTTTTCCCCAGATATAAAGAAAAACTATTTTGGACTGATGGTAAGAAAGATGGGCACTTTTCCTACGCCAAATTTCATTAAAATAAAAGACAATCAGGCAGTGAACATTTGTTAAATTAACAAGGAATGATTTATTACTAGAAGTATAGAGGAAGAAATGCATGTGCTAAATTTGATTTTTCTGCTATTATATCTCACTGGCAATTTCAGTGCTGAAGCTATGGAGTATAGGAAATATGCCTTAAGATAAAAAAATTGAAAAAAGTTCAGTAATATCCTGTAAAATAAGCATGTAAAATTTTATCTCTCGTAATCATTGCTTTCTCTATTTGATGCACTTCGGAAATTATCATGTTCACGAAATCAATTTCGACATTTTAATGGAAAACACTATTTAAGGTGCTATCTACTAAAAAAGTGCTCACCATTTTCACAACGATGCCAGTCAATGCGAATATGACAGCGTATTTTTGTGGGAATTCCATAATGTGAGAAATTGATAAATGATTGGTCCAAAACTATTTATCTGAGATACACAATTAATATCGAGCACTTCTTAATTAATAGCTGATTTGAATTTGGCCAAAATCGCTGAACCGGATACTTCGCTGAGGATCATTTTAATCTTCTCTCAAGTTTCTGTTACAACTTAAAATATTTTAGAAGCATTTTTGTCTTTAAACTTTATAATGATGAACTCTCCCTACCATTCCTCACATGGGAAATATTTTGACTCGCATGAAATCATCCCTCTAGCCTTAAATAGAGTGTTTTTTGAAAAGCAATTATGTGAAAAAAGATATTCTCGGTAACTTCTGTTCTTGATAAATTCTGTCATATCAGTAAATACAAAGATATTATAATTTATCATGAAGAACTGCCTTTCAAATATATATCATACATCGGCTGATTCACGAAATAAAAATGCGTGAATACTAGATACATAATTACACTCGGCTCTCTGGGCCTGGATACCGAATGATTACTTATCAACAGAATAAATTTTTATTCACCAAATTATATACAAGACTAAATTACTTTAAATATATTCTAATATTATGAAAGGAAATTGGAAATTGTTTCATTTCCCTGAAATAATTAGGAAGGTAAAACGTGTGGGAATGTACGGGAAGAGAAGATATTATATCTTCTTGGAAACATTTTGTGCATGTAACATTATAGAAACAACTTTGTTGTTTCATTACATTCATTAACATTTAGGTGATGCAGAATGTTTATATAATTTTATTGATCAACGCAACATCAGCTACAAATAAATAAATACAATAAAGGGTGAACTTGAAAATGATTACGGGTCAGCGAAGTCACCAAAGTAAATTCAGAATAAAACGAACCAGCTTAAACTAGAAATAACAGGTGATTGGGCCCAGGAGGTTTCTCGTAAATGATCGAATTTATAAAACGCTTAAAAACTTAATATCGATTAAAAACGAAGTTCGACTCAGCTTATGACGTAAATCGTGTCTACGCGATTAAAAATATATAAATCATTCATAGTAGAAGAGTTAGCAACGCTGAATGCCTCTCCAACAATCTGCGACAATAAAAAGGAATAATTTTTTAAAATGAAAATTAATTCCTCGATTAAACCTCGAACCAATAATTAAAAAAAGAAATTATGTTCACAATAATTTCTAGTCCGATGAACAATTTATTCGAAGTAATCTCATTCAATTGAATGACCAGGGGGACAGCACATTAACCACGTGATGTATTATAAGCCAATATTCAACCCACCTCCTCCCCGGCGATGTATTTCGTAATATTAGAATAAACCCCATCCCGAGGGGGAGGGGGGAGGGGGGTACACATCATTAAAAAAAATAGAAATAGTACTTCTAACCAAGACAGCAGAAATCGAGAACAGGGAGCAAAACCTCAAAGCAATGGGGAATTGATTAGAGGGAGAAATTGGTTCGACAGATCCGCAGGAGGGTGCGTAGGAGCGGGGGTACTTCCCCCTCAATATAAGGGGATGAGTAAACATACTGGGCAGGTTCATTTATAGGTGGACGGACTATAACGAAGAATCTGATCAAAACGGGCAAGGAGACGAGTTGCTGCGTGCGGGAGAGACGTGAAAATATATATCCTGAACTAGCCTAGATTTATCACTGTTTTTCAACACTGATCACTGATATAACCTCTGATGAGAAAAACCAATGATAATACACGTGATTCACAAGAGGACAACCCCCTTCCCCTAAGTGATGCTTGGTGACTTTTCACCAGCTCCTTCTTTCCCCTTTTTATCACCTTTGTGACTTTCCTCCCCCTCAGATTAATGGACGCCCCCGGCGGTTTCACGAACCGAGTACCGCACCAGTACCAGAGTGTGAGCTCAACTACAGCGGGATGGAAGTCAGCCTTCCAGGCGGACACCCGTACGAGTCAAACCGTTTTAATAAATGCGGCTTCAATCACAGTTCAAATGATTCGAGTTTAGTGATTGAACTACCACGCCAGAGAGCCCGTCTCCTAATTGACAGCAAGAATGAATGGCACGACGTAGTTCTTAATGCGGCACGGACCCCCAATGATTTTTTTGTGGTTGTCAACATTTTAAGACTCCCGGGAGAATTCCTGTCAGAGAGCAATAGGGCTTCGAAAGCTGAGGTGACATTTCCAACCGAGGGAGTCACTAATGGTCTCGAGAGAGAGTGCGTAAGTGTGCTTACGCCCTTCGCATCCGACACTAATGGGGGGACCATTCCAACATTAACGAATCCAGGGCGTCGTGGTGTGGTGGTGCGGCCGGCCCCCTTTTCAACATTCGTCCCTCTTTTTAATTTCACCAGATAAATATCTTACACTGTTATATGGACACGTAAAGCGATAAATTGGGGAGATAGGTCGGACACGGCAGGATGGAGATAAATTGGAAGCGATAAGCCCATGGCGCCCATGGAAGAAGGGGGACGCCGCCTTCAATGCAGAAATGATTCGAATTTTGCGTCCTTCCCGCGGGCGTTGTAGTTCCAGCTTGCTTTGCAGATGCGCAGATTGCTTTGCAAGGTAATACTATTTAGAAGCCGGAAACATGTTTTTATGCGCAGACACGCACCACCCAAAGACAAACACCTCAGTTAGTGCGTGATAACCAAGACCGACAAACCGCATTATACTCAACCGGGAGAATTATCGTACCTTATATAATATGAAGTTCAATCTAAATCAACAAAGTTACTCTACTAAATTATGGTAAGATCCTATTAAAGACCTGGTAAGACCTTTTAAATATATATAAATACTAATTACAGATTCAAAAATCATCCATGACCTCAAAAATCTTGGAAATAATGTTTTCCGAGTATGGGTGACTTCTGAAAGAAACACTTTTTGTCGCGTTCCTATGTAAATTTATTTTAACAACATTGTCACTTACAACAAAGTAAATTGTTGCATTAATTATTATTGAAAATATTACTACCTTATACGCCAACCTATAATCACCTGTTTTCTGTGTGCTACAGAATTGTTGCCATTCGTATCAGAAAAGCATTTTTATTTAATTCCTGGCTATTAAATATTTCATTAAGTATTTTTAGGGCGATGTAATCATCGCAATTAATGAAGGCTTGAGAATAAGTAAGTGTATAAATTCTTGAACTGCATAAGAAGCATACCTTTATGGAGGAATTCGGTAAAAACAAAATACGTAACCTTGTGTGTGATGGTTTAATTTATCATAGCTTAATAATCTTAAAAATGACAGTATCTTATTTTGATCATAGCATTTTTTAAAGATGTATCATTTTTGATACTTGCATTGACCATAGATAATGCCACTATCAAAACATTAATATTCATAAAACGGCGAAAGTTAAGTAACCTTATCACCGAGTAGCTTGTGAAATGATGTATAATTTTCATGAATAGGCTTTCCTGATTTTTAAGACCTGTAATGCAACTATTCAAGAAAATATAAGGGAAAGATATAATTCCTTATATACAGAAAAAATAAAAGTTTAACAAATTCAAAAACGCTTTAATATAGAGTCAAGCATTATACTTTTTTAATATAGAGGGTACACTGATAAACACGTGTCCCATTAAATACATATAATTTCAAAGTTTATTTCACAAAAAATCCAGTATAGAGAAATAAAACCTTTATTATTTCAATCGATTTATAAGGCTTTTAAGACTACATGAAAACTAAATGCTAACATTTTCTTAGAATTAAGATTTCATTTACCCTTTACGAGATCCACAAAATAATTTCTTGAGTGCCTGTAGCAAACAAGTAGTGCCTCCCAAGTTAAGAGCAGGGGATGTCGGGCGTCTTTGGAAATGTTTCCATTTTAGAAATATCCACCATGGAGACGCGTAGGCAAAACACTTCTTTGGGTTAATGAAGCACTTTTCCCACTGGGTGCTTCACTAAATAATTAAAAAAAACTTTTTTTAAGAGTTTGAGTGACCGAAATCCTCCCTGATTTACATGATCGAACACCGGTGGTGTGTTATTTTTTTCTCTCCAGGACGTAAGCCCCTTTGGCACCACTACTTTGCAACGAGAGCAACGTAATGAAACGAAAACATCCCCTTCATCGCTGTAATATGTGGCAGT